>CAUYUJ010000657.1:15000-55000 GCA_963575745.1 Prorocentrum cordatum
TTTCGCAGATCACAATGCCACCCCCCTAAGCAATCCTCGAAAGTGGCGACGGCTTCGCAGATCGCAGCCCCCCAGGGACGGCGAGGTCCCGCTCAGACCTGCGCGGTGCCTCACCCCGCTGGACCCACCAGCAGCCCTCGAAAGTGGCGACGGTTTCGCAGATCGCAGCCCCCCCCCCCCCCAGGGACTGCGAGGTCCCGCTCAGACCTGCGCGGTGCCCCACTCCGCTGGACCCACCAGGAACCGTCGAAAGTGGCGACAGTTTCGCAGATCGCAGCCGGTGTTTCGCTCCGCTGGACCCACCAGCAGCCCCCGAAAGTGGCGACGGTTTCGCAAATCGCAGCCCCCCAGGGACGGCGAGGTCCCGCTCAGATTTGCGCTTTGCCTCATTCCGCTGGACCCACCAGCAGCCCCCCGAAAATGGCAACAATTTTGCAGATCGCAGCCCCCCAGGGACGGCGAGGTCCCGCTCAGATGTGCGCGGTGCTTCACGCCGCTGGGCCCACCCGCAGCCTTCAAGAGTGGCGACCGTTTCGCAGATCGCAGCCCCCCAGGGACGGCGAGGTCCCGCTCAGATCTGCGCGGTGCTTCATTCCGCTGGACCCACCAGAAGCCTTCGAAAGTGGCGACAGTTTCGCAGATCGCAGCCCCCCAGGGACGGCGAGGTCCCGCTCAGACCTACGCGGTGCCTCACTCCGCTGGGCCCACCAGCAGCCCTCGAAAGTGGCGACAGTTTCGCAGATCGCAGCCCCCCAGGGGCGGCGAGGTCCCGCTCAGATCTGCGCGGTGCCTCTTTCCGTTGGACCCACCAGGAGCCGTCGAAAGTGGCGACGGTTTCGCAGATCGCAGCCCCCCAGGGACGGCGAGGTCCTGCTCAGACCTGCGCGGTGCCTCACTCCGCTGGACCCACCAGCAGCCCTCGAAAGTGGCGACAGTTTCGCAGATCGCAGCCCCCCAGGGGCGGCGAGGTCCCGCTCAGATCTGCGCGGTGCCTCTTCCCGTTGGACCCACCAGGAGCCGTCGAAAGTGGCGACGGTTTCGCAGATCGCAGCCCCCCAGGGACTGCGAGGTCCCGCTCAGACCTGCGCGGTGCTTCACTCCGCTGGACCCACCAGCAGCCCTCGAAAGTGGCGACCATTTCGCAGATCGCAGCCCCCCAGGGACGGCGAGGTCCCGCTCAGATCTGCGCGGTGCCTCACTCCGCTGGACCCACCATGATCTTTCGAAAGTGGCGACAGTTTCGCAAATCGCAGCCCCCCCAGGGACGGCGAGGCCTCGTTCAGATCTGCGCGGTGCCTCACTCCGTTGGACCCACCAGCACCCCTCGAAAGTGGCGACGGTTTCGCAGATCGCAGCCCCCCCCCAGGGACTGCGAGGTCCCGCTCAGATCTGCGCGGTGCTTCACTCCGCTGGACCCACCATGATCTTTCGAAAGTGGCGACAGTTTCGCGAATCGCAGCCCCCCAGGGACTGCGAGGTCCCGCTCGGATCTGCGCGGTGCTTCATTCCGCTGGACCCACCAGCAGCCCTCGAACGCGGCGACAGTTTCGCAGATCGCAGCCCCCCGGGGACGCCGAGGTCTTGCTCAGATTTGCGCGGTGCTTCACTCCGCTGGACCCTCCAGCAGCCCTCGAAAGTGGCGACAGTTTCGCAGATCGCAGCCCCCCAGGGGCGGCGAGGTCCCGCTCAGATCTGCGCAGTGCCTCTTTCCGCTGGACCCACCAGCAGCCCTCGACAGTGGCGATATTTCCGCAGATCGCAGCCCCCCAGGCAAGGCAAGAGGAGACAAGGAGGAGGGGGGCGGGAGGCAGGAGGCGGGAGGCGGGAGGAGGAAAGGGACGCGCGAGTGGTGCTCTATTCAAAACGAATATCCAACCAAGGAGGGCTGGTGAAAAAAACAAAGCAGGATCAAGCGCAGCGTCGCCTCGCACGCACGGCGCGAAGCGACACCGACTCCCGAGTCGGGGTGCAGTCGGCTTAATTCCGATCTTACCCGCCAAGTCCCGATCGAAAACGCGATGTGTATATTGCGTCATATGGCTGTCCAATGGTGTATCTCTCAAGTAGCGCCCTAGCAGCGCAACTCCATGTTGAGCGGTGTCAATATCGATCCAACCACGGAGCAACCATGGGCCAGCTACCTCCCTGCATAGCTAAGTCTCAAGCTGTCGAGCCCTCCTTGTCACAGTGCATTTTTTTGCTCAGTGAGCTGATTGTGTATCTCCCCACACATCAGTCCAGATGCCATGTACCTAACGACGGTGCAGCCACGGTACAGCCGTATAGCACAATCACGTCACAACCAGAAGCCGACGGAGGTATACCTGCGTGGGACAACCGCACGGCCGCTGCGGCGGCCACGGGGGGGAGCCTTCTGGTAGTATACGCCCGACACGAACCGAACTCGGTTTCCAACTGGGAGCAGTATGGTTCACTTCGATCTCACCCCCCCTTCCCCCCGATCTATGACGTCATCTAGGGATCCTGTTATCTAGCCGCCTAACTGTTTATATGCTTTCCCAGCGACCTATTATCACATCTGCACGTCAAATTCTTCACGCTTCGCGTTTCCCTACCAGATCGTTCGGAAACCCTGCCCATGAGAGCTGAAGGGAGAAGGAACGAAGAGACACGCATATGGAGAGCCAAAGCGGCCAACCAGGATAAACAGAAAGATCTCTGGGAGCAAGCGGGTGGCCGGGCCTCTTCGGACCATCCTTGGGGCCCGCGGGAGGGCGAGGGGAGGAGGAGGAGGAGGAGGAGGAGGAGGAGGAGGAGGAGGAGGAGGAGGAGGAGGCAAACCGCCTCTCTTGGGGCCCTCGTGGGACGCTCTTCGGGCGCTCTTGAGGCCATCTTGGGGCCGTCTTGGGGCCGTCTTGGGGCCCTCTTGGGGCTCTCTTGGGGCTCTCCTGGGAGCCCCGGAGGGCCTCCTGGGGCCATCGTGCAGGCCATCGATCAAAACGGGGGGTCCCCGATTTGCCTCCCCCTCGCAAGCCCTTAAGACCATCTCTTGGATCCCTCTTGGGGCGCTCTTGGTGCCGTCTGGGGGGCCCCTTGGGCTCCTCTTGGCTTTCTTAGGCCATATTGGGCCCATCGTGAGGCATCAACAGCGCATGGAAAGCGAAAAGGCGAGAAGGCGACCATCATTGATTCTCTTTTGGCTGTTGAAGGATTTGGTCCTCTTGAGAGGAGCCTTCGAGGGCTCCAGGAAAACTTGGAGCGGCCTTGCAGCGGTCTTTGGGACCTCTTGGAGCATGTTAGAAGCCGTCTTGAGCCATTGTTGGCTGGATTTAGCCATCGTAGAGTCCATCGTAGAGCATCGGACGACTTCTTGGAGCCTTCGTGGGCCATCTTGGGCGCCCTGACAGCTCGCGATCCTCCCTCCCAAAGAAAAAACTCAGGGAGGGGAGGGGAGGGGAGGGGGTTTTCGAAGAGGAAATAATGATATCGTTCGGCCACCTACGCACAGAGGGCTGGTGATATTATATCGCGATCCCTCTAACCACGGGGCAGCCACGTGTCAACGATGCACATACGGTTCGTACGGTACCCAGTCAACTCTCCAAAGTTCTATCTCTCATGCTCTCTACCTTGTGCCTCTAGCGAGTCGGTTGCATATTTCCCTACCTAACGGTCTGACTGTCTAATAAGTTCTTAAATGCATCGCACGATCAGTTTAATGGTGGGACAGCCGCGAGACAACCACGTGGGATAACTGCGCCACAACCATCGAACAACGGTGGACACCCAAGGGACAAGGACGAACCAATCTCAAGACAATCAGCGGGCAACGCGACAGGCACGGGCGAGACAATTGGATGTGGCATGCCCCAAGCTGGGGTAGGTTCTGCCTCGTCCTCGCGCAACTTCGGCTGGCGCACACGCGCGACACGAACCGATGCCGAAGTGATTGCTAGGGGCGCTCCGTTTCGCTTCCGTCTCGCCACCCAACCTCCGATATTCGAAGCCAGAGCTCATTAGTGATGCGTCTTGTTGCGGTGTCGGTCCCGATCTTGCGGCAATTCTCAGGTCTGAGGGTTGATGCAGTTTCGCATGCAAGTGGGTATTGGTTTGCCGATCTGCGGCCGACTGGGAGTTGTTGTATGTTGCACCTCTGCCTCCCTCCTGCCCCCTTCCTGCCCCTTGTTATCCCCCACCCCTCCACAATTACTCAATATGAATACTACTCTCCCTCTTCCCCCGATGGCGGCCTGAAAGTAGCCGACCCCCCCCGCGTATTGTTTTTTACACAGGATTCCCGGGAGTTGGGTTTTCGCCTGCGTTTTTTTTTCAAAATGCTGCTCTCGCTGAGGCGCCGGCCTCATTTCCGCTCTCGAATCGTTCCGAATCGTGCTCCCGCTGCAGCGTGGGCCTCATTTTCGGATCGGTGTTTGGCCTCCGTCGTTCAGGATGACGTTCTCGCCCCAGCGCGGGCCTCTTTCTCGCGCGCCCATCCGCCCGCCACCACCGCGCCGCACCACCACCACCACACCACCACCACCACCACCACCAGCACCACACCACACCACCACCACCACCACCACCACCACCACCACCACAACCACACACACACGCACGCACGCACGCACGCGCACCACCACCCACTACGCACGCGCGCGCGGAGCCACAGGTCCGCTACGACACGCGTCCGCGGATAGAGAAAATCAGCGCCATGGTAAGGGATGGGAGGGAGGGGTAAGACGTCAGATATGACGCGAGCGCACCTAGCTTGTCCTCCCCTCCCCTCCATCTCCCCCCACTTCCCTTCTCTCTCCCTCCCTCTCCCCTCCGCCCATCTACAATTACTCAATATGAATATACTCTCCCTCTTCCCCTGATGGCGTCCGGGTGATAGCCGCGCGCCCTCCGCGTACTGTTTTTTTACACACAGGATGCCCGGGAAATCCCGGGAAACGACTCGCTGGGGCGCCGGCGTCATTTTTGCCCAAAATGCTGCTCTCGTTGAGGCGCCAGCCTCATTTCTGCTCCCGAATCGTTCCGAATCGTGCTCCCGCTGCAGCGTGGGCCTCATTTTCGGATCGGTGTTTGGCCTCCGTCGTTCAGGATGGCGTTCTCGCCCCAGCGCGGGCCTCTTTCTCGCGCGCCCATCCGCCCGCCACCACCGCGCCGCACCGCCACCACCACACCACACCACCCACACCACACCACAACCACCACCAGCACCAGCACCAACACACCACCACCAGCACCACCACCACCACACACACCACCACCACCATCACCATCACACCACCACACCACCACCACACACCACCACCACCACCACCACCACTACCACCACCACCACCCACCACCACCACCACCACCACCACACCACCACCACCACCCACTACACACCACCACCACCACCACCACCACCACCACCACCACACCACCACCACCACCACCACCACCACCACCACCAGCACCAGCACCAGTACCACACACCACCACCAGCACCACACCACCACCAGCACCACACCACACCATCACCACACACACCACACCACCACCACCCACCAGCACCACCACCACCACCATCACCACACCACACCACCACCACCACCACCACCACCACCACCACCACCACCACCACACCACCACCACCACCACCACCACCACCACCACCACCACCACCACCCACCACCACCACCACCACGACAACCACGCACACACGCACGCACGCACGCACGTGCACCACCACCCACTACGCACGCGCGCGCGGAGCCACAGGTCCGCTACGACACGCGTCCGCGGATAGAGAAAATCAGCGCCATGGTAAGGGATGGGAGGGAGGGGCAGGACGTCAGATATGACGCGAGCGCACCTAGCTTGCCTCCCCCCTCTCCCCTCGTTCCCCTCCCCCCCTTCTCCTCTCCCTCTCCCCATCCAACCCGTCCTTCCCCTCCCCCTTCTCCCCCCTTTCCCTCTCCCCCTCACCCCTTCTTTCCCCTCCCTCGCCTCCCCTTCCCCTCCCCTCCCCTCCCCTCTCCCTCCGGGGCCTTGCTTGGAGAGGTCCAGAGATGGGCTTTTCGTGAGAGCGCCCTCCGCGACACCGCTGGCCTGGGAGTCTCTGCTCCCGGTCCTCGGAGGGCGAAGGATGGGCGAGTCGAGGTCCCGTGTCCTCGCGCTCCCAGGGGCCACGATGGCTGACGCGAGTGCGCCGACAGTTCCTCCACAACGGCGCCACCCGCATGCGGTCCACGATGCCAATGTGAGGGACGCAAACAAAACACGGGGGGTCGTCTGCGCCGACACTGGCGTCAGTTGCCCGCGTAGGGTCGCACGTGCGCGCCCTCGTCTCCAATGCAGCGTGCCGCGCAGGCGGCCCGCGGAAGCAGCAGCGCAGGGTCGCCGGGATGATCTGTCGCGAGGCCTGCTCTCGGCGTCGCGCAGATGGCCGACCCCACGAGCGACTCCCTCCGTGGCGCCTCCTGCGGCGGTGCGGTCTGGCCGCCCCTCCTGGCGGCGTGGCCGCGCGGCGCGGCCACCGGGCCCGCCTGCCGCGAGCTCCCTGCTGCCCGCTCCTCCTCGCTGCGTTGCCGCTCCTGCTCCCGCCCCGCTGCCTCCCCCCCTCGTCCCCCTGCGCTCTCGCACATCGGGTCGGGCGACGAGACCTGTCCCTGTGCAAAAGCCGTCTTGGCCAAGCCAGGAGGGCGTTGCGCATACACCGCTGATGGGTTCAGGATGGGTCCGGCCAGGGAACAGTGGATGTGTACAGGTGTCGTCGCCGTATCGGAGGAGTGCCATGCCCCTGCCCCCCTACCCCCTGCCCCCCCCCCATGCGCTCTCGCCCCCCTGCCCCTCCCCGTCCCCCTCCCCCTGCGCTCTCGCCCTGCTCCTGTCTCGCTCCCGTCCCTGCCCCTGCCCCTCCCCCCTTCCCCTGCGCTGTCGCTCTGTGCTCGTTCCCCACTTGTGGAATGCCATCGCCGCCACGGCTGGATCCGCCGCGGACTTCCTGGTCAGCGCGCACCATAGGAGAAATCCGAGGAGTGGCGGTGTCGGTACCTTCTTGTTCCCCCAGCATTTGTAGCCGTCTCGGCTCATGGCCACGCCGGCTCGAGGCCCAGGTGCCACCTAGGCTTCCGCGACCTGCGTCGCCGCCAGGCACGCTGTCGCCTCCCGATCGGCGCCCCGGGGGCAGCATGGCCGCCGCGGAGAGCAAGTACAAGAGGCGGCTAGCCGAGATCGCCGAGGATGATAAGCCACCCGAACTCGACCCTGACGAAGACAACAACTATCAGGACTACGTGTCCATCAAGACCCGCAAGGCGATGCGCAAGGAGAAGCTCACGAGCGTGAGGCAGCGAGAGCGCAAGGAGGAGGTGGAGAAGGTGATCCACGAAACGATTCAGGCAGAGAAGAAGCGCCGTGGCGTGGCCAACTCGCTCCTGGCAGTTTCGCAGAAGCTGCGACAAGAGGAAGAGCTGAATCGCGAATCGCGGGAAGAAGCCGAAGTGGAAGCTATCCAGAAAGAGGAGGAGAACATTTTAGATCAGGTGCAGATGCAGATGAGCACCCCGTTAATGTCTGTGAGAGAGCGTGCCAAGGGCATCGTGTATACAGAGCGTATGCCTTCCATTGGTGGTTGGCGTCCTCTGAAGAAGTACCGCGATATGCCCGAGGAAGAACGCGCGGCGATCCGGGAAAAGTTCTTCATTGAGACCAACGGCGAGGACATTCCAGCCCCTATCAAGAAGTTCGAGGAGATGCGCTTGCCGCGGGGTTTGCTCGAGGGTCTCAAGCTGAAGGGTATCCAGCGGCCGACGCAGATTCAGATGCAGGGAATCCCCGCAGCATTGATGGGGCGTGACTTGATAGGAATCGCATTCACTGGCAGTGGAAAGACGTTGGTGTTTGGTATTCCGATGATCCTGTGCTCGCTGGAGCAGGAGATCCGATCCAGAGTGCAGAGCTCTGAGGGCCCCTATGGTTTGATTATCGCTCCCTCGCGCGAGCTGGCCCATCAGACGTACGAGGTGATAGAGTTCTACACGGACCAGCTGGTGGAGCACCACAAGGAGTTCCCGAAGCTGAGGACCGTGCTCACGATCGGAGGCCTGAGCACAGGAACGCAGGCCGGGGCACTGCGGCGAGGCGTCCACATGGTCGTGGCCACTCCAGGACGCCTCAACGACCTGCTGAACAAGAAGAAGTTTTCAATGGCGCAGTGCCAGTATCTCTGCATGGATGAGGCGGACCGTATGGTAGACCTGGGCTTCGAAGAAGAGATCCGCAACACTCTGGATTGCTTTCGAGGCCAGCGCCAGACATTGCTCTTCAGCGCCACGATGCCCAAGAAGATCCAGGACTTTGCAAAGACAGCGCTCGTCGACCCGATTGTCATCAACGTGGGCCGAGCCGGCGCGGCTAACTTGGACGTTATCCAGGAGGTCGAGTACGTGAAGCAGGAGGCCAAGCTGGTTTACTTGCTGAAGTGCCTCCAGAAGACGCCGCCGCCCGTGCTGATCTTCTGCGAAAACAAGTCAGACGTCGACGATGTGCACGAGTACTTGCTCCTCAAGGCCGCCCCTGTCTCGCCCACGTCCCCTGCCCTCCCTCCTCCTCCTCCTCCTCCTCCTCCTCCTCCTCCTCCTCCTCCTCCTCCTCCTCCTCCTCCTCCTCCTCCTCCTCCTCCTCCTCCTCCTCCCCCAGTCGATGACGCTCGCAAGGGGCCCGCTGTCCCTCGGGTCCTTCCGCGGCTGTTCTTCTGGCCCTCCTCGTGCACGCAGGCGCTCTGGGTGCCAGAGGGGGGCTTCTTCGCTCCTCGTGTCTCGTGTGCCTGCTGGCAGCGGCTTGGCTGTGGCCGCTCGTCTTGGGCACCGAGCAGCCGGCGCACCGGCGCGGCAAGGCGCCTCCCCCATCCATACCCCCATCATCCTTCGCCCGCTCCTCCTCCCGCACCTCCTGCATCCTCGTCCATTTGCTACTGTTCCTCCTCCCTGCTGCCTGCTTCTCCGCCTCCACCTCCCTGTGTTTCTGAGGGCGCGAGCAGGGTGTCCCCAGTCCACTTCTTGCGGACTCGTCCCGAGTTCGCCGAGATCGTGGACCACGATCCCAAGAAGGAGGAGGAGGCAGAGGAGGAGAATGGAGGAGGGAAAGGGGATACGGTGTGGTCGAAGAGGGAGAAGGGAAGGGAACAGCAAGCAAGGCGCGCTCGCGCCACGTCTGATATCCTACCCCTTCCACCCGTCCCATCCCGTTGCGCTGAATTCTTTTTGTATCCGCTGGCTGGGGTGCCCGATGTTACCCTGAGCCCCCATATGACCACATCGTGTGATGGGTGAGCAGCAGGATGCGCAGGAGGAAGAGCAGGATGATGAGGAAGGGAGAGCAGCAGGAGTAGGAGGAGCAGGAGAACCAGGAGAAGGCGGAGGAGGGAGAAGGAGCGGGACGGCAACGACGAGGATCGAATCGGATTCAGAAGTGTGGCTCGCGCTAGGGCGAGAGCGCAAGTCAGAACGACGGGAGCGGGGGAGGGAAAAGCAGGAGGGCGGTAACGCCGAGCAGTGAGTCGTATTCATAAGTGTGGCTCGCACAGGAACAAGAGCGCAATTTTGAACGACGGGAGCAAAGCGCCGATCTTGAAATAAGGCTAACCCTACAACGGTAAACTCATGTTTGAAGGATCGAAAACGGTCTGATTCAAACAACACAAGAGGGAACCGATGTGTGCAATCCTGCGTTTGTGTGTGGAGAGAGAGAGAGAGAGAGAGAGAGAGCGATTGTAAATGCAGAAGGGGGTGGCGCACCTGCGCTGCACAACTCAGTATCGAGGGAGGGAGGAGAGTGACACTCGTGTTGCGCGATTTGCTGAGCAAGGAGGAGGGAGAGATGAGGAGACTGAGGGTGTGTTGAGAATTCGGTGAAGGAGAAAAGGCGGAGAATTCGGTGTATTGCGGGGGGGGGGAAAGAGAGAGAGAGAGAGAGAGATATTGACCTATGTATATGTGTATGTATGTTCATGTATAAGTATACAAGACTGCACTGGCGCTTCACGCCGTGCACCTTGGTCATGGAAGTCTGGGCACGCAGGCGGAAGGGCAGGAAGGTGAAACCTAATATTTAGCGTTAACTCCTTGTTGCCCTGTCCGACATCGTCGATATAACAATTCTATGTGTCATCCTTCCCTCATGTTTCTTGGGGCCTTATAGAGGCCTCCTGTGTTCCTTCCGGGGGCCTCTGGGGGCTTCCTCGGGCCACCTTGCTTGCAAACGAGGTTTCCCTGAACGAGCGGGTCACGATTTGAAATGCTACGGGGGACATTTTGGGGCCATCCTGGGCCATCATGGGGCTCTCTCCAGGCCATCTTGGGGCCCCGCTGGGCCGTCTCAGGGCTCTTTTGGACTGCCCGGGAGCCCTTTTAGATAGTTTTGGGGCGATTCTTGGGCCTCCTGGGCGGTCTCGGACGCCCGTAAGATTGAAGAACAGATCATTCCCAAAAACACACAGACACACACAAGAAACCAATGGGAAAGCAATGTTTTGCTGTCTTTCGAAAGCCTCTTGGAGGTCTTCTCTGGGTTGTCTTCAGGCGTCTGGTGGGTGTCTGCGGCCTCTGGGACTCTCGCGGGGCCGTTCGGCCGCCCTCCTGACCGATTTGGGCCCGTTGCCTGGGCCCAGCAGGGGCTTCAGGAGCCCCGGAAAGCACGGGGAACCCTCTGCAGGGGCGGCCAGGGGGCCCCCAGGACCACGGATCGGGGAGGTCCCGTTTTGGTTGGGGGATCGCTCCCCCCCCAGATGGTAAAAATAAAGGACATAGCTTTGTTTTACATACATACATACACATATACATACATCAAGAGAGAGAAAGAGAGAGAGAGAGAGAGAGAGAGAGAAAGAGAGAGAGAGAGAGAGAGAAACAAAGCAAATAAGCAAACAAATATATAATACAGGAGCGTGAAGGGAAGAGAGGAAAGAAGAGAATATACTATAATCGAAGAGAAGAGAAGAGAGGAGAAGAGAGGAGAAGAGAGGAGAAGAGAAGAGAAGAGAAGATAGGAGAAGGGAGGAGAAGAGAGGAGAAGAGAGGAGAAGCGAAGAGAAGAGAAGAGAAGAGAAGAGAAGAGAAGAGAAGAGAAGAAGGGGCGGAGAGGAGCGGAGAGGAGAGAACACGAGAGGGCGCTCACTCTGCCGCGGGCGCCCGTGAGGCCGCAGAGGCACCCGCCCCTTTGCCTCGTGCCTGCTCCTACACAAGCCAGCGCTGCGGCGACCCCCTGGGGGGGGGGGGGGGGGGGGCAGAGGGCGCGCCCCTCTGCCCCCCCCGGGGGTCGGCACGGGCGCTCCACGGGCCTGCGCGGTTCGATGGGGCCCCGCACCCCCGCGCGACGCCGAGACGAGGCAGCGGGGCCCCCGGGGGCAGCGGGAGCGCCCCTCGGGCCCCCCCCCCCCGGGGGGCGGCACGGGCGCTCCCCGGGCCTGCGCGGCTCGCGGGGCCCCGCCCCCCCCCCGCTCGGCGAGGCGGCGAGGCGGCGCACAGTCGGGGCGCTGAGGAAGGAGCCCTTCTCTCGCTGGGGAGGGGCCCTCGGTGTGCCCTGACTGTGCCACACGCTGCCTCGGGTTTTGCCCGAGGGTTTTTTTTCCCTGGGAAGTCGAAGTTTGACTCGTGGGAAAAAGGAGGCATTCGGTCACCGCCCCTTATGGGGCTATGCAGGGCCTCGCTGACCTATAGGGACCTCTTTGGGGCTCCTCGGGTCAACGCCCCGGCTGTGTGGCCACGGCGGGCGGCGCGGGGCAGCGGGGGGGGCGCCTCGCCGTGCCTCCGGCGGCGCGCGCAGGCTTGCGTCGGGCATGTCCCTCGGCAGGAGGAGTCGTCCACAACAGTAAAACCGTAGTCTGGGGGCGATGTTTTGACTACTGATGGTATACTTTTGACTATTGTTGATTCGTTGTCACTTTTGGAATGCTTTTTATCACTGCTGACTATTGTTATACTTTTGGGCTTTTAGACTGAAGTCGGGCATGTCCCTCTACAGAAGGATCATGAAAAGATGGTCAAAAAGTAGTCTGGGGACGATGCTCCGATTATCTGTTGACTATTTCTGCGTGTTTTCGAATATTTCTCATTTCTCTCCCCAAAATCCGCCTGCAGGAGGGCATGCCCGACCTGACTGAAGACGTCAGGCTCGTCACCGTCGGGGTGGGGCGGGTCGTCCAGTTGCGGCTCCCCCGCGTGGGCCGCGAGCCGCCCCGTGGGGCGCGAAGTGCCAGGGCGCAGCTCTCCGTATGCGGCTCCTGGCGGCTGCGCGCGCGCGCCAGGCCATCGGCACTGAAGCGGAGGGTGCCGGGCCTCGTGCTCGTGTGTGTCGGCGGCCCTCGAGCGCGTCGCTGCCTCGAGGGTGGCGCCCAGAGCACGCGCGCGTGCCCCCGTGCAGGGGGAGCCGCTTGGGCGCGGAAGTGGCTCATTCGGAGGAGGAGGAGGAGGAGGAGGAGGAGGAGGAGGAGGAGGACGAGGAGGAGGAGGACGACGACGAGGACAAGGACAAGGACGAGGACGAGGAGGACGAGGAGGAGGAAGAGGAGGACGAGGAGGAGGACGAAGAGGAGGAGGAGGAGGAGGAGGCGGAGAAGGCGAAGGGGGAGGCGGAGGCGATGGCGGTGGCGGTGGGGTGGCGGAGGCAGATGCGGAAGTGGAGGAGCAGGATGAGAAATCATAATGACATTATTAGTCCGAAGAAGAAGAAGAAGAAACATAATGATAATACTAATACGAACTTATAATAAGAAGATGAATGCGATTACTAATAATAAGGATACTACTATTACTACTACTACTACTACTACTACTAATAATAATAATAATGATAGTAGTAATAATACTACTATTATTATTAATAATAATAATGATGCTACTGGTAATAATAATAATAATAATAATAATAAGACTAAACAGAAGAAGAGGAAAGGGGGAAAGCGTGAGGGACTGCACTTGAGACGCTGGGATTACGTACGCACGCATCACATGGGTGTCGCGACAGCCAGTGTGAAACATGAAAGCGGGAGTCGTGGTGACGATGCGAACGCCACGTGACGGCGGTCCAGCAATGCGGCTGGTGCCACGGCGAGAGCTACTCTGAACGACGGAAGCTGTGTGTCGATCTATGCGTGTGGCCAGCGCTGCAGCCAGATTGCCAGACCGATCGACTGTAAACGTTCCGATTGGAACAAAGCCTGCAACAAGCAACACAGATGTTTGAAACCTTGTGTTGGACATGCACTGCGCGAGAGTGGCGGGACAATGCGCTGGTGGGGCTGAGAGAGAGAGAGAGAGAGAGAGAGAGA
The DNA here is from genome assembly GCA_963575745.1 of Prorocentrum cordatum. NCBI lineage: Eukaryota > Dinophyceae > Prorocentrales > Prorocentraceae > Prorocentrum > Prorocentrum cordatum. Next base: position 28,283 of record CAUYUJ010000657.1, read on the forward strand.
GAGAGAGCGATTCCATAAAGAGAGTAGCAGCCATTATTACGAGTTGTAGACAGGACAAGACAGAGGAGAGAGGACACCGACGGGATGAGGGAGGGGAGGAAGAGGAGGAGGAGGAGGAGGAGGAGGAGGAGGAGGAGGAGGGGGAGGAGGAGGAGGAGGAGGAGAGGGAGGAAGAGGAAGAGGAGCAGGAGGAGGAGGAGGGGGAGGGACGGTTGGCGGGAGGGGGCGACAAGCACCAGGAGGGGATGGAGGGCCCGGGGGGGGGATAGCGAGGAGGAGGGCCAGGGTCGCTGGCCCGCGCGTGTTGTCTCCCGCCGAGGGCGTGGAGGTCGTGGCGATCCACGGCGGCCTGGACCAGGAGGAGAGGCACGAGGCGATCAAGTCCTTCAAGGAGGGTACGAAGGACGTCCTCATAGGCACGGACGTGGCCTCGAAGGGGTTGGACTTCCCAGCGATCCAGCACGTGATCAACTTCGACATGCCCAAGGAGATCGAGAACTACGTGCACCGCATCGGGCGTACGGGTCGCTGCGGGCGCACTGGCGTGGCCACCACGTTCGTCAACAAGAACCAGGAGGAGACCATCCTTCTGGATCTCAAGGCCCTTCTTCTTGAGGCAGGGCAGAACGTGCCGCCATTCCTCATGCAATTGGATTCGGTCGCCGACGTGCATAATGTTCAGGAGATCGGTGGAGTCAAGGGATGCGCCTATTGTGGCGGTCTTGGGCACCGTATTGCGAATTGCCCCAAGCTGGAGAACACACGGCAGAAGACGGCGTCGGGCCAGAAGGACTACATCCTCACCACAGGAGGCAGGTTCGGAGGCACCGAAGGCTACGCCGGCGACTGGTAAGCACTGTGCGCCGCAGCTGCGCAAGTGAGAGGATACATGTTGCCTACTCTTGTGTCTTGCCTCGATCGACGTGTCGCGGCAGCACTGCCTCGCGCCAGCTGGGGTAAGGCAAAATTGATTAGAGGTCCCTTCTCGTCGTCGTCTGGTCCTCGGCGGCCGTCTGCCAGCTTTCCTCTTTGACCTCCTCCTGCTCGGCCTCCTCCGCCATCCTCGCTCGCGTCCTCTACGCGGCTTCACAGAGGAGGAGGAGGTGGAGTAGGAAATAGAAGGGGTTGGACGAGGAGGGGATGATGATGATGATGATGATGCTGCTGCTGCTGCTGCTGCTGATGATGATGATGATGATAATGGTGGTGGTGGTGATGATGATGATGATGATGATGCTGATGCTGATGATGATGATGCTGATGATGATGATGATGATGATGATGATGGTGGTGATGGTGATGGTGATGGTGATGGTGATGGTGATGGTGATGGTGATGGTGGTGATGGTGATGGTGATGGTGATGGCGATGATGATGCTGATGCTGATGATGATGATGAGGAGGAGGAGGAGCAGGAGGAGGAGATCGTGGGAAGAGGAGGCGGTAGGATGTGGGAGGTAGGAGGATCCATGTGCAGGCAAGAGGATGCAGGAATAATAAGAGAAGGTAGCGGGAGGTGGGAGGAGGTATGAGGTGGACATTGGATGTAGGAGGACAGCGCACGAAGATGGGAAGGAAATGATTGTGGTGGAGGATGGGGACAGGGTCTATCACTAAGCGTTTCGTTTTGAGTGAAGGCGCATAAAAGATCTGTGTGCCGACCAGGTGGATGACATGGCCAAGCTACTGCTGCAGCATGTCGAACATCAGCATCCACGGGTTCGCTTCATGGCCCTACATGCAATCGGCCAGATGTCAAATGACCAGAAGCCCACATTCCAGGAAGCGTGGCACAGCACCTTCATGCCTGTATTTGTGACGCGCTTAGCGGTCTGTGCCCGTGCAATCGGGCATAGTGTTTGCGCGCCCGTGTGACATGCGGTAGGTGAGTTTGTGATCACCCCAACTCTTTTCCCCTTCCTTCCCCCGCCGCCTCCGCCTGGCATCCTCATACTTGTGCGCGTCCTCGTCCTCGTCGTCCTTCTTTTGCCAATGATTTCGGGCGTAGCCCAAGTTCTTATGTCGAGGGGCACCTGACTCATTGATTGTTAGAAGGCGGCTTTAAGTTTGGGCGGCCGAGTTCGCAGCATATGGCGACACACGTTCAGAGCATGTGCGCAACATATGCTGCAAGCAGTGGCGCAACCCATAACGCAATACGTGGCGCAACCCATGACGCAACCTCCCATGACGCAGCTTATCAGAGCGCAAAATTTGACGCAGCCCAGTGCGACGAACCTGTGTGCAAAATATGTGGCGCAACCTACAGCGCAATATGTGGCGCAACCTGCGGCGCAACCCATGGTGACGAGCAGATGGCGACACGTATGGCGCTTCCTACAGCGTAACCGATGGGGCAACCGACGGTGCAACCTATGGCGCGAGCACGACGACGAGTTCGAACAGGCGGGCGAGACTCACAACAGCCTGCTCTCGCCGCTTCTGGATGGCCACGCACGACTTGTGCCCGCCGTTTGGGCTGCTCAGCGCCGGAAGGCAATCAACGAATGATCTTTTGATCATTCTCCTCCCCTTGCTCTATATCTTTACCCTTTCTCCTCCCTCCTTTCCCCTCCCTCCGCCCCACCTCCTCCACCATCCTTTCTATCCCCCTCTCCTCCCTGCTCCACGAAGGTGGCGCCTCTCTGCTCCTGACGCTCTCTTGCCTGCCGCCCGTGCTCTCCACCTCTCCTCTGCCCCCTTCCCGCGTCCAGGGGACAACTGCGCAGATCCACCCTGTTCCTCCCCTCCTTCCTTGTACAGGAAGGGGAGCACGATCCGAGGAAGAGGGGGAAGGAGTCGGAAGCAGGCGGACTACAGCGGGGGCCCATGCCAAGAGCCCTGCTTGCCTCCAGGGTGCCCTGGGCTTCTTGGGTTTCGATCGTCTTGCGGTGAAGAGCGCGACGTTCCCACACTAGAAACCAGTGGACGTCCTGGGGTCTCAGGGCTGGGTCTCTCGTGGAAGGTTTCTTGTGGTCGGGCCTCCGCTGTGTGTAGACATGTTCGGCTCCCCCGTCCTGGGCTCCGGTCGGGGTCTGCCTCGGCGGCTCGGCCGTGGGGGTCTCCTGTTTGGACCGCGGTCGGCCGTGTCGCAGTGGAGTTCCCATCGGCTCTAGCTGTGGCTACCTCCGCTCGGCCCGCGGGAGAGAGCGAGACGATGATGATATCCTCCGCCTCCTCCTCTTCCTCCTCCTCCTCCTCCTCCTTGTCCTCCTCCTCCTTGTCCTCCTTCTCCACCTCCTACTCCTCCTCGTGTCCTCGTAATGGTGATGATGCTGATGCTGCTGCTGCTGCTGCTGCTGATGATGAAGATGATGATGATGATGATGATGATGATGATGATGATGATGATGATGATGATGATGATGATGATGATGATGATGATGATGATGATGATGATGATGATGATGATGATGATGCTGATGATGATGATGATGATGATGATGATGATGGTGATGGTGATGATGATGATGCTGGTGCCGGTGCTGATGCCGATGCTGATGCTGCTGCTGCTGCTGATGATGATGATGATGATGATGATGATGCTGTTGCTGCTGCTGATGATGCTGCTGCTGGTGATGATGATGATGATGACGCTGATGATGATAATGATGATGATGATGATGATGCTGATGCTGATGCTGATGCTGATGATGATAATGATGCTGATGATGATGATGATGATGATGATGATGATGATGATGATGATGATGATGATGATGATGATGATGATGATGATGATGATGAGGGGGCGGGGGTAATCATGGGACATTCTGCTTTCGCCCTGGATCCCAACCCGCGGTCGCCCCGCGAGATGTCCAGAAATTCGTCGGAATCTTTGGAAGCCCTTCCTCTCCGAGCTTCGAGGCTCGGGGGGGAGAACCGTGCGGAGAAGACGGTGCAGGAGCGGGGTGAGGGTGGGGGAGGAAGGCGGGGAGGACGAGGAGGGCGAGAGCGAGGGCGACGGGTCACGGATGATGACCATCGGTGGCGACGAGGACCAGGACGCTCGGCGCACGTTGGCATGAAGAGCGCATGCCTTGATTGGATGTGGCTGCCGAGGCTAGTGCCACCTCCGGCATGTCTGTACCGTTCCGCTGCTCGTATGCGTGCTCGAGCGGGGGACGAGCCGGGAGTTTAGCATGGCGAGTTTTTCGGGGTGGCAACGGCCCATGACCCCAACTGACTCATCCTCCAGAGCGGTACGCTTCAGCCTAGGGGTGCTTAACCGATAGCCCTCAAAGCCATCAGTTTGATGATAACAGCCATACAGAAGTGGAGCAGCGGCCTGTGAGGTCAGTGAGGCTGTGGTGTCGTCTCCACAAGAGTTCCCATAGGCGGGGAAGCCGCATTCCAATATCTTCATGGGCTTTTGAACGACGATTCAGATCGAGACCCTGACTTCTAAGATGGGGAAGGGTCAGAGACCGTAGCCAATTATGGCTCAAGCTCTCTGAAGGCCCGCGAGGGCTGGGGGGCACCTGTGTCAGCCCCCCTCCCATCTCCCTCCTCCTCACATCTCCTCCTCCTCCTCCTCCTCCTCCTCCTCCTCCCTTCCGTAGCCACTTTGGCTTACGATGCAAGGTTTCCCAGGGGACCCAGTGGAGGCCACTATTCCGAGGCTAGACCCCACGGTAACGTCCACAAGATCCCTTCAGTGAGCTGCCCAGCGCCTGAGGGTCAGTTCCCACTCCCAGTGTTTCTTCAGGGCACCCGCGGCCGCGAGTGAATTGAGACATCTCCAGTTCCTGTGGTTCGCAGGTGCTGATATCGGCTGCGACGGGAACTACCCGTGTCTTTCATGCTCTCGAGGACGCGGAGCCAAGAAGATCGCGAACCAGAAAAAAAAACATGACCGTGGCACCAGGTGGTTTGAGCTTAGCGAGTCTCAGGAGAAGCACACAGAAGCCGCTCCTGTCAAGAACGTGATGCCATCCGTGAAGGCCGTGATCACGTCCGAGGTCGCAGTCGCACGTTGTCCTACAAATCTCCAGTTCCGAGCATGGAGACAGACTCCACGCGTGGGGGGCACAGCGGTTCCAACGACTACAGCTTCTGATAACCCGCTTGATGTTCCGATGTGGTTGTCCGAACTCACGTCCACGGTTCGGGAGAGCAGCAGCTCAATCGCTAGGCTTGAGCAGAACATGCAGCAACACATTCATCAGGTAAGGACCGCGCTGACCACCCACGATACCCACGTTAGGTCCAGGAACGACGGGCTCATCGCAGTGGGGGCCAAATGGTCGACCATCAACAGCATCGAGCCCGCGGTCAGCGAAGCCATCAACACGCAGACTGGCGCCATCCAGAGGCAGTTCAGCGCCTTCCATCACCAGCAAACCTCCGATCATCGCACACCTCCACATCCGGGTGCTCAGCCTCAGGATCCTCCTGCAGGCCCGCCATCTGACCGTTGTCGGCGCTGGATTGGTACTAGCCCTCGCTCTCTCACACATGCTCAGAGAAAAGGTTAACTGGGACGCGATGGGCGCGCCCAGGCTCACCCAGGAGAGTTTGGACAGCGCTAGCATGACCATCTCGCGAGCTGCACCATCTTATTATAGTTTCCCGTCGAAAGGTCTTGCCAGCAGGCTCGGTACCCTGACACCCGATCGCAACATCGGCTGTCTACCCCGGGGACCGGCAGCACCACGTCATCGAAGTGCGTCTGACTTGCCCACGGACGCCCGCCAACCTCAGCGCGCTGCCTCCGTGATCTGGTCGGGCACACCAGACCTCCTCAAGCAGGGCGGCACGTCGCTCACCAACTGAAAGCTCGGCTGCAATGGCTTTCAAGGCTCAGTCCACCTCAGCGGCAAGGATGACGTCTACGAGCTCTAGTCGGTCCGTAGCACAGCTGGGATGGATTGCGCGTTCGGGCCCAAACCCGAGAATTTATAGGCTGGGCATGTGTCGGCCAGGGACGTCATTGACTTGCTGGCGTCCATGAACTTGGCCAAGGGCCCCGAACGGGACCACCTTCATCCTGCCTGCGCTGCACTGGGCGCCGTCTTGAACGGCAGCGGCGGCGAGGCATCGGGTTCGGCGACGGGGGGTCGGAAATCTTCTCGTAAAAGCTCGCAACAAACATGCCCAACGCTTCCTAAGACAGAACATCCTCTGCTTTGATCTAACCAGCCCCCCGAGGGCCCTGCACAGCCTCAGCCATTCACTTTCCGTGCCCCCCCTCCTCTGGCCCACATTCCATCTGCTCTTGGAACGCCCATGCGTCATGTGGAAGCGCGTGGGCCTCTCGCGAGTTGCAGCTTAAAAACCTGGGGCCATTACAGTTTAAAGTGCCTGATGCGCCACGTCACTGACATATGTATTTTTCGCAAGTCTCATGAGTGTTCTGGTCATGCATGAGAGCCTCAGCGGAGGTGCCCCAACTTCAAGATCTTAGGTTCCTGCTGCGACTCTGAAGCTGCTGGAGTGATCCTGATTATCGCGCGTGGCAAGTTAGCTTCGTACTTCTCGGACTCTGCTGATTTTGAGGTGGTCTCTGGGCGTGACCTCGCACCCTCAGCGCAAAGGCTCCCGCGGCTCCCTTGCGGCCCCCAGCCTCCGCCTGGGCTTCGACATCGCCCTAGCGCAGTAGAAACTGCATCTCGGGATTCTTTCGAGTACTCGGCAAAGCTTATCTCGTGCGAAATGGATCCTGGGCGGGGGCTTCAACTTCCTCGAGGAAAGAGAAGGCAGACTACTCGCCAGTGATGGCCGCGTCAAGCCGACGCGGGGCCACGCGGCCAGATTCGTCAACGCAGCATACCTTCATCCGGCCGAAATCTATCAGCCCTTGTCTACCCGAGAAGCGCCCGTCCAGGACAGGGTCGTCTCCATGGGGCGCTTGGACAGGATTTGCTTCCCGCCGCTCCAGTTGAATTCATGGACCTCCGGCCAATTATTCGATGTTTGGAGTATAGTTCGCGACGGTCTTCCTAGCGACCACGCCCCAGTTACCTGCGACCCCCTATCAGATTCACCATTAGAGACGGGGGGCTAAGCATCCCCAGGTGGATTGCGAAATCTCGGGGGTTTCCCGCGTAAGTCAAGGCTCTCCAAGGAGAAATCGACCCATCCCTGGGTCCCCCCCGCCGCGGTTCAGGAATGCAAAGTCATCGTGCGCGTGGCCTCTCGCAGGGCCAAGTTTCAGGCCGAGCTGCGCAGGCTTCAATCGATCGAAGCAGAGCGCGCCTGGATGCTCGCGCTCGCCTGTGCTCGCAGGATGCAAACCAGGACGTTGCTAGTCGCGCCTGGCTTTCTTTCCCGGTCTCAGCGATTTCTGCAGTTGGCAGGGCGTGCAGTGGCGCTGTCTGGGGATTGTTCCAGCGAGTTAGCTCACCAATGTCTGGCTGCCGCGCGCGCGGCAGGAGGCGCAGTGGCGGGCAATTTTCGCGTCCGCCCGGCTTCGAAAGTGCAGAAGCTGACTTGGTTTTGCGAGCGGGCCGCTGCCTGGGCCCCTAATCATCGCGAGGTCCACCTCCGCTCCATCGCCTACGAGTCCCCCGATGCCTCCGCCCGTGCTCTGCCTCTCTATTGGGGCCAAGTCTGTCGGCGTCGCGAGGTCGACGCCAGCCATTTTGAAGCCCTCGATCCATTCACCCAGTTTACGGCAGGGGAGATGAATTGAAAGGTTTCGGGTGGGGAGATTCCAGGAGATGATGCTGAGGCTGGAGGGCTACGCGCCAGGTGTCGACGGGGTCTCATTTTAGATTGAAGGGGCGGAAGGCCCGCGTGTTCGGCGGTGCTCTATCGGCATTGCCAGTTCGTCCTCGACCGAGGCCAGCACCCTGGATTTATAGAGAGTCTGGCCGCGTTCCTCCCCGGAGGCGACCCTGGAGGTGAATCTCGGGTCCAGAGCAGGCGCCCCTCCCTAACCCGCCCTCTCACCCGCGACAACGCCGACAATGAGATCGTCGCGAAAGCCCCGCGCATTCCTCCCGCGACCGTTGCCGATGCGGCTTGCGCCGGCGCGCAGAGGGCTTCTGCCTGGCAGGCAGGGCCTCGACTGCGCGGGCGACATCGACGCCCGCCTCGCCGTCATGAACGATTTCGGGGCCGAGTTTGACTGCGATGCGCGCGTCCTGGACACTCGGCGAGCGCCCCCCAGCCTCGACCGCCCTTGGTGGGAAAGCGCCGTGGACAAGATGGGGTCCCAGGGAACATTCGGGGCGCGATCGAGACGCTTGGTGACAAGGTTGGGTTTTCATCCAGTTTCGCGGCCCCGCGGACCGCTGGTTCTCCATGGGAGGAGGCGTGGAGCAGGGGTGCCCCTTATCGGGGGTCTTCTCGGGATCTGCGCGCGCCAGGTCCACGGGTGCCGTTCCAGTCTCGCCGGCCCATCGCGCGCTCCAGCGAAATCTACCCACGGCTACGCCGACGACCTGGCGGTCGTCGCCAGGGACTTCTTTTCCTCGCTGCCCACTGTGCTCAGAGAGATGAAGAAGGTTGCTCCTGAGACTGGTTTGGTCGCGCGCCCCTCCGAAACCGCGATCGCCATTCCGCGGCAGTTTGAGCTTTCGGAGATCAGGGGCAAGTTTCAAAAACACGGGCTGAAGGTTGATAGGTTCCAGGCCGCGCATCCTGGGAAGTACATCGTGATAACCATTGTCATTGGTGCCCCTGCTCAGTCGCGATTTAAACCTACCGCCACCCAGAGACAGCGGGGCATCCAGCTGTAGGGTGCGAACCTTTCCTTTGCTCAGAAGGTGCTCGCCCACAACGCGTTTGCGCCTCCAGTCGCAGGCCGCGTGGCCCAAGTTCATCTTCCCTTTGTTGCTGCCAGCCGCGTTGAACATTGCGTGCTCCAGAGCATGACCCGAGGGTCACTGGGCACAATCTTGAGAAAGATGCTGCGCCAGTTGAGAGATTCCGGTTTTGAGCGCGAGTTTCGGCGCCTCTGCATCCACGTTCGCGCTGCTGCCCGCCGCGTTGCCATAGAGAGTGAAGCCTTCCATCGTGCCTAGCAGGAGTTCATACATTTCCATCCCCGAGAGCGACACTTTTGTGGTTGCCCATCTACGGTGGAAGCTTTTCCATTCCCCACTGTTGTCTACCTCCAGGAGGTGCTCGGTGAATCCTGTCGGTTCATGCTGGTCCGAGGGGAGCCCGTCGCGCGCGGGATCCAGGCCGACGAACAGATTGCCAGATGACGAGGGACAACAGGTCCAGTCGCATGTCCTTCCTGGGACCCAGGTCACGGAAATGATGCTCTGACTACCCCGGCTCCGTCACCCTCCGTACGTTTACCCGTGTTAACACGATCGCCTCCAAGCTCCCTCCCCATGGGTTTGCCTTTACCAGTAAAGCAATTCGGGATGGGTGGAATACGCCGGCGAGATATAGAACTGGTTCTGCGGTCTGTAAAAGGGCTGTCGGTGTGAGTACGGAGATCAGATGCTGCATTGCCTACGTTGTGAACTAACTTTTTTTCAGCATGCTGTGAATGTCCTCCTCCCCCTCTTGCCTAGCTTCTGGGCCTCTGGAAACCCTGATTGCGTTGTCCTTTGTCCCCCGTTGTATTTTTCCAGGGACGATGTGTAGTATCTGTTTTTGCTTTTGATCCCAGCTTTTCGACGTTCATATTCGTCCGCGGGCCTTTTTTACAGTAGTTCTATCCGAAATATAGCTTTTAGTCCGCGCGAGAGCTGCTGCTGCCTCCTCGGCCGCGGCTAGTCGATTCTTCCAAGGCCAGGCCAGCTGACGAACCACTATGCGGAATTGGACGTTCCTGTTCCGCCTTCTCCCCCTCTTCCTCGTCCTCCCCCTCCTCCCCCTTTCCTCCCCCGAGTGTTTCTCCCCTCTTCTTGCTCCTCCTCCCTCTCTCCTCCTCCGTCGGTTTTCCTGATACGCAACGCATCCCTGTCGCAGCCCCAAACGTGTCGGTGGGACGTCCGGGGCGTTTTGCCTGAAATTTCTCATTGCTTGTGATCCGGAAGTCTGAGACTTATAACATGTTCGCGGTGGGGGTGGCGTTTTGACAATGGTGCAATTGCTTTGCCTCCACGCAGATTCGTTTTCAAGGCTTGCCACCGTTTCACGGATGGAAGGCGGTTCCTTTTCAATGCGGAGTTCTCTTTTTGGCGACGCGCGCGTCGGATCAGAATTCTTATAACAATTTAAAGGATGGGGGGTAGGTTTTTTTTCAACATGGCGTTTTCGCTTGATACCACCTGAAATACAACGACCAGAAAGTGGAACATGTGTAACAGTTGCACGGATCCAAGGCGGGTCCTTTTTAATCAAATTGGGGCTCTCGCTGTCTAGACTTCTCCATCGGGTCCCGCAATGAACTGGGCGGTTTGCAGGATCGTCGTTGACGCTTCCTGGATGTACTCTTCTCCTCCTCCTCCTCCTCCTCCTCCTCCTCCTCCTCCTCCTCCCTCTTCTTCTCCTCCTCCTCCTCCTCCTCCTCCTCCTCCTCCGTCTCTCTCTCTCTCTCTCTCTGTTTCTGTCTGTCTGCCTTTCTGTATGCCTGCCTGCCTCTCTCTCTCTCTCTCTCTTTTTCTCTCTCTCTCTCTCTCTATCCCTCTATCTGCCTGCCTGCCTCTCTGCCTCTCTCGCTCTCTCTTTCTGTCCGTCTCTCTTTCTCACCGTCTCTCCCTCTCTCTCTGTTTATTTCATCTCTTCCTCTCTCTATCCCCCTCTCCCTCTCCCTCTCCCTCTCTCTCTCTCTCTCTCTTCGATGTGTTTAGATCTGTGTAAACATACCTATATATATAGATAATTATACATATACAAGATGTTACCGGCTCGCTGCGCTTCGCCTTTGAAATCTTGGTCGCATGGCGTCAGGGAGGCGCGATGAGATCGGTTGTCGTCACAGCCGCGGTGTGTTCTGGCCAAGACCATGGAGCAAACAGGGCTGATAGGACCCAGGGAATATTGCGGCTCAAAGGGCCCAGAAGGGGTCTCTGCTGTCATGGGGCCCAAGGGCTCGGAGCTCCCATTTTTAGGCGAGGGGTAATGCTGCCGATGCGGCTCCAGGGGGTCATGAGACTCGCAGGGCTCACAGGGCTCATAGGGGTTCGTTGGGGTCATGGGACTGTTTGTGCACATCGGGCACGGGGCTCATCAGCTCTTGGGGGGCCATTGGGCTCATAGAGCTCGCAATGCTCCGGGGGGCCATAGGGCCCATAGCGCTAACAGGGCGCGTAGGCCTCGCGGGGCTCATGGGGCCGATTGGGGTGAAGGGGCAAGTCGGGGCCATAGGGCTCATATGGCCCATGGGCCGTATACGGCATACGGCTCACTGGGCTCGTAGGGCTCAGAGGGGGTCTCGTGGGTCTCGCAAGGCTTCACGGCTCCTAGTGCTGAGGGGGTTCTAGGGCTCATAGGGCGCATAGGCCTCATAAGGGGTCATCGCGCTCATATGGTGTCATGGAGGGTCGGGGGGGGGGTATGGGGCTCGGCTCATTGAGTTCATGGGGCTCCTGGGGCTCGTGAGCTCATAAAGGTCACGGGGCTTCTAGTGCTCATAGGCCTCAAAGGGCTCATCAGGCTCATGGGGCTCATGAAGCTCGGAGAGCTCATGGGCTCGTAGGGCTCCTAAGGCTCATTGGGCTCTTAGGGCTCTTTGGAGTAATAGGGTTCGTGGGGGTCATAGGGCTCATGGGGCCCATAGGGCTCACAGAGCTCGTAGGGTTCATAGGGCCCATAGGGCTCATACGGCTCATGGGCTCGTAGCTCGTAGGGCTTGTAGGGCTCATTGGGTTCATGGTCGGGTTTGGATGGTGGATATTCTTCCTTCTCGTCCAGCCTCTTCCTGTTTCCCTCCTCCTCCCTCCTTCGACCTCCTTGCTCCTTCTCCTCTCCTTGTGTGCCTCTGCCCCATGGGAGCGGGCTTCACCTGCAGCTCTGAGTGGAGGATTCGCAGTGGGGTACCTTCGGCCGTCTCGTGGCCCTCATGGGGCCCTTGTGATCCGTCTTCCTGGGAGGATCCGCAGAACGCTACATCACCACATGTGTGCCGAATGTCCCCTCACATGGACCGCACCCCACAGGGAGCTCCACCGACGGTGAAGAGCCAATGTGTGCATGTCGCCTCATCGCTCCACCGACGGTGAAGAGCCAACGTGTGCATGCCGCCGTACCGTCCATGGCGGCACACCCGCGATCTGGATTATGAGTTTGGGGGCCCTTCGGGGTCTCGCGGCGTGTGGGGGTGAGAGCTCTGGAGGTGTCAAGGTTCCCGGGCCTCACAGGGCTCATGGGGCACCATGAGGCACCATAGTGGTCGTAGGGTTTCTGGGGGCGAGAGGCCTCATATGGCTGATAGGGGCATGGCCTCTCGGGGCTCTCGTGGGGCTCCGGTCCTCTCGTTGGCCTCTTGGGGCCTCGTTGGGGCCTCTTCGGGCCTCTTGGGGGGGTCTTGGGGCCATCGTGGTGCGGGGGGCTCGAGATGTCAGTTCGTGTTCCCCATTTTGGGCTTGTCTTGGGCCCTGCTTGGAGGCTCTTGGGCCCTCTTTGGGCGATCTTGGGTGCCTCTTGGGCCGTCTTGGACGCTCTGAAAACCAAAAACCGCTGTAATGTTAAACTCACACAAAGACCATCTGCAGTTTGGCGATTTAGGTATCTTGGGCTGGTCTCCAAGACGGACGGTCCCCAGGGCCATCTGAGCCACGTTGGACATGCATGTCCCAAATTACGCTTTTCTTGCCTCCGGAAGAGTCACGTGGCCGACCCCCGACACGCGGGAGCGATGGGGAGTTCCCGAACTCGCGGCCGTGGGCCTTTTTGAAGCAGGTCTGCAATATTCAATACAAAGGATTCGATGGGACCTGATGGCGCTCCACTTCGTGCCTCAAGGTACGGTGGCAGATAATGACTACATATTTATGTATACATATACGTTCTTATCGAATGGCTTTCGGCCCATCCCGCCACCGCGCCTGAGTTGTGGATCAGAGTTCTCAGGGATGCTTCTTCGCGTCTCTTCGGAAAGCTCCTGGGGGCTTCTTGGGAGCAGTTTGTGGGCGTCTTGGGAGCCTCTTAGGGGCCTCTTGGGGGCCTTTCAGGGGCCTCTCGAGGGCCTCTCGGGGGCCTCTCGGGGGCCTCTTAGGGGCCTCTTGGGGTCCCCTCGGGGCCGAGGGCTCGAAATGTCCGTTCGGGTTCCCCATCTGGACCCCCTGTTGGTGCCATTTTTGGGCTATCTTGGGCCGTCTTGGTCTTGGGACGTTCGTTGGGGCCTCGTGGCCGTCTTGGAGCGTCGGGAAACCGAAAGGCGCGAACGCTGAAACCCTTCAAAACCAAAGGGAAATCCATAATGATTGCCTCTTGGGGGCCTCGTGGGGGTGCTGCTGGAGGCCTCTGGGGCCGTCTTGGAGGTGTCTGGGGCCGTCTAGAGGCTGTTGACATCGTATTTGATCTATGTTTCGGCAAGTCGGGGCTCTCTTGGACCGTTGTGGGCGGGCACAGCGTCCAGAGGACTTGCAGGAAACACCCCAGGACTCACGGTAGGCAGCCCTGGAAACCCTGGGACGCCCCAGGACGGCCTGGGAAACGGCTGGTGCGGGCCCTGAAAGACTTACAATTCTGGTTTCAGCAGCAGCAGCAGCAGCAGCAGCAGCAGCACAGCCTTTACCTTTCAGTGTTCAGTGTTGCATGAACCTTGGGGCACTCCACTTCGTGCCAGAGGCACGGTGGCGGATATACGCGCGCTGCCCCAATCAAGTCCCGCATGCGTCGAAAATGGGTCCGACACAATTTGCGCACGGTCTGGGGTGCCTGAGTCGGACGCGCTCTGGGAGGGCACAAGAGTCTTGTGCCCTCCCAAGCAGGCGCCAAGGTGTCCCGGAGAGACACCGAAGACAGCCATGACGGGCTACGATAGCCATAAAACGTCCTAGCAGGCCTTTCGCCCGTCCAGAGGGAATCGAAGAGTCACCCGAAGAGACTCACGAGAGGCAGAAACCGTTGATTATTCATAGGTATTTGTACGATGTCAACACACTCGGCTTATATGTCTTCAGAGGCTCCAAGACGGCCTACGAGGTCCTCGAACTTGCTCCAAGATGGCCTAAATTGTGACCAACAGGGCCTAAGAGGGACCGACCCATTTCAGATGGGCTCACGATACCCCGAGAGAGCCCCCTAGACGCTCCAAAAGGGCCAACTGACGGGCTTCAGACAGCCGACGAGAGCCCCCAAACATCCCAGAGGCCTCCAGACCGCCCCAAGGCGGCCCCAAGAGACCCCTAACCCTGCTCAGATGGGCCCGAGACGGCCCAAGGGGGCCCCAAGACGATCTAACAGGCTCCCCAGACGGCCTCACAACGGGTTCAAGAGATCCCCAGAAAGGGCCACCTCGCAACACTGGATTAGTACGACGACGGTCAGAGAGTTAATGTATTCAGCTGCCTCTGGCAACTCCGCCACCTTGCCAGCGCAGCATTCTTGGTGACGAATGTTCGAGGGGGCACGGGAGGCCGTCACGTGTGACACGTCGGCCTCTCGAAGGCCTTGGGGGATTGTTGAGTGCCTCTCGGGTGCCTCTTGGGGGCCTCCTGGGTTTGGGGGCCGCATGGTGGTGTCCTGGGGCGCCTCGGAGGCTCTTGGTGGGCGCTCTTGGGCCGTCTGGGCGCTTTCGGAGTCGTCTTGGGGGGCTCTTGGGGCCCTCCGGGGGACCTTGAGGGCCGTCTGAATCCAGAAGTTTCTATTCTCCAGGCGTCCTGCCGCGATCCTTCAAGAGTTGTCCTAGAATCTTCAGGCGTCCAAAGGACACCGCAGGAACCCCCAGGAGTACTAAGCTAAATAGCCCAGGAATCTTCCGAGATCCTTCAGGACCCCGCAGGAGTGCTCAACAGTTCTCGGGGCCGCAAGGGAAACGGAACAACCCAGCATGTTCTCGATTCCCGGGCGTGTTTCTGAGCGTCGTGCTAAGACAGGGCTTGGCTATGAAACGCAATCGCTTGCGAGTAGCGAACAAGGCGTTGAAGGGTGACATTGCGAGTGATGCGCTCATCCTCGCAGTGCAAAGGTCCAGCGAAGGGGCATATCGTTAGCCAGTCCATGGAGCAGAAAGGGCAGGATGAGGAGGAAACGCGACGTGCGCGGCCGTGTTGCGCTGAGGAGTCCAGAATGATCCGGGAGATTTCTGCTGATTCCTGCGGGTTCCCGAAGTCTTCCCTGGAGATGTTGGCCAGATTCCTGAAGGGCTCCTGAGAGATACTTCTGTTTTCTGTGGGTTTCTGAGGGGTGCCTGAAGGCTGGCGATTCCTGACGCATTCCGCATAGATTCCTGCACAAGAATGTCTGCGGATTCTTGGACGGTTTGTGCGGATTCCTTGGGGTTCCTGCTGCGGACTACTGAAGACGGTCAAGGGATCTAGAGCGATCCATACATGATTCCTCAGGCTTCCTGCCTGTTCCTGAAGGCTCCTTGAAGATTCATGCAGGATGCCTGAAGGGTTCCTGAGGATTCTTAGCGGATTCCTGTTGGACTTCCGAAGATGCATAACGATGTTGGACGATTCCTGGAGGATTTCTGAGGGTCCCTACGGATTCCTGAGGACATTCTGCGGACTCTAGAAGATTCTTGTGGACTGCAGAATGGCCCTGGGCGGGTTTCTGGGAACTCCTGCGGATTCCTGCAGGTTCCTTCATTATTCCTGAATGATTGGTGCGGATTCCTGCGGGTTCCCGGAAGACTCCCACATGTTCTTGAGAATTCGCTGCTTCCCCCGAGGAATGTTTTTTTTTGTGTGTGTGCCTGCGGTCGGATTCCGAAGGATTCTTGGAGCATTCCTTCGGATTTCTGCGGGTTCTTGTTGGTTGCTGAAGGATCCTTGGATCCTTGAAGATTCGTGAATGATTCTTGATGCTTCATGGGGGTTCTGACAGATCCGCAGGGTTTCTGATGATTCCGAACGTTTTTCGGTATTGGCACAGATTCCAGAGGATTCTTGTGGGGTTCCCGAAGGAGTCCCGAGGATTCCTGCACGTTTGCTGCCCACTCCTGGCGGATTCCTGAGGCTTCGTCAAGGTTTCCTTCAGACTTCCTCGAGGTTGCCTGGTGCGTCCTGCGCGCAGAATCATCCAGGATGTCTCGAGCGAAACGCTGTGTTTGCAGCACGTGAGGGGAGTCGGCGCCCCAGGATGCCCACGTGGTTCTAGGAGTGCAGAAACACCGTGATTTACCAGGGAGCGTGGCCATGGCAGCGCGGGTACAGCGTAATTTAGTAGGGGTCCTGGCCCTGGGGGGCGGAGCAGGGCGTAGTTTGCAATGGATCCTGGCCCTAGGGGGGGCGGGGGGCGGGAACACAGTGCAATGTACACAGGATCGTGACCATTGGGAGCGCAGACGCCGCGCAATTTACAGGGGATCCTGCCCATTGGGAGCACGGACGCAGCGTCATTTGCAATGGCTCATGTCATTGGGGGGCGGACGTGCTGTAATCTCCCAGGGATCTACTCGCTTGGAGCGCGGACGCAGCGACTTCAGAGACTGCTGGCGCCATTATTCACGAGTGATCGTGGCCCCGGGAGCACGGGCGCCGCGCAAGTTAGAAAGGATCGTGGCCTCGAGAGCGCGGACGCAGCGCTATTTACGAGGGATCGTGGCCCTGGGAGCGTGGCGCCCGTGCGAGCCTGACTCCCGTGCAGTTTCCCAGAGGATTCCTGCAGGTTGCTGAAGGATCCTTGCAGGGATCCTGATATTGCATTCGGTTCCTGAGAGATGCGACAAGAGATACGACGACAAAAACGTGCAGCACGGCGTACTCAGATCAGCACCGTTCTCGAGGATTACCGTGGACTTACGCGCATCACGAGCATCAAATCAGGGCGGAAACGTGCACTAATCACGGAAATGCGCGCCAAGGACGACACGAAGCACATTAGCAGAAATTCAATTGCGAACGTTTTTTGCAGATACAAGCAGTTGTACCATTCCACGCGGCAATCTTCACCACCAGAGGCTTCTGACGACACGGTGCCACCCTTCACGATCCATGAGTTCAACAAGGGACTATCCAACCTCAAGCGGGGAAAAGTGCCCGACGCGATTGGGATCAGAGCCGAAATATTGAAGCATTCCCCCGTTGAGCTCAAACGAGCCGTACTCCAATCATACATCACTGTCATACAACCTGATGCGCCTACTCCGAAGAGCTGGCGACAGGCAGTCATCACAGTAATCCCGAAAGCAGGCGACCTCGCGCAACCCCAGAACTAAAGACCAATCTGCACCATACCCCTGCTCTACAAGCTTTCCAGCAAGCTTCTGCACAATAGACTGCAACCGCTCTTGGACAAACAACAGCCTCCAGACCAAGCTGGATTCCGCCCGGGACGTTCGACGCAAGATCACCTCTTCATTTTCCATGCTTCGCGAGAGAGCGCGGGAATGGAACCAACCACTTTGGATAGCGACACTGGACTTTAAGAAGGCCTTTGACACGGTTGAGCACGAGAGCCTCGGGACCGCACTCAAGAACCAAGGTGTCGCACCAGTCTACATATACTTACTATGGAAGCTGTATTCTGACCAAACAGCCATGGTGCGGACAGACACGACCAGCCGCCCATTCAACCTACAGAGGGGCACGAAGCAGGGCGACCCCCTTAGCTCACTACTTTTGAATTCGCTTCTTGAGCACATCATGCGCCCACTTGTCACCGCATGGAAAAACCACAGCCTAGGCGTCCAACTCGGCTTCACCAAAGACTACTCTCTCACCAACATGCGCTTTGCCGACGACGTCCTTCTGTAGCACAAGGTGAACATCAACAGCATGGAGATTGAGATTTACCACAGTGGGTCAGTCAAGTACTTGGGGCAGCAGGTAGGCTTCCACGACGCCGTACATACAGAGGTGCAGCACCGGATCAAGGCAGACTGGGCAGCCTTCGCAGCCCAGAGACAAGAATTAATTGCGAAGCATTGCCTCTTGAAACACAGACTCTGGCTCTTCGAAGGCACTGTCACAACGACGCAGCACCGCCAACGCGAGACCGACGCCCAGTGCAACCACCCAACACACGACACAAACGACGACTGACCCGCAATCCCACCAAGACGACACACACGGAGAAGCCACACGCAATCGACCGCCCGTTGCCAACCCAAACGCAGATACCAGTACAGCACACATCCCCAACACCGACAACGAAAAGAATGTCGCACGAGAGAGCGCTGTCTTGGAACCATGGGTCGAATACATAAAACGAACGACAAGACAAGCAGAAAGTCTCATGCACAAGCACAGTATGAGCGATTTGATGGTGAAGCAGCGACGAAAAGTGTGGAGATGTGCCGCGAGAGTGGCGAAACAATCCCCTCGAGAATGGTCTCAACGCGTGGTTAACTGGCACCCAAACCTCCATACCTCGCAAAATGGGCGCAGAAGTCTGGGAAGACAGCAGAAGCGATGGGACGATGACATGCGCGATTCTCTTGTATCCCATAGCGCGCAAGAACGACCCGCCCAGAGCAGCTACGACGTGAGCAACATCGATTGGCTCAAACTGGCGACCGACGACGCAATGTGGACGACACTGGAGACACAATTCGTCATGCGCTCCACTCCTGGCATCCCCGCGAAACTGTAACATTCGACTTTCCACCTGCACTTCCACCTATCGACCTCCAGCGTCGACCAGCTCAGCACTCCGACCTTCAACCGCTAGCATCCGACTCTCTTCTTCGACCTTCAGCGTCCACCAGCTCAGCGTTCCGACCTCCAACCTCCAGCATCCGACTTTCCACTTCCACCTCCACCTCCCGACCTCCAGCGCCCACCAGCTCAGCATTCCGACCTCCAACCTTCAGCATCCGATATTCCATCTCCACCTCCACCAATCGACCTCCAGCGTCGAGCAGCTTAGCCTTCTACCAACATTCAGCAGCCGACTCTCCACCTCACCGCCACCAACGCCGGACGCCGAAAATGCAGCACGACCCCAAAGACACCACATGGCTACAACCGGCCACAACGGAGAAATGGGAACATTAGGACCAGCAGAATTTCGCGAGGTACGCATCTTTCTGAGTAGGCGCCCGACGCGCGCAATTGTTCATGCGAGGCCATGGCCTCGCCCGCCTGGCCCTTAAGGGGCCTGGGCGCACGCCCGCATTGGCGCTCTATTCTATTCTATTCCTGAGGGAACCGTCGGGTTTCTTAAGGTTCCAAAGGATTCCTCAGCATTGGCACACATTCCTCAGTATCCCTGTTGGGCTCCCAGAGGATTCCTGAGGATTCCTGCAGGTTTGCTGCCAACTTATAGAGGATTTATGGGGATCCCTGAGGCTTCGCCAAGATCTCCTCAAGGATTCCTCTGGCCCTTTCAGAGTCATAAGTCCAAAATGATTCCTGAAGGATTCCTGAAAAAGGATTCCTGCGGATTCCTGCAGGTTGCCGAAGGATCTCTCGTAAATTGCTCTGCGTCCACGCTCCCAGGTCACGATCCTTGCAAATTGCACGGCGCCCGCGCTCTCAGGGCCACCGTCCAGGGGGAATAACGGTGCTTGCGCGCTCCCAGGGCCACGATCCCGCCCTCCCCCTCCCCTCCCCCTCCATCGGGAATTAATTTATTTATTCGTGCGTTAGCGTATCACAGTGGGGCATTTCGGTGGTATCCCCCCTCCAGAATTGATTAAGTGTTTCGGTGCTCTAAATAATACCGGGGGCTCGATAAAGGGGGTCCCAAGGTTATCTGTGCCAATCGCGGTTCCGTCAACGACTGGGTCCCGAGTTGGAGTGATTGGGGGGGGCGTCTTGGGGCTCCCTTGGGTAGTCTTGAGGCTCTTCTGGAAGCGATCTTGCGGGTCTCTTGGGCGGTCTCGGACGCTCAAGGGGGTCTTCTTCGGGTTGCCCAAGTGCTTCTCGAAAGGTTTTGGTGCCGCATGGGGATCTCGTGGGGCCGCGCCCGTCTTCTGGCAGGGGCGTCCAGGAGGCCTGGAAGGCAGGAAAGCTCTGCCAAGCGCTCAGGAGGTCCAGCGGCCTGGGTATCCAGAGGGTCGTTTTTTTTTGGGGGAGTGTGTGTGTGTGTGTGTGTCTGTGTGTGTGTCTGTGTGTGTGTCTGTTTGTCTGTCTGTCTGTCTGTCTGTCTGTCTGTCTGTCTGTCTGTCTGTCTGTCTGTCTGTCTGTCTGTCTGTCTGTCTGTCTGTCTGTCTGTCTGTCTGTCTGTCTGTCTGTGTGTGTGTGCGCGTGCGTGCGTGCGTGCGTGCGTGCGTGCGTGCGTGCGTGTGTGCGTGCGTGCGTGCGCGCGCGCGCGCGCGCGCGCGCGTGTGTGTGTGTGTGTGTGTGTGTGTGTGTGTGTGTGTGTGTGTGTGTGTGTGTGTGTGTGTGTGTGTTTGTGCGTGTATGTGTGTTCGTGTGTGTGTGTGTTGTGTGTGCGTGTCTGTGTATATTCCTACCCTGCGGACTTGCGCAAATGAAGCAATAGGAATAACGTGTTTGTTCGATGTTGAGCGGACTTTAATCCTAAGATCGTAGCGTCTGTGCGAACGGATCATATGAAAGTGTTGGCGTAGGCCAAGGGGCAAATAAATGCCTGGCAGGCGTAGCAGCAAAGATGAGGGCAGCAGAGATACGGGTGAAGAACGCATGCCCATGCAAGACCGTCCTCTTTAAACTACTCCTCTTCTCCTCCTGTCCTTCTCTCCCCCACCACACACGGCTATACATGGGATGTGCGCTATCGAAGGCGAAGACCAGAGGCGGCGCGGTCGACAGTCCTTCCCACAGCCCGGATTCAGGCAGGACGAATCCTGGGGACAAGCGGCTGCTCGATGAGTACGCGATCGGGCAGACCTTGGGCGAGGGCGCATTCGGCGTTGTGTCCGAGTGCACGCACCGCTCAACTGGGCTCGAGTACGCGGTGAAGATGGTCGACAAGGTTGAGACGCCCGTGGATCAGATCAGAAAGGAGGCAGCTTTGTTGGAAAGCCTGGATCACGAGAACATTGTCCGGGTCCATGGTGTTTACTATGAGAGGTGCTTCATTTGCATTATAATGGACAAGTACAGTGGCGGCGATCTCGTGGAGGGCCTGCAGAGGCAACTGAAGGAGCGGGGCCCGATGAATTGCGACCACATCGTGCACGTGTCGCGGCAAATGGGAGCCAGCGTTCAGTATTTGCACATGAAGTTGACCGTCCACCGCGATATCAAGGGTGACAACTATCGAAGACGCCCATGGCGAGCCCCCGTCGCCCCCCCTGGCTTTTGGGTAAGCGCATGTGAAACGGTTGAGGGAAGAAGTTAATTAAGCAACACTCCCCCCCTCCCCCGCAATTCAAAGTTGGCACGTTCTTTGAAGACCACTCGGAGGCCCAAAATCGGAAGATCCGAAACCAACATTGCACTTGGGGGGGTTCAAACCGTAGGTTCTGCACGAGTGTTGTTTCATTGTTTCCAACACCGGAATGTCGAGCGAAGGTACGGCCACGAGTGGGCCTGCCGAGCACGCGGGCAGGCGACGCGATGATGTGATAACGTCAGGAGCACCAATTGCGTTTGCCTCTTGAGGCCCTCCTGGGGGTCCTCTTGCAGAGCTCTTGGAGCCTCTTGAAGGCTTCAAGGGCCGTCTTGAGGTTCCGTTGGGCACGTCTTGGAGGCAACTTCGGCCCTCTTGGAGCCACAGATTGGAGGCCAGTCGAGCTGCCCTGGGACGCTTCGACGGCGACTGGGGCCCTCTTGGGAGCCGAAGGAGTGAGAGAACAGTCGCCGCCGCCCCCCCGCCTCGTGGGAGCGCCCGCGTCGTGGAGTGCCGAGGCGAGGTGCAGCCACGCTGGGAGGACTGGCTGCACGCTCCCCCAGCCGCTGGGGAGAGACCACTCGTCTTCGGGCCTTTGGGGGGGGGCCTCCCTGGGGGCCTCCCGAGGACTGCGCGGGCTCTCTCGGGGCCTCCCTCTTGGGCCGTCCGTTGGGGAGCTCCTGGGTCCGCCCAGCGCCTTCGGAGGCCGTCGGGGGTGCCTCTCTGGGCCGTCTGGGGGGGGGGTCCTGCGGTGGCCGTTCCAGAGCCCTCGAGGCCTGTCTTGGGACCCTCTTGGGGGCGTTTTGGGGCCGTCTTGGAGGAGGCCCCTCGGGGCAGTCAGTCTTGGGCTGCCAGAAGCACACAAAGAAAGCGACAGTGCGAAATACACTAGCATCTGAGGCCGAATGACCTTCACCTCCCGAGGCCCTCTAGGGGGTCCTCTTGGAGCCCTGCTCGGGCGGCCCTATGGGGGCTTCTCGAGCCCTCGTAGGGCCAGGTTGGGCCCGCCTCTTTGGGGCCCAGACATCCGGCGTCTCGATTTTGTTCGAGACACGCGGCCCCGACCTCTGACCACTTCCCCAGCACTGGTTTCTCATCCCGAGTCGGTTTTTGAGTGCCCCGAGGCCCGGTAAGGGCGTCCAGAGGCTGAAAACGCGGAAAAACACTTCCGTCTCGATTTCTGTTTCGAGACGCCCGATGTCTGGGGGCATCCTCGGCCCTCCTGGAGCCTTCTGGAGCCAGCTCGGAGGCCTCTCGGGCAATTTTTGGGCCGCTTCGACTGCGACAGCGTGCCTCCGAGGCCTCCGGGGCGACCAGCGTGGCGTGCCGGGGGCCCCGGCCGCCAGGGAGAGTTTCCCCGAAGGGCCAGGGCAGGCACCGCGAAGAGGAGCGCGCCAAGCATCGCCGAGCGCGTTCCACTACTCGCAAAGTAAGTACTCGCGAATGGCCTGGACCCCCCGCGGGGGATCTACGATAGATTACATCGAAGCAGACAGGTGCTTTTCGGACGTTTGCGAGTAGGTACTCTGCAAGTAGTGGAGCGCGCTCGGCGAAAGCAGCACTCCTCTGGCAGGCTGTGCGGGCGGAAGAGCGGCGAGATTCGTCAAGAATGACTCGGCGGTCTTCCTCTTCGGCGCCTGCGCGGTCGGCGCTGCGGTGCATCGGCTGAATGTTGCACCACCTGGCGCGGCCGATAGATCGCATCGCTGTTCTATAAGCGTCTGTTGTCCACCCCACCACCCCTCCCCGCTGGCCTGAATGTCTGGGCAGGTCGAAACAGCTCGGTAGTGCAACATTTTGTCTGGAGCCCCCGGGCGGCCCAAGGGCTCTTCGCCATGCACCCAATGTTAAGATTGGGGGGAGCGGGGGAAAGATCAACGCAGTATAGGCCCCAATGGGCAGCAAAAGTGGTGCAACATTTTGTCGATTTACGGTATTTTAATGCTGGCACGAAGTGTTTGGCCCACACCCAGGGGTGCCCGAAATCCGGCACTACCCTCACAGCATTGAAGAATGCGTTTTCTGACAAGTGCCCGAACTCCTGGGCGCTTCGATTTTGAACGGCGTCTCAATTTATTTTGACGAGGCTTGTAGTGGGCTTCGGGCCATCCTGTCACCGTGCCTCGGTCGTGGGCCAGAAGCCTCTTGGAGGCATCTGAGGGCTCCTCGGGGCCATTCCTCACGCCTCTCGGATGTCTGTGTGTGGGACCTCTTTTTTGGAGGCCTCCTGGGGACCTACTCGGGGGCATCCTGGGGGGCTCCCAGGGGCCTCTTGGGATCCTCTTCGGGGCTGGCTGGCACTCGAATTGCGATCGAACTGCAGGGAGCGGGGGGGGGGCGAGCTCGAATTCCAATCCGAAGCCCTCCACCGTGGAGGGCTTCCGAATTGCAGCTCGAGTTTCCCCCGCCTTGGGGCCGCCCGAGGGGGCCCCTCCTGGACTCCGTGGGGCCTCCGCCCCCCGGCCGCCCTCCCGCGCGTGGACGGTTGCTCTGCTCTGCTCCGCTCTGCTCGGCTCGATCCTGGCTCCAGGGAGGGAGCGGCATGGGGGACGACGGGAGGGTCGAGGGGGAGGCTCGAGGATCGAGGATCGAGGAGGAGGAGGAGGAGGAGGAGGTGGAGGAGGAGGAGGAGGAGGCGGAGGAGGAGGAGGAGGAGGAGGAGGAGGGGGAGGGGGAGGAGGACAAGCTAGGTGCGCTCGCGTCGTAACCCCATGCCCACGATAATAATGTACCCCCCCCTTAAGTCGTTAGAGTTTTTTATCGTCGACCAATAAGAGTTTGGTCGGGGGCGCGGGGCGCGGAGGCCAAACTTCATTATCACCTCGGAACGTTATGTTGAGATAGCAAGATCAAGTTATGTTGAAATAGCAACATCAAGCGAAGCGATCACACTTTTTTCAGGATGTCTCAAGCGAAACCAAGAATTTTGGGAGGCAGGCTCAAACGAAACGAGCAATGTTTCAAGGATGTCTCAAGCGAAACCAGTAATTATGTGAGGATGTCTCAAGCGATTCGAGAAGCTTGTCGAGGATGTCTCAAGCGAAACAAGCATATACTCGAGGATGTCTCGAGCGATTCGAGAAGCTTGTCGAGGATGTCTCAAGCGAAACAAGCATATACTCGAGGATGTCTCAAGCGAAACAAGCATATACTGAAGGATGTCTCAAGCGAAACGATACGTTTCTTAAGGATGTCTCAAGCGAAAACAACAATTCTGTGAGGATGTCTCAAGCGAAGCCAAGAATTTTGGGAGGCAGGCTCAAACGAAACGAGCAATGTTTCAAGGATGTCTCAAGCGAAACCAGCAATTCTGCGAGGATGTCTCAAGCGATTCGAGAAGCTTGTCGAGGATGTCTCAAGCGAAACAAGCATATACTCGAGGATTGCTCTTTTTCTTCCTCTTATCTTCTCCTTCTTTTTCTTAATTTATATTTTTATTTCTTTATATATGTCTTTATTTCTTTCCTTTTTGTCCTCTCTCTCCCCATGCCCCCCTGAACTTGTTTATCCCTGGTGTTGATTATCCATGGCAGGTGAGGCACATGAGCTACCCTACACGAGCACTCAAAAAAATCAATTCTCAGAAAGCGCTTGTAAATTAAATCTAATAGATTTGGAACTTGATTTTTGTTGCTCTTGTTCTTCCTCTTCTCTTCTCCTTCTTTTTTCTTAATTTATATTTTTATTTCTTTATATATGTCTTTATTTCTTTCCTTGTTTCCTCTCTCTCCCCATGCCCCCCTGAACTTGTTTATCCCTGGGGGTGATCATCCACGGAAAGTGAGGCACATGAGCTACCCTACACGAGCACTTAAAAACTTTTAATTTTCGTAAAGCGCTTGCAAATAAACATTTAATACATTTGAATATTCAGATGTTTTGTTTTATCCCCCTT
The DNA here is from genome assembly GCA_963575745.1 of Prorocentrum cordatum. Taxonomy (NCBI): domain Eukaryota; class Dinophyceae; order Prorocentrales; family Prorocentraceae; genus Prorocentrum; species Prorocentrum cordatum. The sequence continues at coordinate 53,379 of CAUYUJ010000657.1, forward strand.
TCCTCTCCTCTTCTACTTCTCCTCCTCATTTCTTCTTGTCCTTTTCCTTTTTAATATTTCTTTTATGTATTTCCCTCAACTCTCTCTTTGTTTTCTTTATTTCTCTCTGTATATCTTTCTCTCTCCCCATGCGCCCCTGAACTTGTTTATCCATGGGGTTGATTATCCACGGAAAGTGAGGCACATGAGCTCCTACACGAGCACTTAAAAAAATCATAAAGCGTTTGTAAATAAAATATAATAGATTTGGAACTTGAAACTTTTGCTTTTCCTCTTCCTCTCCTCTTCTACTTCTCCTCTTGAATTTTTCTTCTCCTCTTCATTTTCATTATTTCTTCTCTCTCTCTCTTTCTATCTCTCTGTCCCTCTCCCCCCCATGCCCCCCTGAACTTGTTTATCCCTGGGGTTGATTACCCATGGAAAATCTGATAGGTTTTTTTTTATTATTATTTCCTCTCTGTCTTTTTTCTCTCTCTGTTTCTCTATCTCTCTCTCCTCTTGCTCCTCTCCTGTCTTCTCCTTTCCTCTCCTCCTCTCCTTCCTCTCTTGCTTTTCATTATCTCCTCTTCTTCTCTCTCTCTCTCTCTCTCTCTCTCTCTTTCTCAATTTTCATAAAGCGTTTCTAAATAAAATATGATGGATTTGAAACTTGCAATTTTTGCTGTTCCTCCTCCTCCTCTATCTGTCTTTCTTTCTATATATATTCTCTTCTTCTTACTCTTCTTCTTATTATTCTTCTTCTTTATTGTGAGTTTTTTGTTTTTTATATATTTTTTCTGCGAAATGTGTTATATCTGTCTTATTGTTTTAAATATATTTCTTCTTATCTTCTTTTTTTGTCCTTCTCTCTCTCTCTCAGCACAACCCCCCCAGCACAACCCTCCAGCACAATCCTCCAGCACAACCCTCCAGCACAATCCTCCAGCACAACCCTCCAGCACAACCCTCCAGCACAACCCTCCAGCACAACCCTCCAGCACAACCCTGCAGCACAACCCCTCAGCACAACCTCTTGAGGTTGATTATCGTCGGCAGTTTTTTTATCATCGGCAGTGGTCGATAGCAACTCTTGAGCTCTCCGGGAACACGGCGGCACGCAAATGATACGCATTTTTTTGGACAACTTCATTTTGAAAAAAATATATTATTTAATTGCGAATTCCATTGAAATCTTTTCGAATTTGCGAAATCGAGCCGTCAGGCGCTTGAATGCCGCACTGCGTTCGAGATTTAGGCGAAAGCGTGTGCGACGCAATTTTCTCATGACACGCATTTTTTTTGATAAACCTTATTTTGACACAAAAAATATTATATTTGTTTGCGAATTCCATTGAAATCCTTTCGAAATTGCGAATTCGAACCCCCACGCGCCTGAATGCCACACTGCGTTCGATATTCGGGCAAAAGCGCGTGCGACGCAAATTTCTCATAAATGCGTCGCGTGCTTAAATCTCGAACGCAATGTGGCATTCAAGCGCCTGACGGTTCGATTTCGCAATTTTGAAAGGATTACAATGGAATTCGCAATTAAAAAAAGTTTTTTTTTGTTTTTAAAAAATGAAGTTTTTCAAAAAATGCGTATCATTTGCGTGCCGCCGTCTTCCGGGAGAGCTCAGGAGTTG
>CAUYUJ010000657.1:60000-77500 GCA_963575745.1 Prorocentrum cordatum
CAGAGACCCCGCGCGCGCCCACAGAGGCTCCAGCACACAGAGGCCCCGAGCGCGCCCACAGAGGCTCCCGCGCGCTGCCCACTGAGGCCTTCCGGCACAGCCCGCAGAGGCCCCAAGCGCGCCCACAGAGGCCCCAGCCCGCAGAGGCCCCAAGCGCGCCCACAGAAGGCCCAGCGCGCTGCCCACTGAGGCCCCCGACACAGCCCACAGAGGCCCCAGCCCACAGAGGCCCCAAGCGCGCCCACAGAAGGCCCCAGCGCGCTGCCCACGGAGGCCCCAGCCCGCAGATGCCCCAAGCGCGCCCACAGAGGGCCCAGCGCGCTGCCCACTGAGCACTCCAACGCAGTGCCCAGGGCACGGAGGCGGACCTCACTGACCGAAAGGATTTGATGGACCCGGAGTGCAAAGTCGTGCTCACAGACTTCGGCACCGCCACGCGTGTGGCCGCCGACGAGCGGTTGAGCGCCGCCGTCGGCACCAAGATATTCTGGGCACCCGAGTTTTTCGACAGGAACTACAGCCTGAAGGTCAGAGGAGGAGGAGGAGGATGATGATGAGGAGGAGGAGGAGGAGGAAAGGAGGAGTCAGGAGGAGGAGGAGGAGGAGGAGGAGGAGAGGGAGGAGGAGGAGGAGGAGGAGGAGGAGGAGGAGGAGGTGTAAACCCAAGAGGCATCAACGATGTTGGAATAAACCCTCCCTCCAAGATCCCTTTTCATAGGCCCTTAGAACGGCTCATTTTTACTCAGGGAACTGCCTCGTTGGAAGACAATTGTTCGAAGACCCTGTAGCATGCCAAAACACTGTTCTCGGGATTCCAACGCCACGGATCAACCTGACTGTTGCGCCTTGACGATCTTGAAACTTGTCAGAACGCCATTCCTGGGACGTGAACACCGTGAATCAACATAACTTGTGCAGCCCCATAAGCCTGAAGCCTTACAAAACACAATTTCTGGTACACTGTTCATGGGAATCCCTTGAACTGTTGCAAACGTTTAAAACGAATATGCGCGGCGCTAAAGCGAGAGCCACATTTTGAATAGGAACCGCCCTCAATCCGTGAAACCCCTGCAAGTGTTCAAGACAAGTGTGCGCGGCGCTAAGGCGAGAGCCACATGTTGAAAACGGATCGCCCTCAATCCGTGAAGTTCTTGCAAATGTTTAAACCGAATGTGCGCGGCGCTACGGCGAGAGCCACATGTTGAAAACGGATCGCCCTCAATCCGCGTTTGCAACTTTTGAAGACGAATGGGCGCGGTGCTACGGCGAGAACCACATTTTGAAAACCACCCGGCCTCCCATCTGTGAAAGTGTCGTCAATTTTGTAAGCTTCAGAGTCATACATGGTGAGGAAGTCTCAGGCGAGAAGCCCGGCCCGCCCTAAAATCTTGCCTCGGGGTGCGACAGGGAGAAGTTATTGTCAGGAGAAGGAATGGAGGAGGAGGAGGAGGAGGAGGAGGAGGAGGAGGAGGAGGAGGAGGAGGAGGAGGAGGAGGAGGGGGAGAGGAGGAAAAGGTACCGCCACCGCCACCTCTCCATGTTTTTTCGCCTTTTTGGGGTCTCCTGGGTGTGTTCCTCGTGGCCACATCTGGGCTCGCCTCGACGTGCGGTCAGCACGCACTCTGGGAGAGGCCCAAGGCGTGGTGGTATGAGTACCCTCAAGTCGGGCCTTTCCCTCTACGGGGGGAACATTCAAAAATAATTAAAAATAATGTGGGGACAATTTCTAATATATATATATATATATATACACACATATGAATATGTGCTTTAAAAATGTTTGACTACTTCGAACTTTTTCCTTCAAAATTCGCCTGAAGAGGGACATGCCCCACCTAAGGGCACCCTTTGGTTTCCCCAGAAGGTGGACGTGTGGGCGATGGGCGTCATCATGTACGGCCTCGTGAGCGGACGCTTCCCCTTCGTGGGCGAGGCCGACGTCCGCGCGAAGGAGCTGAGGATGTCGAGGCGGATCGCTCGGCCCTGCCAGGACTTCATCCGGAAGATCCTGGAGAAGACGGAGGCTGCGCGGCTGTCCGCGGACCAGGCGATGAGACATGACTGGTTCTGCGCGCGCAGCCGCAGCCGCTCGAGCTCGGGTCAGGCCGGGGCGGGGGACGGCCGACCAGGTGTCGTGACATCGGACGACGACGGCCCTACTCATAACATGAGGGCTGGCAGCACGAACGACGGCATCAAGGCGAGACGAAAGGAACTGATCGATCGGCTGAACAAGGAGCACAACATCCTCGGCAGCCAGAATGGATTTGGAAACCAGCTCACGCTGAAGCCGCCACGTCACCACGCCGATGGGGACCAGTTCGTTCTCAAAGACAAGGCGAATAATCGTACGGTCTACGTGTGGATGGACAGGGCGAGGCAGAGGGCAAGTAAGATCCCAGACACCCAGAGGAAGGCATCTTCCAAGTCGCTGCTGAAAGAGAACGGCTTTGACGTCCACATGGTATCCAACATATTGGAGGATCATAACATCGATATCAGCGCTTTCGGAAGAGGCGAGGCGAAGCCACTGTCTCAGCTGGCCGCAGAGGTCGACAGTGGAGCCGCCCGGCTCATGCTGGACGCCACCCAGCACAAACAATTGGTGCGCGTGTGCGACATCGTTGAGCTCATACTCAGAAGTGGTGGCGGCGAGCGCATCCTGATCGAGACGGGGGAAGAACTCTGCCACGGCGGCAAGCGCGTCACCAACCGACTGCCCAGCGCGAAGAAGGAGCCCCACCAGAGCACGCGGCAGGTCGCCGAGAGGATCTTGAAGGAGTTTCTCCAGCTCGACCCCGAGGGCGTAAAGTTTGATCTTGGGAGGATCGAGCGGGTGGAGGAGGAGATCGAATCTCAGTCATATCCGGGCATCAGGTCTGTCCACCGCAAGGAGCTTGTGGCAGGCACGTTCTCCACGGCAGACGCGGCTGTCCTCGCCAAGGTTGGGTTGCCCTCGTTCAGCGCCTGGCATGCCACCGACGCTGAGGGCAACACCAAGCTCTTCGGCTGGATGACCAGTGGCGAGTGCGACGACAGGCAGATCAAGCTGCAGCCAGAGGCCCAGAAGGTCTCGACGCTGGTGCGGGCACCCATCGGCCTCGGCGAGGAAGCGCTCCGCAGGCGCCTCACAAACTGTGGTGTCGATGCCAGCAAGTTCGGCGCCGACGGCGCAAAGACCCTGAAGGAATTCTCAGCAGAGCTTGTTAAGGGGGAGTCCGCATTGCTGGAGGACTCCTCCGGCAGAGTGGTGCGGATTGTGGACGTCGTGGTTGTGGCCATCTCAAGGAACGGGGGCAGCGAGCTGCTAGTGCAGACCGAGCAGATCAGCTCGAACGGCACCAGCAAGACGCTGAACCGGCTCCCCGGCGCGAAGCGCCGCCCCGACGAGAACCACTTCCTCAGCGCGCGCCGCATCATCCGAAGACAGCTCGAGATCGACGACAACAGGGTCGCCATGGACAGGGCGGTCCAGAGCGTCGAGGAGGAGATGCACTCGCCGTTCTATCCCGGCCTCATGACCGTGTACCGCAAGCGGCTCGTGAGTGGCGGCATGCGGACGGAGTGAGGCACCACACTGTAACCCCTCTTTTCGAAGCAGAACAAGCGCCCCATAAGTTCACGTTTATGCCGTTTATTTTTAGTATTCAACCCTCTACTCGTGTCCCTCCCTCGAGCATTTTTGCGAGGTGAAGGCATCACCCGCTCCGCCCTGAAGGGGCCCCGGCGACCGCTCGAACGAGCGTCCCATTGTACAGTCAAGACGCTGACATACGGACCACCTTGAGCTCAGGAGGGGCTGCGGTTTCCCGGCAGTTCCTTCGAAACTGAGGCTCGCCGTGGCCAGAAAGGCCCCGTCGTTCCTTATTTGGCGTTCCTTCTGGTAGGGCGCTGACTGTACTCCGTCTTCTTTCTCGAGCAGCGCTCCTCTCCCCCCTTCTCCCGACCGCTCCTGCCGCCTCGGGCTCCGCCTGGCCAGCGATGCTCGGGAGGGACAAGCAAACACAGACACAAGTGAACGTCCACTCCCGGGAGGATGTGCAAAATCCAGAGGAGGAGGAAGAGGAGGAGGAGGAGGAGGAGGAGGAGGAGGAGGAGGAGGAGGAGGAGGAGAAGAGGGAGGAGGGGGGAGGGGGAGGGGGAGGGGAGGAGGAGGAGGAGGAGGAGGAGGAGGAGGGAGGAGGGAGGAGGAGGAGGAGGAGGAGGAGCAGGTGGAGGAGGAGCAGGTGGAGGAGGAGGAGGAGGAGGAGGAAGAGGAGGAGGAGAAGGAGGAGGAGGAGGAGGTGGAATTACACCAGAGAAAACTCAATCAGTGGATGGTTTGATCGATATGGAGATCGACCAGGAACCCGGGCACCAGGAACCCACCGAAATCTGCCCGGAACCAATAACCAGGAACCCGGGAACCCAGGAACCTGGAACCGAGAGCCTGGGAACCTAGCCTTCCACCAAAATCGGCGGGACACTTTCGCCAAATCTTTCAATTTCCGCTAGGATCCCTTCAGTGCAAGCACTGGTTGGGGAAAGAGAGGGGGAGTGGAGCGGAGGAGGAAAATCCAGAGCATGTGGACAAAATATGGGGGATCCTGGAGCTTGTGTCGATTTATGAGTCATTTGTGTCTCCCTGGGCCTCTTTAGATGTTTCTAGGCAGCGCGCCGCACGTGGCGGCGAGCTCACCGGTCGGGGATATTCTTTGGTTGCGTTGCCGTTGAGACGCGCTCGCGCAGGATCTCGGCCTGGCGAATGCTGGGCAAGCTGCCGCGCTTCGATTCACTCCGCCATTGTACGGGCCCCTCGAAGAAGAGAAAACGGCATAAACATAAACTTAGGCGCTCCGCGCAGATTTCTTGGATCCGCGCTGGCCCCCGGCGGCGCCTGCGGTGCCGCCCTTGGCGCGCTCCGCGCGCCAGGGAGGGGGTCCGGCGCAGATCCCAGAAATCCGCGCGGAGTGCCAAAAGTTCATGTTTATAGCGTTTTTCTTCTTCTATACAGTGCACCCCTTCCTGCCGTGGGGCGTTCTTTAGACCGCCTTTGGCATGCAAACAGCTTATTCTGCGGTGTTCTGCACACTCGCTGGCCTTGCGCTCGCCTCCTCGCGCCGCCTCTCTCCTCGCCTCGCCTTCGCTCTGCCTTTCCCTGGCGGGTGTGGCTCCAGACGCCAGGGGTTGAGTCGGGCACGACCCTCTACAGGAGGAATATTCAAGAATGGCAAACAAGTCGTACGGTGACGATTGTCGTGCTATTTTGGTTACTTTTTGATTATGTTTGGACTCTTTCTTAGTTTGTTATAAGATCCGCCTGTACGAGGGCATGCCCGACCTAAGCCGAGGGCCGGATGGCCACACAAGAAATTGACCCGGGAGAGCTCTGAAGGGATGGCCATGGGGGCGGACGGTGTCGATCTTGTTTGCGAGTCGAGATGTTGCGTCGCCAGCAGGTCTCGAAGCCACCGTCAGACGCTCCCCCCTTTCACTCTCATCTCCCCCTCCCCTTCCTAGGAGTGGGCATTTGGCTTGGGCATGTTTCGCTCTCTACGGAGCGGCGGGCTCCCAATCCGTAATCGCTTTGGCTCGAGCAGCCATCCTTGGCTGCCGCAGCCCCATGCTTCGATCGGCTGCGAAGCCGTCGTTCCCAGAAGCAGCACTCGAGCTATGGCGGCGGGACCATGGAAGCTAGTCGCGCTCGTGCTCGCCGGCCTGTGGTCAACCAGCGCTGGACAAGCAGGTGGGAAAGGGCGTACTGAGATCACTGCTGTCGACAGGCAGCTTGCAAAGGACTGCCCATGGATCCTGGACTCTCCGCAGTGGGGGAGTCAGATTCGCCCCGTGGTGGAGAGCATTCATGGACTGAGCTGCACGCCGAAGCCACAGGGTCGACTGAAGCGGCTCGGTCACCTTGACATTTCTGGCATGTGGAACCTCACCCAGAGCATTCCAGAGTCGAAGTGGTTCGAGAATGACATGCGACAGAGGCGGTTCCCACCACACAAGCACACACAGTCCATCCTGCTGGTGTGGAACAAGAATCGGGGAACAAAGCATGGCCTAAATATAAATTCTCGGAGGTCCGTGCAGATTTCTTGGATTGGCGATGGACCCCTCTCCCTGGCGCGCAGAGCGCGCCAGGAGCGGCGCCGGAGGCGCCCCCAGGGGGATCCAGCGCCGATCCAAGAAATCCGCGCGGAGCGCCAACGGTTTCTGCTTTTTTTATGGTTTGTTTCCCGAGAAGAACGTGTTCACTGGCCACTTGGATCCAACACTCAAGGGAGCCATCACCTCGGAATTCTGGCCGTCCTTCGAGCCCCTCCTGAGACCTCTGGCCAGGCTGATCAAGGGCGCCTACGGCATGCGGCAGCCCATGGTGTGGAAGGCCATGCTGGCGCGGCTTCCAGCAGGCAAGAGCATAACGGAGCATTCGGACGCGAGTCCAGTCTTGAATTTTCCGCACCGTATCCATTGGGTCCTCCACACGAACCGCGACGTCGAGACCAATTGCGCAGTTGAAGACGGGGACGTGCCGACGCCCATTCCGGACATCGGCGAGGGTGACGTGTTCGAGTTGAACAACGTGCACAGGCACAGCGTGCACAACAGGGGGAGCGAGGGGAGAGTTCATCTCATCGTGGACGTATACCCGCACTCTCTCAAGGACGCGGGGGTGGAATCTTCCGCTGACGGCATAGATTTGCTCAGTGATTCTCCACGCACTGAGCTCTGACGAGCGTGGCCTTAACATCGCTGGAGATGGCGGCATCGCTCTCCCAGAAGAAAAAAATTATGCTAACGGAGTTCCCCACATAAAGATGTTACGGGGTTCCATTGCTTCTTGTCTGCGCTCTGGTGGGGCCTCCCTGGAGGGGTGGGAGGGGCACGACACCTGATGAATAATATTGTGTGCGAATACCCTGCCCGCTCTGGTGGGGCCTCCCTGGAGGGGTGGGAGGGGCACGAAACCTGATAAATAATATGGTGTACGGATACCCTGCCCGCTCTGGTGGGGCCTCCCTGGAGGGGTGGGAGGGGCACGACACCTGATAAATAACATGGTGTGCGAATACCCTGCCCGCTCTGGTGGGGCCTCCCTGGAGGGGCGGGAACGGCACGAAACCTAATAATAAAATATGGCGTGCGAATACCCTGCCCGCTCTGGCGGGGCCTCCCTGGAGTGGCGGGAGGGGCACGAAACCTGATAAATAATATGGTGTGCGAATGCCCTGCCCGCTCTGGTGGGGCCTCCCTGGAGGGGTGGGAGGGGCATGAAACCTGATAAATCATATGGTGTGCGAATACCCTGCCCGCTCTGGCGGGGCCTCCCTGGAATGTTGGGAGGGGCGCGAAACTTGATAAATAACATGGTGTGCGGATACCCTTCCCGCTCTGGTGGGGACTCCCTGGAGGGGTGGAGGGGCACGAAACCTGATAAATAATATGGTGTGCGAATACCCTGCCCGCTCTGGTGGGGCCTCCCTGGAGGGGTGGGAGGGGCACGAAACCTGATAAATAACATGGTGTGCGAATACCCTGCTCGCTCAGGCGGGGCCTCCCTGGAGGGGTGGGAGGGGCACGAAACCTGATAAATAACATGGTGTGCGAATACCTTGCTTGCTCAGGCTGGGCCTCCCTGGAGGGGTGGGAGTGGCACGAAACTTATAATAACATGGTGTGCGAATACCCTGCTCGCTCAGGCGGGGCCTCCCTGGAGGGGTGGGATGGGCAGGATACCTGATAAATAACATGGTGTGCGAACACCCTTCCCGCTCAGGTGGGGCCTCCCTGGAGGGGTGGGAGGGGCACGAAACCTGATAAATAGCATGGTGTGCGAATACCCTGCTCGCTCAGGCGGGGCCTCCCTGGAGGGATGGGTGGGGCAGGAAACCTGATACATATCATGGTGTGCGAATACCCTGCTCGCTCAGGCGGGGCCTCCCTGGAGGGGTGGGAGGGGCACGAAACCTGATAAATAACATGGTGTGCGAATACCCTGCTCGCTCAGGCGGGGCCTCCCTGGAGAGGTGGGAGGGGCACGAAACCTGATAAATAATATGGTGTGCGAATACCCTGCTCGCTCAGGCGGGGCCCCCCTGGAGGGGTGGGAGGGGCACGAAACCTGATAAATAACATGGTGTGCGAATACCCTGCTCGCTCAGGCGGGGCCCCTCTGGAGGGGTGGGAGGGGCACGAAACCTGATAAATAACATGGTGTGCGAATACCTGCCCGCTCAGGCGGGTCCTGGAGGGGTGGGAGGGGCACGAAACCTGATAAATACATGGTGTGCGAATACCCTGCTCGCTCAGGCGGGGCCTCCCTGGAGGGGTGGGAGGGGCACGAAACCTGATAAATACATGGTGTGCGAATACCCTGCTCGCTCAGGCGGGGCCTCCCTGGAGGGGTGGGAGGGGCACGAAACCTGAAAATAACATGGTGTGCGAATACCCTGCTCGCTCAGGCGGGGCCTCCCTGGAGGGGTGGGAGGGGCACGAAACCTGATAAATAACATGGTGTGCGAATACCCTGCTCGCTCAGGCGGGGCCTCCCTGGAGGGGTGGGAGGGGCACGAAACCTGATAAATAACATGGTGTGAGGAAAGGCATGGTATGGTATGGGATGGTGGATGCATGGTATGGTATGGTAAGGTATGGTATGGAGTGGCATGGTATTGGTATGGTATGATACAGTATGGGATGGTGGAGGAAGCGGGAGGAGGAGGAGGAGGAGGAGGAGGAGGAGGAGGAGGAGGAGGAGGAGGAGAGGATGTTCTGGGAAAACAAGAACCCCACTCAGGATGTAGGGAAGAAGCGTCGGGCGCCCATTACAACCAGCAGTTTCAACACTTGTAATGAAAGAAGCGGTTGCACCATTACTGTAATGAGCCCTGTGCAGCTGGCGCCGTGAGAACACAGCTCTTGACAGTTCGCGTATCCCCACCAGCACTTCCATAAATTATTCGGAATTGTGATGAGAAGGGAAGTGGAGCAGCATAAGGTGACATACTCGACGCTGATGTCCCTATATGTGCATCCTATTTTCTGGCACGTCCGGCTGTCCGTGACTGTGCGTGGTAGAGTTGTATTTAGCCTGCTACATCGCGGTGGCCATCGAAGTGCAAGACGAGCGCCTCGCTCGGGACATCCACACGATCTGGGCGCGAACGGTCCCATGGGATGCCTCCTGGCAGCTTCCCATTCTGGGGTGCTAAAGCAAGCGCCTCGCTCAAGGCATGTACATCATCTGCTCTGGTCATCCCCACAATCTGGGCCGCGAAGGGGCCAGTTATTCCCAGCCCTGGCGGCTCCCCACCACAGGGTGCTGAAACATGCGCCCCCATTCCCACAATCTGTTCTGAAGTTAGAGGAGTCCACGCCGCATCACGAGCGCCTCGCTCTGGACATCATTGCAATCTGGCTGCGAACGGGCAGGTGCTCCCGCCCCTAGCGGCTCCCCTCGGGGTGCTAAAACATGCGCCCTCCCCGTGAGTTCTCCGCAGTCTGGTTTGAGATCAGGCGAGTTCGATCAGCAGCACGGACGCCTCGCTTTGGAGAGCCTCACAATCTGGCCGCGAAGAGGCAAATGGCCCCGCCGCTGGCTGATCCGCTCTCGGGGTGCGAAAACGAGCGCCCCGCCCTAGACACCCCCTGATGGGCCTGGTTACCACCACCACCACCACCATATGTTGGAGGGGAGGGGGTCCTCCTCCTCCTCCACCTCCTCCTCCTCCTCCTCCTCCTTCTCCTCCTCCTCTTCCTCCTCCTCCTCCTCCTCCTCCTCCTCCTCTTCGTCCTCCTCCTCGTCGTCCTCCTCCTTCCCCCCTCCAGCCTCTGGTGGTGGTGGAAAGCGGGACCACCATCCCCACAGGGCTGCTCTGCCAGCGGGGGAGCCCGAGCCAGGAGAGCGAGCGCCTCGCTCTCCAGACAGCCTCGCAGGTCTGGCCGCGCAGCGGCACGCGTCCCCGCCTCGGGCGGCTCCTCCCCCCTGGGTGCCCGAGTGCCGTGCGTGCCGCGCAGCGGTGAGCGCGGGGGGCTTCTGTGAGCCGTTGGTACCGGGGGGTGGAGAGACCTCCTGCCCTGACACGTCGATGAAGGAATCGGCCGTTTTCGGTTCGCGAGAGGGCGTCGCGGCCGTCATTTTTGCGGGTCCAGGTCCGCCGATTTCGGCCCTAGGTCGTTTACACTAAGGTGAGGTTACCTAAAGGGAGGTTTGTCCACCGCCGATCATAGTTGATAGCTAAGTCAAAAAAATGAAGAAGACGAAAGCAGTTCAGTTCGTATGGAGATCCTCCGCGAAACAGCCAATAGTTAAGAAGACGAGATCGAAGACGATTCGGCTTGAAAAAGATAGCATATTCGTTTTCACGTGTCGCCGGGACAGTATAAGCGGGTTCAGTTATGAGAGACTGAGCGTGGGTGGGTCTGAGTGTGAGCGAGCCTGAGTGGTTTTCTGCCAGTCCCAGCGGGAATGACGTGAATTTGAATGGCCTGTGCGCACTAGCACGGGCATGGCTGAGCTGAGTAGAAGTTTTTATGAGTGTAGGTTGTCTGAACTTCCGAGTCCAAGTGTGAGTGGGTTTGAGTGTGAATGAGTCTGAGTATGAGCGAGCGTGAGTGTGAGCATGAAAGGAGGAATCTGAAGGTGAGGCGGAGGCGACCCAGTAATAACAAAACCGATCATACGATGGGGACGAGGAGGAGGAGGAGGAGGAGGAGGAGGAGGAGGAGGAGGAGGAGGAGGAGGAGAGGGAGGAGCGGGAGTGAGAGGCGGAGGCGTCACACTAAGAACATCATCATCATCATCATCATCATCATCATCATCACCATCATCATCATCATCATCATCATCAACAACACCAACAACGACACCAACAACAAACACGACGACGACAGCAACAACAACAACAACAACAACCACAATATCAGCACCAACAGCAATCATGTTAAGACTGTTCGCTCTTATCTGCTCGCGGGCCATTCAACACGTATATCCCAAACCCTCGATATTTGCCCTCTTCGTCTTCGATCGTACCCCCTTGGGGTATCTATTTTTCTTGCCTGCAATGTGTATTTCGTGCAGCCTCTAAGCCAGGGGAAGAGAGGACTGATGGAAGGAAGGGACAAGGGGGAGGGAGTAGGATGGAGCACATTGGAGCACGGGATTAGCAGGAGGGGGGCTAGGAGCAGAAAACATGGGCAGAACCAGACGGGCGGGTAGACCCTAACGGGCGGGTCGGGAAGGCGGGCCCAAGCGGCCAGGTCTAGCAGGCGGCTTTCGAGCGTGATTATTGCATGAGTCGCGAGGAAATGTCGAGCGATAGCGCGATTCTCACATAAATCGTGAGGAAATCCACAGCGAGAGCGCGCTTCCCAAATACATCGAGAGGAAGTCCCACGCGAGAGCGCGATTCTGGTATACATTGTGAGGATGTCCCTCACGAGAGCGCGATTTGGGCATACATTGTGAGGAAGTATCAGGCGGGAGCCGCTGCTGTTGTAAACTGGGGGCCAGGGGCGCAGTTTGGTGACACCTCGCTTCCCCTTGTGAAAAACAGGGTGCGAGCCCCAGGAAAAGCGTTTCAATTAAAGCATGCAACGGTTACTGGCCTGGGGGATCAACAGCAATGATATGATAGAAATGATAATGAATTCGCCAACAACAACAAGAACAGCAGCAGCAGCAACGACAACATGAACAACAACAGCAACAACAACAGCCAAAACAGCACTGACAACAACACCAACAACAACAACCACAACAACAGCAACGACACGAGCAACAATAACACCACAACATGGTTAATGATACAAATGGTTATACTAATAATGACAAAAGCAATAACAACAACAGCAGCGACAGCAACAGCAACACCAACACCAACAATCCAATACTTAGGATATCAGGGAAGAGGGACACTCAACCCGCAGCTGGCGCCAGCCCGAGTGTCCCCCAGTGATGAGCAACCTCGGAACATCTGGGAACCTCCCGGAAGCCTCTTGGAGCCATCGTGGGGTTCTTTTGGGATCCTTGGGGGAGCCTTTGGGTCCTCTTGGAGCTCTCCGGGTGCCCTTTGGGACGCCTTTCGGGCCCCCTTGGGGCCACCCTAGATGCCAGCGAACGAAAAAGGAAGTGCACCCATTCAGAAATTCGCCTCCATGGGGCTTTTTGCGACTCTATTGGGGTGATCTTGGGAGCCTTGTGTGGCCCTGTTGGGCACCATCTCAGGCCACATCGAGGCCCGAGAAGCCCACCAGAAGTGAAATGGCGAGACGTCTCAAAACGCACGATGATTGCAATCGTTTAAGTGATTTCGGCTTCGGGTAATCCTTGGAAGGCCCTGTGGCCACCTCCAGCCATCTTGAGGCCGTCTTGAGGGCTCCTGGAGCCATGCTGAAGCCATCGTTGGACAACGTGGGCATCTTGCCCAATGCGACATGTTGCAGACTTGTGCTCAGCGTTCAGCCTTGGTTGGTAAGCAGAGGAGCAGCTGTCCGACGGATGTAGCACCAGAGATCCCGCTAAGGTAAAAATGATGGACGACCCCGTGAACAGAGTGTCAGCAATGGCTTTGTCTGCTTTTGTTGCATTCACCGAGCCTCTCGACACCACCTTAATGGTAGGTTACGCGCGAGGTTTTATGGAGAAGCTCGTCGCTAAGCTTCAGTCCGCGCAGCACAGGGGCGTCCGGGAGGAGTGCATCACGTCCATTGCCGTGATCGCTGGGGTCATCGGGAAGGATTTTTCTTTGTATTATGATGGGATCATGCCTTTGCTGAAGCAGTTCGTGATGCAGCTCACGGGCGAGAAAGAGAATCGCCCGCGTCTCAGCATGCGCAGACACTATGTGCCCTGGGTAAGCGAAAGGAAGAGTGCTGCTGGATTGTCCTGGGGGCCCGCCACCTGGGAGGTCTTAGATCGAGACGTTCACAACGGGGGCCGTCTTCCTCCTATCCCTTCCCCTTCCTCCGCACCCACCTCACCTCCCCTCCCTCAGGAGATCGGCCACGCGCAGATGGGGGCAGGGGGCGGGGGGGAGGCTTCCTAGAGGGAGGCTGCGTCTTGGAAGGCAGGTCGCTTGTTAGAGGGTGCGGGCCTGATCTACACATCTAGGGCTGGCCCCACCGACAGTGAAGGCCCATGCCAAGAAGCACCCTGCTTGCCTCCAGGGTGCCCTGGGTTTCCTGGGTTTCGATGGTTTTGCGATGGAAAGCGTGACGCTTCCACGCCAAAAATCAATGGACGTCCTGGAGTCTCAGGGTTGGGCTTCCTGTGGGGAAGGTTTCTTGTGGTCGAGCTCCTACTATACCCCACCTCCCCTCCCCAGGAGGTCGGCCACGCGCAGAGGGAGGCAGGGGGAAGGGGGAAGGCTTCTTCGAAGGAGGCTGCTTCTTAGATTGTCTTAGAATGTGCGGGCCTTGTCTACAAATGCAAGGTCGGCGGCTTCTGAGAAGCAGCCTCCTTCTGAGGAGCCCTCCCGGCTCCTCCTGCCCATTTTGTGCGCGCCGCCAAGGAGAGACGTCAGGAGGACTGGGAGGATTCGGGGGGACTCTGCGGGACCAGGTCAGCTTGTGACCGGGGGTGCCTCGGGTGGGTGTTGCCCAGCCTTCCTGCGCTCGAGCAGGGCCTTCGGCGCTTGTCTGCTCGCCCGCACATCGTTGGTGCTGGCGAGACTGGCGTCGGGATGGGAAGAAGGACAGTGGATATTCGGTCACGCGCAGAGGGGGGTAGGGGGAGGGGAGGAAGGCTTCTTAGAAGCACCCCTGCTTCTTAGAAGGCGCGGGCCTTGTCTGCAGATGTGAGGCCGGTGCCGCCTTAGCAGCAGCCTTCTTCTAAGAGGCCTTGCCCCTTCCCCCTACCACCGTGTGCGCGCTGCCAAGACATGGCAGCGATTGGGCTCTGGAGCAGCAGAAGAAGGACGAGCAAGACGGATGCCGAGAGAACCATGGTGAGGCATGGAGCTAGAGTGCAGCCGCACTTATCACACGCGTGGCCCTCCTCAGAACACCCAGCTCGGTGGGATCCACATCAGGGAAGCGCTTGAGGATGCAAGCAGCAAGAGGAACTGATGAGGGAGGCTCATAATGAGAATGAGGCGGAGGATGAGGACGGCATCTTCCGAGGTCTACGCGGGAAGTCATTTGAGTGCATGTCCTTGTTGGGCCTAGCAGTTGGCAAGGACAAATTCCTGCCCGACGCTCGAGAGGCGATCCAGGCGATGATGAGCGCAACAGGTCAGGTGGATGATATACTGCGCGAGTACATCGAGCAGGCATCGGAACGCATCTGCAAATGCCTGAAGAAGGACTTCGCGCCATTTCTGCAGGCGGTCCTGCCAGGGCTCATCAAGAATCTCGCCCTGGAGAGCTCCCCAGCAGCCGAGGCCGCGGGGCAGGACAGCGAATACTACCAGGTCACCCGAGGGGACGGGCAGGTGGTGCAGGTGCACACCGACAAGTTCAACGAGCTGATGCAGTCGCTGAGGCTGCTGACCACGTACTGCACAGAGCTCGAGGGCGCCTTCTACGACTGCCTCGCGCCAGCTGCCCAGGCGCTGCTGCCACTTCTGTCTGCCTCTAACGATAGGTACACGTCGTACGACGACGCCCGCAGCACTGCGCTGTGGACTTGGGCGCTGCTCATCAAGGCGGCACGGGCTGGAGCCGCCGAGAGGGGACTGCCGCCGAGCGTCGCAGGGGAGCTCTTGCGCGCGGCGCTGCAGCAGACGTTCCAGGCGATGGACGTCTGCGCCTATGCGGAAACCCTGTCCTCGAACGCGAGCAGCCTGACGGAGTGCATCAAGAACGGAGGCCCTGGGGTCCTCACCGACGGGGAGATCGTGCAGATTGCCCAGAAGATGTTCGCGATGGTGGACCAGTCCCTCGCGCGGAGCGCCAAGAAGCAGGCGCAGCGGCAGGGCGCCGCCACAGCCGCTCCCGGCGAGGACGACGAGGGCGAGGACGAAGAGAACGAGTGGGAGGCGTCGTGCAGACAGGCGTACGTGGAGGTGCTGGGGTCTCTGATGAAGGTGTGCCCCGCGGAGTTCGAATACCACACGCTGTTTCTGTTTATGACTGCTGGCTGGCCTGAGCAAGCGTTCTGCCCCGCCCGACATGTTGGGGTCGCTAGAGTTTAAGGACAGACCTCCCGACCCGTCCACCCTGCAGACCGCGGCCGCCAGATCCCCACGTCCCCCGAGGATTCCCGAGAGTCCCGCCTCGCGCCACTCTGCATACCGCGGCCGCCAGATCCCCACGTCCCCCGAGGATCCCCGAGAGTCCCGCCTCGCGCCACTCTGCATACCGCGGCCGCCAGACCCCCAGATCACCGAGTGTCCCCGAGAGTCCCGCCTCGCGCCACTAAGCAACCCGCGGCCGCCAGATCCTCAGGTTCCCCGAGTGTCCCCGAGAGTCCCGCCACGCGCCACTCTGCAACCCGCGGCCGCCAGATCCTCAGGTCCCCCGAGTGTCCCCGAGAGTCCCGCCGCGCGCCGACAAAGCAGAACATGACAGAACGGTATTATACAATAGCAGAACATAGTACAGCACAATATTAGAAGCTATGGCAGTACAGAGCATATCACCACACCACAACAGGACATATCTGATCATAGCAGACTAGATCACGACGTAACAGATCGTAACATAACACACCATGACAGATCAGTACATACCATGGCATGCCATCGCAGCATACAACATTCCATGACACGGCAAAGCTGGCATTCCATAAGAACACAACGCATACTTTGACATACCAAAACAGAACATGCCACAGCCTTACATAACATGGCATAGACCATTCTATCATAACACAACAGGGCAATGCATGCTACGACAGACCCGGGGATGCATACCGTAAAATAACATAATCGATCATAGTATAACATGGCATAACATAGCATACCATACCGTATCATACCATAACATAACACACCACACCATAACGCAGCATCACAGCACCTATAGGATGACAGCGCCGCAGCACATACGACACATCATGACATGACAGAGCGCGACATAAGATGTGCGACCATAGCAGAACATAGCACAGCACAAAACCATACACCATGAAACCATGGATCATACAGAACCGAGCATAACACCACACCGATTAACATACCATAGTCGACCATACCATAACATGCCATGCCATAACATATCATATCATATAATACCATGGCAAACCACATCACACCGTAGCACAGCATCAAATCACATAGCATTCCATAAAACATGATTCATCATACAATGACAGAGCGCCGCATAACATATGGTAGTATGACAAACTATAATCTATCATAACACCAAAAGATCACCACGTATAACATGCCATATGATGTCATAACAGGACATAAAAGGACACAACATAAGAACACAAGTGCACTGACATAATGCAGCAGACAAGTCATACCATAGCAGCACACATCATAACAGCACATGACAGAGCACACCAGAACGCAGCGTACGGCAACAGGGCAACACATTTCACGCAATGGCATAACAACTCCAAAACATAGCACAGAGTCGCAGCATTCCATAACATGACAAATCATACCATGACAGATTTCGGCGTAACATACTATCACATAGCAGAGCATCAGAGAAACTTAAATACCACGTCCTGACAGAACGGAGCATGACAGAACGCAGTGTCGAGCACAATATATAATAACAACGCATACTACGACATAGCGGAGCATAGTGGGGTATGTTTCGCAGGTCATAACAGAGCGTGCAGGAATTGCCTTACTATTGGTACCACGGCGGCAGCGGATGTATTCAAACATCGCAGATTTTACCACTTGCCAGAGGTTAACAGAACGGAGCACACTGTAATGAAAAGAGAACAGAGCTCCGCGTAACCAGCACACTATAGAATAACTCATGCTCCTGCGGCAATGCGCTTGGCATAACACCAAATACTAGACTTTCATTGCATAGGTATGCCATAACAGGGCAGGGCTTCATACATTGGAGCGCACTCAGCAAAGGGCAAACGGCATCACTGAGCAACTAACGGCATACCATAAACTGACATAGTATATCATGCTGTAGCACGGTGCCACAGAGCCGAATAACCTATTTCCGAAAACACCAAGACCATACTTGACGAGGAACGTTATGACATACCACAAAATCGCCGAGATCAGATTGACCACCGGCCACTTATCACACGTGACAGGCGCCTCGACGTCACTCATCCAGACCGCTCCTGCTTCCATTTCTATTCTTACGACTACTATACTACTAATATTCTTCGTATTACTACTGCTACTACTACGACTGCTGCTACGATTATGATCACTGCGATGATTAGTATTACTATTACTATCACTATTACGGCGTCTACTACTACGACTACTACTACTACTACCACTACTACTACTACTACGACTACGACTACGACTACTACTACTACTACTACTACTAGTACTACTACTACTACTACTACTACTACTACTCCTACTACTACTACTACTACTACTACTACTACTACTATTGCTACTACTATAAT
>CAUYUJ010000657.1:80000-110999 GCA_963575745.1 Prorocentrum cordatum
GTTCCAATGTGCGCGAGCACCGTCGGGATCGAACGTCGAAGACCTCGGTGAGGATCTCTCGAAGCAACATAGTTTATGACTACTTGTTGTCATCAATAATGAGATGGAACATCACACGTTTTTTTGCGCGACAGCCTGAAGTCATAAATCACGCTTTCGAAAGACAGCCAGTTGTCATAAGCTATCCGTGCGAAGGATCCGAAAGGCTCTTGTGAGTGACGCAACTGTGAGAGTCGCCTTCGGTGGCGCTCCATGTGGGGCCACGAACGTGTGAGGGGTGTGCCGACATGGGCGGGGGGGACGCATCTTGTCCTTCCAAATGTAGCCTGCGGTGGAGCTCCTTATCGGCCACGAAACGCATGAGGGGTGTGCCGGAATGGGGTGGGGGGACGCATGTGGACTGTGCCGCTCGGGCCTTCAGTGGAGTTCCTCCCTATGGGGGCACGAAGCGTGCGAGGGGTGTGCCGACATGGGGCGGGGGGGACGCATGTGGACTGTGCATCTGGGGCCTTCGGTGGAGCTCCTGATGGGGCCACGAAACGTCTGAGTGGCTCGCCAGAATGGGGCGGGGGGACGCATGTGGACTGTGCCACTGGGGTCTTCGGTGACTGTTCCACTAGGGCCTTGGGTGGAGCTCCCCATGGAACCAGGAAGCGTGTGAGGCCTGTGCCCACATGTGGCGGGGGGACGCATGTGGACTGTGCCACTGGCGCCTTCGGTGGAGCTCACTTATGGGTGCACGTATCATGTGATGGGTGTGCCACAATGGGGCGAGGGGGCGCATGAGGACAGTGCCACTGGGGCCTTCGGTGGAGCTCCCCATGGGGCCACGAAACGTGTGAGAGGTGTACCGAAATGGGGCGGGGGGGCGCATGCGAACTGTGCCACCGTGGCCTTCGGTGGAGCTCTGTATGGTATCTCGAAACCTGTGAGGGGTGTGCCGAAGTCGTGTCGACATGGTTGATACGCGGAGGGCAGAAGCAAGGGTGGGAGGGGGGGGGGGGAGGAGTAGGAGGAGTAGGAGGAGAGGGCGCGGGGCGCCATCCTTTCAGAACGAGGGCCCAACACCTCAGGACGGTCTGGACTAAGAAACGTGCCATGTGCCACCGCAGGTGGGCCCCGCGGAGTTCCTGCAGCTCCTGCCCGCGTGCGGCGAGCGCCTCCAGCAGTGGGCGCAGAGCGCGGACAACCGGGTCCTCGCCCTGAACCTCGCGTGCGCCCTCGTCGAGCACCTGAGGGAGCGCTCAGCGCCGCTCTGGCCCGCCTTCATGCCCATGGCGCTGCAGGCGCTGGGCGACGCGAGCGCCGAGGTTCGAACCTCGGCGGCCTACGTCATCAACGTGGCGTCTGGGATACCCGACTTTGGCCAAGCTGCGCCGGAAGCATTTCGCCGTCTGGCGCAGATCGTGGGAGGCGCCAGGCCCAAGAAGCGCGATCTCAGGAGCGGTCGGCACGTTTTCGGCTGCCACGCATGCCTTCTGAATGCTACACTACAGGCTTGCGCCACATCCGCCGGCCCCTTTGAGTCGTTGCGTGCCTCGAGATTCACTTGGATCGGGCAGGGGGGCGTCCCGTGGGTCTTTTTGGGATCTGTTTGGGAGCTTTCCCGGGATCTGTGCTGAGGTTCGGGAGGCAGGGAGGGTCCTGTGGGTCTTCTGTCTGCCCTCTTGAGAGTCTGGATTTCATGGGAAAGGGGGGAAGCGGTCAGCCGAGCATTCACATGCCTTTTCACATTCGGCCAGCGGGGTTCGGCGGGGTATTTCCGCGTGCGTTCGAAGAGGCTGTGTATTAGGAGGGGAGGGGGATGAGGAAGGGGAGATGCAGGAGGATGGCGACGGTGACGGAGAAGATAGCAATGACAACGATGATTAGACTGATGATGAGGAGGAGGAGGAGTAGGAGGAGGAGGAGGAGAGAAGGGGAGACAAAAACCGTGGAAGCGCCGTGAGAGGCAACCCGCAACCGTTTGTCTGTCGCGAACCACAAGCCACCGTGCCTTGGTCGTGAACTAGAAGAGCATGGACCAGATGACATGAGACAAGTGGAACGGAGCATGCCCGAGTGGTGGATCAGAGCGCATACATATATATATATATATATATATATATATGTATATATACACACATATAGAGAGAGATACACAAGAATGCAGTGGCGCTTCGCGCCATGCACCTTGGTCCTTGAAGTTTGGTATGCAGGCGGAATGGCAGGAAGGTCAAGCGGACAATTTAGCGATACTTATTGATTATGTTGTCTTCTCCGGCATCGCCGTTATGAACATGTTTTTCGTTATCTTTCCTCCATGCTTCTTTTTCCTCATTCTCGCCATACCCCGCGCATTCTCCCTATCCTCCTCAGCTCTTTTTGCAGAGGCTCTTCCTTGGAGAGCCTCTGGGGGCCTCACAGAAAGTTCTTCAGGTTCTTAAGGCCTTCTAGAGGCCTCCTGGGCGTGTTCTGGGGGCCTCTGGGGGCTTCCTCGGGTCACCCTGCCTCCAACCGCGGTCTCCCTGAACGACCAGGTCGCGATTTGAAATGCTTCGGAGGGTGTCTTGGGGCCATCTTGGGCCGCCATGGGGCTCTCTTGGGGCCATCTTAAACCCCTGTTGTGCCGTTTCGGGGCTCTCTTGAACTGCCTGGAAGCTCTTTCGGATGGTTGTGGGGCGATTTCGGAGCCTCCCAGGCGGCTTCGGACGCCCAGAAGACCGCCGTCTTGGAGCGTCGGGAAGCCGAAAAGAGGAGAACCCCCAAGTTCACCCCAAACTAGCAGAAAATCATGATTTTGCCTCTTGGGGCCTCGGGAGTGCTCTTGGAGGCCTCTTGGGACGTTTTGGAGAGATCTTTGGGGGTATGACGGCTTCTTGGGTGTCGTCGTGGACCGTATTGGGGCTCGCTGGGGTCGTTTCGGGAGCGCGCTGGGACGCCTGGAACCCGTCTGGGGCCGTCTTCGGGCTCTCGTGAGGTTCTCCCAGGTCGTCTGGAGGGTGGCCCAGAGGCCAGGGGAGGGCCAAATTCGTTAGAGGGGGGGGAGTTTTTTCCTTTTATTTTTATGTTTTGTCCGGCGTCCCAGGTCTTATGAACGTATGTGAATGGGAATGTATACGTATATACATATATATACATACATACAAGCATGGAAACATCATACATTCACACATGCATACATACACATACATATGTATGTATCTATATGTGTATACGTGCATGTATACATGAATGCATGCATACACACATACATACATACATACATACATACATACATACATACATACATACATACATACATACATACATACATGCATACATACATACATACATACATACATACATACATACATACACACATACAACCATATACACATACATACATACATACATACAACCATACATACATACATACATACATACATACATACATACATACATACATACACACATATATACATACATACAAACATACATACAAACAAACATACATGCATGCATGCATGCATACGTACATACATACATACACACATACATACACACATACATACATACATACATACATACATACATGCATACACACATGCATGCATGCATACATACATACA
Source organism: Prorocentrum cordatum (assembly GCA_963575745.1). NCBI lineage: Eukaryota > Dinophyceae > Prorocentrales > Prorocentraceae > Prorocentrum > Prorocentrum cordatum. The sequence goes on from CAUYUJ010000657.1 coordinate 83,591, forward strand.
TACGCACATACGTGCATACATACATACATACATACATACGCATACCCACACATATATATATATATATATATATGTATATATATATATATATATATATATGTACACGCATACAAACATACATACAACATATGTACACGCATACAAACATACAGATAACAACCATAGATATAGCTATTTTCGGCCTATCCTGCAGTTGTGCCCGTGCTTGTAGGATAATTTGGTCCCTTGGGCACCGTTTTTGGGCCTCTTTGGGTCTCACGTGGGTCTCTAGGCGGCTTCTTTGAGTCTCGCGGGGGCCTTTAGGGAGCCTGCTGGCGGCCTCAGAGGTATTTCTGTGGCGGGACGTTCGAGAAGAGTTCACGTTCCCCCACTTGAGGTCCTCCTATGGCTATCTTTGGGACCTCTCGGGCCGTCCTGGAGGCGTCTTGGGCTGTTTTGGAACCCTTTTGAGCCGTCTTGGAGTCCCTCTGGAGGCCTCCTGGGCCATCTTGGGGCGAGCTTCACGGCCTCTTGGGCCGTCTTGGGCGCTGTGAACGTCCAAGAAGCGAAGCTGGTAGAAGTGGAAGTTTTACCAAGACGATTTTTGCGTCTTGGGACCCGTTGGGAAGTGCTCTTGGAGGCCTTTTGGGACGTGTTGCACGCCTCGTGGGCCGTCTGGAGGCCATCTTGAGATATCTTTAGCGTTGTGAACCGGTCTGTCTGTCGGCGGCTCGGAGCCCTCTTGGGCCGTCTTGGGTGTCTCTGGGGCCGTCTCGGAGCCACAATCCACATTCTGTCTGAATGTTGTTTGTCCATGTTGCCATGACTCGTTTGCAATGAAGCGGGGGCGTAATCAGGAGCAGAAGCCGGAGCAGGATAGGAAAGCCTGGTTCTCCAATCAGTGCTTGCACTGAAGGGGTCTTACAAGCCCCCTCGAAATCAAACGCAAGTTTTTACCTTGCCCCCTCGCCCCCAGATTTCAATGTTGATGAGCGTGCGCAGCGCGGCCCGCTGGATCAACAAACAAATTGCAGTCGCCAGCATCGGCGTCAACATTGAAATTGGCGGCCCTGGGACGTCGCCATGTCGCGGGAAAGAATTGCTTTTGATTTCGAGGTGGGGTACGGGGCAAGTTTCGGTGGCCGACTTGGGTTCCCAGATCTTTGGTTCCAGGTGAAGGTCCGACAGAAGTTAGTACACCCTTCTTCGCTCAGCCAAGCCTCTCCTCACGTCCACCTGAGCTAGATATCTTGTCCTTGTCTTTCACACATTGCCAATCACTGCGGCCCCTAGCGCTCAAGCTACGTGAGTACAGGAGGTTCCTTCGTTTTGCAAAGCTCTTTCACCCATTGCACGCGGATTCCATTTTCAAGAACGAGCACGAGAGTGATTTCCTTGCCTGGCATAGTATTTGGCAGTGCGTCTCTTTGTTCGGCGCTGTCCTCGACGGTCCCTGACTCTGGTGCTTCTCTTGCCTGGCGACGTCTTGTTCTCTTTCGGCCCTCTCCGTGCCTGCCCCTGCCTCTGGGGCGTGCCTCTTCGCTGCCAATCTTGTCTGGCCTCGCCTCCCGGCTGCCCCCCCTGCCTCACTCTTTGGGGTCCACGCGCCGGTCTCAATGCACGGGTTGTGTGTTGGTCTGGTCTGAAGTGACTGCGCTTCCCCAGGGCACTGACCGCGTATGACAACGCGGTGGGCGCGCTGACATCACTGGCCATCGGCGCCTCTGGGCACTGCCCTCCAGAAGTTCAGGACCGCATGCTGGCATGCGCGAACACGACGCTGCTGTTTTCATCTTTGTCGTTCAATCTTCAATGCGTCGCAGCTCATGACAGGCCCATTACTCGTGTTAGAATTGCTGTTTTTGCGACTGATTATCATACTCTTACGCTCTAGTCAAGCAAAGTGCACTCGCTCACGACGTCGAGGCTCTGTGGATAATGCATGCGAGGTTCAGGAGCACGCAGTTGTTCATTCAATTTCGGAGCAACGGTATTCAGAGAGTAAGAGAGCACGCTTTGTTGCGCCTGTTGTGTGTCGACGATTTGTCCATGATACGCCCAAGTCATGCGTGGGGTGGGCAGCAGAGCAGCCAAGCAAGCACATGCAGGCATTGCAATCGCTACTGCGCGATGCGGTAACAGTGTCGAGCGCATTGGCTGTAGATGCCAGTTTTTAATGCTATTGGCCAGGGAGTCACGCCTTGCCCTTGTCGCCGCACGCGAGAGTTTTGGCGGAATGGACTGGAGGGGGCCAACTGTGCCAGTGCTGCCGCAGAACGCAAGCGCCGGCCCTGCACTGCCGAGTGGATGCGGGAGGCCTGGAGCCTGATTCTGTCCAAGCTGCCCCTGCGCGACGACTGGGAGGAGGCGCAGGCAGTGCACGGGAAGATTGTGGACCAGGTTGCTGCGCAGAATCAGAGCCTCCTGGCGGGGAGCGGGGGCCGCTGCTGCCTCGGGCCGAGCCGAGAGTCAGGAGGACCCATGCAAGTAGGCGGGGGAGGAAGGGGACGGGAGGAGGGGGAGGAGGGGGAGGAGGGGGAGGAGGAGGAGGAGGAGGAGGAGGAGGAGGAGGAGGAGGAGGAGGAGGAGGAGGAGGAGGAGGAGGAGAAGGAGGAGCAGGAGGAGGAGGAGGCGGATCTTGAAGACTCCTACAGCGAGTCAGCGCCGTCCCCTGCTTTTTGGACACGCCCGTTTGGGCCAGAGATTTCAGGAGTCCTGGCGTAGTGTGTAGGCGCTTGCTTACAGGGTTTTGCACTTCATAGGAACGAAGCGAGAAGTAGCGCGATTGCACTCCGCAGCCATGTTACCCCACTTGTTGCCGCAACGACGGGGCCACACACAGGGCTTACTCTAGCCGCCGAGGGAAGGAGAAAGAGAGAGAGAGAGAGACACACATTGAGAGAGAGAGAGGGAAAGGGTGAGAGAGAGAGAGAGAAGGATCCGCGGGGCCTATTGGGCCAAATTGGGGCCCTCTTGAACCATCTTAGGGTGCTCTCTTGGGCCGTCTGACGCCCGCGGAGGCCGTCTTTGGGATCGCCTGGGTCCCTTTGGGGCCGTCTTGAGGCCATACTATGCCGTCTTGAGGCCTTGTTGGGTCATCTTTGGGGGCCCTTTTGTCTTGGGCCGCTCCTGGGCCTACTTGTCCTCGTGGGCAGGCTTCGAGGGCACCCAAGGCGGCCCAAGAGACACCCGAAAGAGCTTCTGGGACCGTGTGTGGGCCATTCTGCGTACAGTGGAAACCCATGCCACGAAACACCCTGCTTGCCTCCAGGGTGCCCTGGGTTTCTTGGGTTTCGATGGTTTCGCTATGGAAGGGTGACGTTCCCACACCAGAAATCGATGGACGTCCTGGGGTCTGAGGGTTGGGTGTCTTGTGGAAGGTTTCTTGTGGTCGAGCTCCTGCTGTAGTCTTGGGGGCCGTCTTGGTCGTTTGGGAAGAGTCCTGGAGGCCGTTTTGGCCAGCCCTAGCAGTCTTGTCGGCGTCCTCGGGAGGCATCTGTGTGGCGGCGAGGGCGGCGGCGGTGGCAAAGGCAGAGGGCGAAGGGCACGTGGGGGAGGAGGAGGAGGAGGAGGAGGAGGAGGAGGAGGAGGAGGAGGAGGAGGAGTAGGAGGAGGAGGAGGAAAAGGAGGAAAAGGAGGAGGAGGAGGAGAGAAAGGAGGAAGAGGAGGAAAAGGAGGAGGAGGAGAAGGAGGAGGAGGAGGAGGAGGAGGAAGGAGGAGGAGGAGGAGAAGGAGGAGGAGGGGGAGGAGGAGTAGGAGAACAAGGAGGAGGAGGACCACCACGACCGAATTCACCAGGATGATCCATTGTGGCCCTGGTTGATTCGCGAGGGCGATCCACGGACTGGCGATGACCAAGATGGACGACGTTCGAGGCTGGTACGTGCACCAACGTTTTAGCGCTCGGTCTTGGTCATGGTCATCGTCTCTTTCCTTCTATCCATCCTCGAATTATCAAGAGCAGCACAGGCGCAGATTTCTGGTCACCACCCACCAAACCGCCCCGTCCCAACCCGAAGGTTTTAATTTGCCATCCATTCCCATTGTGGGGGGAGGGGAGCGTCGGGGAACATTGCAGAAACACACGTGGAACCCGTACCCCCCCAACCCGAAATTTGGGTCTTCGGGTTGGGTTGGGGGGGCCTGGTAGGTAGTCTGCTTGGCACGCCAAGAATCCGGGTGAGAACATCACAGAGGGCCGGCGGACCTGAAGGGCTTCCCTGAGGACGGAAAGCAGGCGCAAGCATACAAAATTCCGGATCTTCGCGCAGATTTCTTGGATCGGCGCTGGACCCCTCTCGCCGGAGGCGCCGCCAGGGGGGGTCCAGCGCCGATCCAAGAAGTCCGCGCGGACCTTAGAGCAGATGTATGTTTGCAGTTGTTTGTTCCTCTGGCTTCGCCCCCCTGCCGCGGGCCTCCCTTTCGATTGCCTGCATGGCTGGGTCGATTGGTTGGGCTGGCGGGTTGATCGGCTAACTTGCTGGCAGGTTGGCAGCTCCGCTGGTTGGCTGGCAGGCATGCTGGCTGGCTGGTTGGTGCGCTCGCCAAGAAGGGAACGGCGAATCGGAGAAGTTGGCGGGGCTGGGGGTGCATCATGAGAGGGGCTGAGGCTGCGCCGCTGGGTGGACTAGGAGTGTCCACACGTGTCTCGCCAAGACCTTGAGTTATCAAAGCACGTCGGACAAAAATGCATACGGTGGGGCGTTGGTTCAGGAATGCGCCCAGGATGCTGCAGACCCTGGAGGATTCCTTATCTGATGAGGGAGGCGGTGATATCCATGGCCAAGCCTCGATTGGAGTTCCACCGGCCTCCAGACTCTGGATTCTTTATCGAAGGGTTCCTTCTCCAATGCCCCCACCGTACCAGCCTTCCCCCAAATTCAAGGTTGACGGGTGTGGGTGGCAGGCCACCGGCCAGGCACAAAATGTGAACGTTTCCACTTCGGGTTCGGGGGTGGAGGGGTGTGAGAAGCGAGGGCATCTCGCAGCTGTGGTTGTTATCATATGCTGCATCGCCTTACCGCCACGGGCGTGGACACTTCTTGCCGCGGCACCAGCGCCCTCAGCGGATCACACGGCTGCTCGAGCGCGGATCCACCGGCAGGGGATCAGACGGCAGGGGATCCCCAAACATATCACCATTGTGCTCTGCAGGGGATCACATTGCTCGTCGTCACCGTGCTCTGCAGGGGATCACACGGCTGCTCGAGCGCGGATCCACCGTATGCTGCGAGGGCTCGTGGCCGCACGAGCGCGGATCCGCTGTTTTTTTTGCGGCGTGGTGGCGTGCCTCGCTCGCGCGGACCACGGCTGCTCTTCACAGTAGGGGATCCTGGCCTTGGCAGCGCAGGCCGTGTCTCCTCGTGGCCTCGGGAGCGGGCGCGGACCCGAAGCAGAACTGCGAGGGATCGTTTCATGAGAAGCTGGGGGGTATCAGGAATCAAGAAGCGGCGGACGAGGAGGGGGAGGAGGAGGAGGAGGAGGAGGAGGAGGAGGAGGAGGAGGACGAGGAGGAGGAGTGGGAGGAAAGAGGCGGGGTTCGCGAGGACTTTGAAGCGGCTCGTGGTGATAGGAATAGAGATGACTGCCCATGCTTGCCCTTCGAGCGTTTCAGTAAGGCGGACCGCGAATGGCTCTGAGCATCGTCTGTTGCCTAAATGTCGTTAAAGCGGCCTTCGGGCGGCGTTCCCCCAGGGTGTCCCGCTTGAGGGAGTGGGCGTTTTCGACACTGCGCAGCCTCGTTCCACTGCGGCAGGTCCAGGGAAGGGCAGAGTATCACGGCCGTCTCTGCCATGTTCCACGACTCTGCGCAGCAACGATGCCCCGTGCGGCTGCGAACCACTGGACGGATGAAGCGTTCTCGTGTGAATGGAATCAGTGCAATTCTGCAGTGAGTCATGCGTGCATGGGGAGCGCGGCACTTGTACTGCTCGAGCGGAGCCATGGCCGCAGCACAGAGTCCTGGGGTGCAACTGGTCTTCATCCGGGGGGGGGGGGCGTTACCCACACTGCCCGTGCATGTTGTCTACCTCGACGGGATGCCCCCCAGGACGGACAGAGGGCACCTCCAGGATGTCATATTTGGGGTTTGCGAAGCTGCTGCAATGGGAGGGCGCCAACAATGCGAACCTTGGAACTGTGCTTGGCATCTTCGCAGAGATCCACCAGACCCAGGGCATCTGCAACGAGGATGGGCATGGGGGAACGCCTTGATCCTGGTCGCATTGTAGAAAGAGCAGTAATTACGTTGGCTTCTGATCCATACGCTGTTCCAGATTTATCCTGTTTGTTCCTCATCCTACTCGCTGCGCCCATTGACCGTTCCGTTTATGTGATGTTGCAGTCGTTGTGGTATCTCTGTCTCGAAGTTGGACGAGACATGTTCGCATTGCTCCTATTTGTGGCCAGCGAGCGCTCAGCGACGAGCATTTGTAGAATTTTGTGTTAGGGGTGCGGTAGCAGGCCATCTCTACAAAGGAATGCTCGATTGCAGCAGCAAGCCGAGGGGGTGCGACAGATCGGGATGAAGAACGGGAAGGCCAACATAATCGATTGCACGGCGTGCGGAATCTGTACATCGGAGCAGCATGTGAGGTCATTCCCCAAATCGTGTTTGCACTTAGGGGTTCCTGCTTGTCTTCTACGGAGCTGGGCTCGATTGTCGGGTCCGCCGCCTCGTTGTTGCCGTCGGCGTTCCATCGCCGCCTCGTCGCCGCCTGTCGTTTGGGCTCGTTTGTCGGATCCGCCGCCTTGTACCTGCCGTCGCCGCCCCGTCGCCGCCCGTTGTCTGAGCTCGTTTGTCGGGTCCGCTTCCTCGTTGCCGCCGTCGCCGCCCCGTCGCCGCTCCGTCGTCGCTTCGTCGCCGTTCCTCGCCTAGATTGCACCACATAGACTGCGCGACATGAGTTGCATGACATAGATTTTGCCATATATATATATACACACAAGAGACTGCAGTGGCGTTTCGCGCCTTGCACCTTCGTCCTTGGAGTTTGGTATGCAGGCGGGATGGCAGGAAGGTCAAGCTGACAATTTAGCAATAACTTCTTGTTGCTTTTTCCGGCATCGCCGTTGTAGTAATGTTATTAGGTATTTTCCTTCCGTGCTTTTTTTTCCTCATTCTCGCCATACCTTGCGCATTCTCCCCATCCTCCTCAGCTCTTTTTGCGGAGGCTCCTCCTTGGAGACCCTCTGGGGGCCTCACAAAAGTTGTTTAGGCTTTCTTACGACCCTCTGAAGGCCTCCTCGGGCCACCCTGCCTCCAACCGCGTTCTCCCTGAACGACCAGGTCACGATTTGGAATGCTTCGGAGGGTGTCTTGGGGCCTTCTTGGGCCGCCATGGGGCTCTCTTAGGGCCATCTTGGACCCCTGTTGTGCCTTTTTGGGGCTCTCTTGGACTGCCTGGAAGCCCTTTCGGATGGTTGTGAGACGACTTTGGAGCCTCCCAGGCGGCTTCGGACGCTCAGAAGACCGCCGTCTTGGAGCGTCGGGAAGCCGAAAAGAAGAGAACCCCTAAATTCTGCAAAATTCTACAGAAAATCAATGACTTTTGCCTCTTGGGGCCTTGTTGGGAGTACTCTTTCAGGCCTCTTGGGACGTTTTGGAGCGATCTTTGGGGGTATGACGGCTTCTTGGGGATTGTCGTGGACCGTATTGGGACTCGCTAGGGTGGTTTCGAGAGCGCGCCGGAACGCCTGGAACCCGTCTGGGGCCGTCTTCAGGCTCTCGTGAGATTCTCCCAGGTCGTCTGATTGGTTGCCTGGAGGCTCGGGGAGGGCCAAATTCGTTTGCGGGGGGGCTTTTTCTGGCGTCCCCGGCCCTATACAAAATATATGAAAAATGCACACATGCACACACACACACGCACACACACACACACACGTATGTATGTATGTATGTATGTATGTATGTATGTATGTATGTATGTATGCATGCATGCATGCATGCATGTATGTATGTATGTATGTATGCATGCATGCATGTATGCATGCATGTATGTATGTATGTATGTATGCATGCATGTATGCATGCATATGTATATGTATATGTATATGTATATGTATATGTATATGTATATGTTTATGTATATGTATATGTATATGTAGATGTATATGTATATGTATATGTATATGCATTTGTATATGTATATGTATATGTATATGTATATGTATGTATATATATATTATATGTATATGTATATGTATATGTATATATAGAAGTATAAATATATATATATATACAAGACTGCAGTGGCGCTTCGCGCCATGCACCTTGGTCCTTGAACTTTGGTTTGCAGGCAGAATGGCAGGAAGGTCAAGCCGACAATTTAGCGATAACTCCTGGTTGCCTTTTCCGGCATCGCCGCTATAATGATGTTATTCGTTATCCTTCCTTCATGCTTATTGTTCCTTATGTTCGCCATACCCTGCGCATTCTCCACATCCTCCTCAGCTCTTTTTTGCGGAAGATCCTCCTTGGAGAGCCTCTAGGGGCCTTACAGAAAGTTTTTCCGGCTTTGTAAAGGCCTTCTGGAGGCCTCCTGGGCGTATTCTGGGGGCCTCCGGGGCTTCCTCGGGCCACCCTGCCTCCAACCGCCGTCTCCCTGAACGACCGAATCACGATTTGGAATTCTTCGGAGGGTGTCTTTGGGCCATCTTGGGCCGCCATGGGGCTCTCTGAGGGCCATCTTGGACCCGTGTTGTGCCGTTTTGGGGCTCTCTTGGACTGCCTGGAAGCCCTTTCGGATGGCTGTGGGGCGATTTGGGAGCCTCCCAGGCGGCTTCGGACGCCCAGAAGACCGCCGTCTTGGAGTGCCGGGAAGCCGAAAAGAGGAGAACCCCAAAATTCACCAAAAATCCACAGAACATCAATGATTTTTGCCTCGGGGGGCCTTCTTGGGAGTGCTCTTGGAGGCCTCTTTGGGGCCGTCCTGGAGGCCTCTTGGGCCATCTTGAGGTCACGTCGGTCACTCTTGGAGCGCTCTTGTGCTGTCTTAGGGGTCTCTGGGACGTCTCCGATGACCCCCCTGATCGCCCTAAGTGTGCTGGGAAGGCTTGGCAAAACGCCTTGCGAGGCCCGGTGGCCGCTTCGAGGCCCGTCTGGAGGGCCCCAAAGCCCCAGGTCCTGGGAGTCCGGTTTTGGGGGGGGGATGGGTTTTCCCCCCGCCCGGGCTTATAAAAATATAGGAAGAGGAATATATATATATATATATATATATATATATATATATATATATTGCACAACATCGAAAGCACCACAGAGCACCTGATATATTCTCCTTCCTAAAAGGAGATAGGTTCTACCTCCCTCCCCCCCGAACTTATCGATTCCCCGGGAACCGATGCAAAACACGTGATTCTGACCCAATGTCCATCCTACCTGATTCATACTATCCCAGCCAGGCTGGTATCGGTCCCCCTTCGGCGATCTGGCAAAAAATACTGTACGGTGACATGTTGTGTTCGAACATAACACTTTTTCGCGAATCCTTTTTACACACATATCATGCGGGGCACACGCGCGCGGCCGCTGCGCACGCATGTCGATGTTTGTTTAAACTCATCCTGTTTTAAACAATTTTAATATTTCGCTTTAAGAAAACCCTGTGAACATATACGATTTTTTCACCCACAAATTCTGAAACATCTGCCCGCGCGCTCTTGCCAAATCCTTCAACAACCAATGGTTCTTCAACATTCCTGTCAAATCGGGCTTCTTGGGCAACTTTTGCGCGCGCGTCGGTCTCATTCAATAACGGTCGCGCGCCTGCCAGGGCCACAATCCCTCGTAAAAAATACCATGCGGGGCGCATGTGCGCGGCCGCCGCGCGCGCGCAGGTCGACATCCTTCCAAGCACATTGTGGTTTCAACAGTTTCAAGACCCAGCCTCATGAAATCACACGAGTCGTACCATACATCCTCGAACATAATCTGCAAACACATCCAAACAATCTACCCGCGCGCGCTTTCCGAATCCTGAAAAAAACTTATGGCTTTTCACAATTTCTGGCACTCGAACAACTTATGCGCGCGCGTCGAACGCCTTCAACATCGGTCGTGCGCCTGCCAGGGCCACAATCCCTTCTTAAAATGACTATGCGGGGCACATGCGCGCGGCCGCCGCGCGCGCAGGTCGAATTCCTTCCAAACACGTTGCGGTTTCAACAATTTCAAGACCGAGCTTCTTGAAATCACACGAATCGTACCATACATCCTCGAAACAAATCTGCACAAACATCAAACATTCTGGCCGCGCGCGCTTTACCCTGGGCACGCTTCTTGTCCAGAATCGTTGTTTTACGTTCCAGGGGTCCCGGAGACGGCCTCCGCAGGCTGAAAACATGGAACAACCGCCCGTCGCAATTTTTTTGCGTCAATAGGAGGTCAGGGGTTCGAGGCCCCGGGACGAGGGCGGCTGCGTCGTGGCGCCTCTATCCGTCGTCGTCCCCGGGAGGACCTTCCTCCTTCGGCTCTTGTCCTCAACAATTTCAAGATCCAACTTCATTACAACCTATGGAAGAAGAAGAAAACAAAAAAAACATGACCTCAGGCAAAAATCTTATAATTTCAGTTCGCGCGCGGTTCGCTGTGTCGTCGTCGTCGTCGTCGTCGTCTTCGTCGTCGTCGGCGTCGTCGTCGTCGGCGTCGGCGTCGTCGTCGGCGTCGTCGTCGGCGTCGTCGTCGTCGTCGGCGTCGTCATCGTCGTCGTCGTCGGCGTCGGCGTCGGCGTCGTCGTCGTCGTCGGCGTCGTCGTCGTCGTAGTCGTAGTCGTCGTCGTCGAAGTCGTCGAGTCGTCGTCGGTGTCATCGTAGTCGTCGTCGGCGTCGTCGTCGTCGTCGTCGTTGTCGCTGGCGTCGGTGTCGTTGCCAAGTGCCATTTGGTACCTACCGTCATGGTCTTAAGAGGTCTTGCGACCAAGTTGCGGGTGGGAGGGTGGGATGTTTGCACGAGCAGTGGAGAGGACAGCTTCAAGGCAGTCAAAGTGAATTGCACTTCATAATTTGCATCACATTTACTGCAGCACATGGATTGCACAACATAGATTGGACCATGTCGATTGCACCACCTTTATTGCACAACAGGGATTGCGCAACGTACATTGCACAGCGTCGATTTCACCACATGTATTTCTCCACGTAGGATGCACGACATGTATTTCTAGAAACACATTGTTTGGGGACCACACTGCTCAATATTATCCTACACAGATATATAGGAATTGATGTGGATCCAGCGCGGAAGCAGCAGGAGTGCAATCGACGGGCTGAATCGGACGGAATTGGAGCAATGCCAAGTTACAGAAGGAGGAGCGAGGCCACCGACGAGAAGATCCTAAAGGCCCGCTCCTTTAATATCGCTGCGTTCGAGCCTATGAATGTTGCGCGGCTTGTTCTCGGCATTTGCCAGGTTGCCATATCACCCCTTCCTCTCCTCTTCGCACCACAGCCGAGGAGACAAGGGGAGACCATGGTATCACTAGCGCGACTCCAAGAGAAAGCGACTTGGGGGTTTTCTGGCCGCGCCGTCGTCGGCTCACTTTCGGCAAAGGGGACTAACGGGTCGGGCGGCCGCGCCGTCGTCAGAATTCCCAACCCCTCCTCTTCGCTGCAATATCCCCGCAGTTCCCGAGGTGGCGGCCGTCAATTTTTTGTGACCCTATTTTAGTGGTGAGGGAGGTCTTTCCGTCAGTTTTTGCGATCCCCCCCTTCGTTTTTTCCTGGTGAGTCCACGTCGTCGGTTCTGACGGTTCTTGGGTTTGCTATTAATGATTCCCCCGTGATGCCATGGTTCGGGCTGCACTAGCCTGATCTCCCCCTCGTAGAAGCCATCATTGGTATAACCGCCGCTCCGGTGTGCGGCGGCCGAGAGGGCGCAGGCGAGGGCACAGCCTCCCCTGGCGCAGCACGTGGCGAGACCCATGGCGCAGGTGTGGCGAGACCTCCCGCAGCTGGACCCGTGGCGCAGCCCGCTGCGCAGCTTCCCACGGCCCAGCCCGCGGTGGCGCCGCGCCCCGCCTGTTGCACCCCGTGGCGCAGAGCGTGGCGCGGCCAGCAGGGCAGCGCGGGTTCGAACCAGCCGGAGGCCGGGGGCGGAGGAGAGGGGCACAAGAGTGAAGTGGGGGGGCGGCGGAGGAGAGGGCGGAGGTTGCACGAGTGGGGAGGTGGCGCGGGCGGCGAAGAGGCCGAAGGCGAGGGCGACACCGAAGAGGCCGATGAGGCTCAGAACGATCGGCTGCTCCTGCTCTCTGCTCGCCGCTTGGGCCGTTGGGCGGCGGGGCCCGGACGTCGGGCTGTCCTATGAGAGTGCTTCAGAAGAGGTCCGGGCAAACATGAAGAAGTCGGCACACATTCCAAGATGTCCAACATGGTTCAATATTGTCTGGATCTTCGTCTTCCCTCCGCCATCCCACATGTTCCCATATGTTTCTGGTGATGCGCTGATTTGTCCGTGCTTAGTTTTGCCTCCTGAGTTTTGCGCCATGGCTTTTTGCTGCTCCTTGTTGCGCTTGCGCGAAGATCTACTTCACGGCTGCTGCCTCAAGCTGGCAGAAAGCTCCACCGTTCTAATGAGCTTTCTGGGTGGCGCACGGACTTGGCTCTAGACTCGTTCGTGCCCAGAAGGGCAGTATTGGCAGTGCATGTCGACTACGCGCCAGAGTCTGATGCCCTTCCACAGCAGATTGTCACAGCAGTGTGCCCGATCCCACGGACGATTAGGTTCGCGACGTGCACGCGACCTTCAACAATGATGTTAGTATGGTTTTGATCTTTGGGATAGCTTGTCGCTCCGCCTGTTCTGGCCCACCGCGCTCTGGGGCAGCACGCTATGCACGTTGCAGTCCCCAGGTGTCCACGTCCCGAGCCTTTCCGAGCCTCCCGCCCCGCGCAGCGGAGCGACACGCCATCTACTCGCAGGGCAGGGCATGTCGCCCGGGCCGCCGCGGAGACACGCTGTCCAAAAGTTCCCGACCGCAGAGCAGCACCTCAGGGCCAGGAGCACGCAGTTCACGAGGACCTGGTTGCACAGGGTGCAGCGGCCTCCCCGTCTCAGAGCGGAGGCCCGCGCGCGCACGCTTGACCTCCGCGCCGCACCGTTCGCGACACACGGCCCTGCCGCTCTGAGCCACGCGGCGGCCCAGGGCAGTGAGGGCCTCAAGATTCAGCGGCGGCGCCCCTCACCTCGGCAGCCTCGGGGGGTCTCGCCTCGGCTCCGAGGGTTGCGCCGACTCGCGGCGGCACTGCCGCAGAATGAAGCCAGGCTGGGCGAAATGCGGACGTGTCTGCCACTCGTCCGCGGCAGAAGGACGGCAGAACCGACCAGCACCAGGCAAACAACTCGTAAGAGGGTTGCCCGTACGCTCCCCTGCGCAACACCGCCAGCAGCTTCACTCGGCTCTGGGCGAAGCCCAGACCAAGTCATGGCGCAGCGGCGAGCACGCAGGCTGGCGCCCGGGGTGTTCAGGATCCACCGACTCCCCCATCCCTCACCGAGCGCGCTCCACTACTCGCAAAGTGCCTACTCGCAAACGTCCGAGAAAAAACACATGTCTGCATCGATGTAATATATCGTAAATCCCCTATGGCGGATCCAGGCCATTTGCGAGTAGTCACTTTGCGAATAGTGGAGCGCGCTCGTCGAATCCCGATGACAACACATGCCCAGCTCGATGGCCCGACGAGTTGCCCATGGCACGTAGGCATCAAGCTGCTTGGCCTGCTGCAGTTGGGCGGGCGCGAAAAGTCGCAGCTCGCCGAGGGCGCGCGCTGCTGTTCCGAGGGCGGCTGCAGGAGGCCGGCGGAGGAGGCGGGGGCCTCGGAGCGGTGCTCCTGAGCTGCTGCCCATCGGAGAATCGACGCGTGCTACTTTTGCGGTGGCCCCGCTGGGGGTTTTCGAGCGTCGGTCCCGCGGGGTCATCTCGGGCCTTCCTCGCTCCTCTCCTGCCTACCCTCTTCCGTCCTCTCGAGGCGCGAGGAGGGGAGGGGCCTCCGCCCTCGCAGCGTTCTGGTGCGCGCGGCGGCCCGGGAAGCGGGGCCCGCGTGCTCCCCTCCTCGGCCGTCGTCTTCGTCGCGCCGCTACTGCAAGGGGATGGATAGATGACTGCCTACCCGAATGTGGAGCTCGTCCGCCTTCAGAGGCGAGGCGAGGCCGTCAACTTAAGGGGTTCGAGTCTGGCTCAGAGGCCGTTCCATACCTATACTCAGGTCCAGCCATGGTCTCCTGGCCGCAACTCGCCGTGGAAGCGAGGTTCGGCGGGATGGGCGAAGGGGGAGAGAGTGGGATGGGTATGAAAGGGAGGCGGGGAGAGGGTGGATGCGTGGGAGGAGAAGGGAGAAGGGGGGAGCGGGGGCAGGATCAGGGGGAGGAGGAGCAGCAGCAGCCGCAGCGTGAAGAAGGTAGTAGATGAGCAAGAGTGGGATGATGATTATGATGATGCTGATGATGATGGTGATGCTGATGACGATGATGATGCTGATGATGGTGATGATGATGATGATGATGATGATGATGGTGGTGATGCTGCTGATGATCACGATGATGATGATGATGATGATGCTGATGATGATGATGATGATGATGATGATGACGACGGTGATGGTGATGGTGATGGTGATGCTCATGTTCATGCTCATGATGATGCTGGTGATGATGATGGTGGTGATGATGATGATGATGACGATGACGATGATGATGCTGATGCTGATGCTGATGATGATTATTATGCTGGTGATGCTGATTACGATACTGCTTATGATGACGATGATGATGATGATGCTGCTGCTGATGATGATGAGGATGATGGTGTGATGTGATGTTGATGGAGATGATAATGGTGATGATGGTGGTGCTGCTGATGGTAATGGTGATGGCAATGGCGATGGTAAGGAAGAAAAGGAGGAGGAGGACACAGGAGAGGAGGAGCAGGAGGAGGAGGAGGACATGGATGAGAGAGAGAAGTTAATGAAATGGAGGAGGTGGAGGACCAGTGCACAGCCAAGACTCATCAACGATGTTGGAAGAAACCTTCCCTCAAAGCTTCATCCTCAGAGGCCCCTACAGAGATTCATGTTTTCACTGAGGGGGAAGCCTCGTTTGGAGAGAACTTTTTGGAGATCCCGAAGCGTGCCAAAACTCCATTCTCGGAACATCAACGCCACGAGTCAACTTGATTGTGGCGTCTTGACGATCCTGAACCGTGCCAGAGCGCCATTCCCGGAACTTCAGCACCGCACATTAACGTAATTGTTGCGCCTTGGCAATCTTGAGTCGCTCCAGAACCTTATTTCGGGTACGTTAACCATAAGAAGCCCGTGAAATAGTTGGAAATGTTGAAAACGAATGTGCGCACCGCTGAAGCGAGAGCTTCATATTGAAAAGGAGCCGCCCTCAATCCGTGAAACTCTTGTACATGCTTCACTCGAATGTGCGCGGCGCCAAGGCGAGAGCCACAGTCTGAAAATGACCCGCCCTCCATCCGTGAAGCTCTTGCATGTTTAAAACGAGGGCGTGCTGCGCTAAGGCGAGAGCCACATCTTGGAAACCACCCGCCCTCCACCCTTGAAGCTCTTCTAGAAAACGTTTTCATCGATTGCACGCGGCGCCAAGGCAATAGAGCGAAAGTTTGAAGACGACTCGCCCGCAGTCCGTGAAGCTCTTGCGGAGTTTAAGGACGACTGTGCGCGGTGCTAGGGCGAGAGCCACGTGTTGAGAACCACCCGCCCTCCATCCCCGAAGCGGTTGCCAATTTTTACGCGTCAGGGTCATACGTGATCAGGAAGTCTGAGGCGAAACGCACGGCCCGCCCTTTCGACCAGCCTCGGGGCGAGACAGGGAGGAGAGTTATCTTCAAGGAGATGAAGCAAACGAAGGAGGAAGGAGGCGGAGGAGGGAGGAAGGAGGAGGAGGAGGAGGATCAGGGGGAGGAGGAGGAGGAGGCATAGAAGAAGGCGAAAAAGGAAAAGAAATCAGAAGAGAAAGCCGAGAAGGCGGGAGAGGCGGAGGAGGGGAAGGAACTGGAGAACGAGGGGGAGGGGAGGGGGAGGGAAAGGCCATCGCCGCGGCCCCGCGGTCTAAGCGCGTACCCGGCAGGTGTTCAGGATGATCCCGCAGCAGTCCGTGCTTCAGCTGGAGGGGCAGGGAAGCGTTTCACGGTCGAAGAGGGCCCGTCCCCTCCCTGCCTCTTGTCTCCCTGTCTCCCTGGTCCCTATCCTTTTCCTTGCCTGTCTGCCTGCGCGTTCTCGAGCGCGTAGGCCAGGCTTTTGCTGGTGCCGCCCTCCCCCATTGATGAACCCCCTCCCCTCTCCTCCTCCTCCTCCTCACCACCCTCCTCCTCCTCCTCCATCTCCCTCTTGCTGCTGCTGCCGCTGAAGGCTACATGGTCTCAGTGAGACGCACCCCTCTCCTCCTCCTCCTCGTCCTCTTTCTCCTCCTCCTCCTCGTCCTCGTCCTCCTCCTCTGCCTCCTCCTCGTCCTCCTCCTCCTTCTCCTCCTCCTCCTCCTTCTCCTCCTGTTTTCCATCACTATCACCATTACCTCGCCTCACCCACCTCGTCTTTTGCCCTCGAGCCGTGGTCCCTCCCTGCCCGCTCCTCCGTCTCTCGGTCTCGGTCTCCCAGTGCAGTACCCTGCGCTCGACCTGACCCGTGAGACTGCCATCCTTGCCACCGTCCGTTGCTTCTGTATCTATCACGTAGTTAACGAAATTACTGGTGAGCAGGATGGTCGGGCTCTCTCAGCCCCTCAGCAGCTTGAAGTTCACAAACTGGCCTTGAGCAACATGCCACACAACCATGCCCTTCTTTCCTCTCCGTCAGGAGCCACCCAGCCTTGCAGCTAGCTGAGGCCGCGGCGTTGAGTCAGTCGACCTCGAACTCATCGAAGGTACTGGCGCTCCTCCTCCTCCTCCTCCTCTTCCTCCTTCTGGGCCTCATGACGATCAGATGCGTAGCACTTGGCACGACGGCACATTGAGTCCCGTCTTTGTTTGGTTCCATACGGGACAGCCACCCTGGGGAGGTGCTCAGGGGACGTTGGCACCCCAGGGCCGCTCGCTCATCATGGTCCTCATCCTTCTCGATACCGTCCTCTTCCCTCCCTCCCTTCGTCGTCGTCGTCGTCGTCGGCGGCGGCGTCGTCGTCGTCTGCCTCGTCATCCACCCTCTTCTCGTTGTCCTCAGCGAGGTGTGGGGAGTCAGGCTGCTGGTTCGGGGGGTTGTGGTGCGTGTTTGCCGATCGTCCCGGGAATGCACTCGTCGCCCTGGCTGGGTTCCAATCCCTAAGCAGATCGGGCCCGAGGAGGAGGAGGAGGAGGCGGAGGAGGACGAGGAGGAGGAGGAGGAGGAGGGACCCGATCAGTCAGGGACCCGAGCGCCCCTTCGAGATTGGGGAGGAGCGCGTGTCCCTCAGCCGCTGCTGCTACCGTTCCTCCTCCATCCTCCTCCTCCACCTCCTCCACCACCTCCACCTCCCCTCCTCCACCTCATACCTTCCTCCTCCCCCTCCTCCTACTCTCCTCTCCTCCTCCTCCTCCTCCTCCTCCTTCTCCCCTCCCCCTAACCCCCTCCCCCCCCCCTCCCCTCAGCCCCTCCCCCCTCCCCCTCCTCCTCCTCCTCCTCCTCCTCCTCCTCCTCCTCCTTCCTCCTCCTACTCCTCCTTCTCCTCCTCGCTCCTCCTCCTCCTCCTCCTCCTCCTCCTCCTCCTCCTCCTCCTCCTTCCCTCCTCCTCCTCCTCCTCCTTCTCACTCATCCTCATATCCCATCCTCCTCCCCTCCTCCTCTTCCTTTCCTCCTCTTCCTCCTCCCCCTCCTCCTCCTCCTCCTCCTCCTCCGCCATTCCTTTTTCTCATACATAACTTCGCCCTGTCGCACCACGAGTCCATTTTTAGGGCCGGCAGGGCGTTTCGCCTGAGATGTCCTCATCATCTGTGACTTTGAAACTTAAAATTTTGCAACATTTTCACCGATGGAGGGCGGGTGGTTTTCAACATGTGGCTCTCGCCTTAGCGCGGCGCACATTCGTTCTAAACATCTGCAAGAGTTTCGCGGATTGCGGGCGGGTGGTTTTCAACATGTGACTCTCGCCTCAGCGCGGCGCACACTCGTTTTACGCATTTGCAAGAGTTTCACGGATTGAGGGCGTGTGGTTTTCAACATGTGACTCTCGCCTCAGCGCGGCGCACATGAGTTTTAACAATGTGCAAGAGTTTGGCGGACTGAGGGCGTGTGGTTTTCAACATATGGCTCTCGCCTTCGCGCGGCGCACATTCGCTTTAAACATTTGCAAGAGTTTCACGGCTTGATGGTGGGTCGTTTTCAAAATTTGGTTCTCGCCTTCGCGCGGCGCACACTCGCTTTAAGCATTTGCAAGAGTTTCACGGATTGAGGGCGGTTCCTTTTCAACATGTGGCCCTCGCCTCAGCGGCGCGCACATTCGTTTACGAACGTGCAAGAGTTTCACGGACTCCCATCGTCAACGTACCAGGAATGGTGTTTTTGGAAGGAGTCCGGATTTTGAGGGTTCGACAGTTACGCTGGTTCGCTGTGTTGAGGTCCCAGGAATGGCGTTCTGGCACGATTCAGGGTCCTCAACACGCAACAGTCAGGTTGATCCGTGGCTTTGGAATCTCCCGAACAATGTTTTGGAATGCTTCAGGGTCTTCAAACGGTTGTTTTCCAACGAGGCAGTTCCCGCAATGGACACGAACCGTTGTAGGGGCCTGTGAAGAAGGAGCTTGGAGGGAGGGTTGATTCCAACATCGTTGATGATTCTTGGGTTTACGCTGGTCCTCCTCCTCCTCCTCCTGCTTCTCCTCGTCCTCCTCCGCCTCTGCCTCCTCCTCCTCTTCTTCCTCCTCCTGCTCCTCCTCCTCCTCCTCCTCCTCATCTCACTCCCCCTCCCCCTCCTCCTCCTCCTTCTCCTCCTCCTACTCCTCCGTAGCCATTTTGGCTCAAGCCATTTTGGCTCAAGACCCATGCTTTGGCGGGCTGA
This sequence comes from Prorocentrum cordatum, assembly GCA_963575745.1. Classification (NCBI taxonomy): domain Eukaryota; class Dinophyceae; order Prorocentrales; family Prorocentraceae; genus Prorocentrum; species Prorocentrum cordatum. The sequence continues at coordinate 102,555 of CAUYUJ010000657.1, forward strand.
GCCCGCATTGGCAAGAACGGATACCGCTAGTCCGCGGCAGCTTTCAACCAGTCAGGAGGTCCCTCTCTCGAGGGGTTCGCGAGCCTCCAACATCCCTTTCCTAGCTCTCGTGCCATGGCTCCTGCTGGCCCTGGTGAGTGGGAGCGCCGCCCGTGGGTCCAGGCCTCCAGGCCCCGTCGCTGGGGAGGCACTATACCCGAGGGAGGAGTTTCGGCTGATAAGTGGGATAAATGGGACAGCCAGCGAGGCAAGCACGAGGAGGATTGGAAGACGGTGGCTGGGCCCAAAGGAGAAATTCTATGCCACCACTGCGGTTGCCGGAAGAACTCAAAAGGATCGATGTGCTGCAAACATTGTGGCCAAAAGCTTGGCTCTCGACCCCAACCTCTGGAAGACCCTGGGGCCCCCAAGGTGTCGGATGAGATGGGGAAGGGAGCGGGCAAAGGGAAGAAAGGTTACAAAGGTGGCAAGGGAGATCCGCTCGGTGGCAAGGGCACAGGCAACCTCTCCTCGGCACTCCCTCCTGGACCTGTTCCCGAAATTCCTCAGGCCAAGGCCATCGAACTACAGCGTTTGGCTCGTGAGGCTGGGGACGCTGTGGGGGCCGCGCGCTATGGAGCCCTGGCGCAGAGAGCGGCTCCGCCCCCGAAGCCGTCGGGGAGGCAGAGGCTCATTGCCGCGGAGCAGAAGCAGGAGAAGCTCGAGAAGCGCCTCAACAGCGAGTTCGAGAAGCTGGAGCGCTGGCGTCGGGCGACTGAAGAGTTGGCAGCCACGGTCGGGGCCCTGGCCGACGAGCTGCAGGCCGCCGACGCCGAGGTGGCAGCCGCCCTGGTGGAGCTCCAGAGCCAGCACAAGGGACCACCAGCGACGGAGTCCAGCGGCCTGGCAAGCATCAGCCTGCGAAAGCTCATTGACGGCGAAATGGAGTTGGCCAGCCTTAATTTCTTGTGACGATTTCATTGATGTGGAGGCTGTCAAGGGCAGCTACGAGGTGTCTGAAGAAGACCTACGTGAGCTCGAGGAACGTAAGAACGACGTGGCGAAGCAGATGCAAGAGGTGCTGGGATCGGTGTTTCGCCAAGCGCTGGAGAAAGCCAACTCCGCTCACGACCAGCACAAGGAGCACCTCAAACGTCTTCAAGCTAAGCGACGACGTACCGCTGATGACGGCCCTGGCGAACAAGCAGCAGCCACTGGGGGGATCGAGCCTGGACCAGGGGTATCGCCAAGCCCAGAGACAGCGACGCCGTGCTCAACCGCTGAGGCGACGGTGGATGCGATGGGAAAGGCTGCCCCACAGGTGGACATTCGCTCTCGCGTCGCTGCTGACGGTGGCGTCAAAGCTGCTAAACGGGCAGGCCTTTAGCAACAGCGCGAGCTCGACTCAGGTGGGGGCGACGTGGTCGAGTTCGGCGACGCCCTGTTCTTGGTCCTCGAAGTCGTTTGCCACGTGCGCATCGGCGAAGCCATCTTCTTCGGTTGAGTGGTCAGCGTCGGGGTTGGCTACTCCCCGTGCTGCGGTGTCGCCGTCGGCGCCAGTGTCGGCGACTCCCTCGGCAGCGGTGGCGACGTCGACTTCGCGGGTGGCGTCTACCAGTTTTGTCGGATCGGAGTCCAGGTGCGCCTCGAGCCTGGTCTCCCCAGAGTTTAATTGCGGGGAAGGGCGGCCACGTGTGTCGGCAACAGGTCAGAGCGCCGAGTACGTGACAGCCAGTCAGAACGCAGCCGTCAAGCCCAACCAGAACTTGGCGGCCCTCCCGTCCAAACCTTTTGTCGGATGCAGGAAGGAAATTTCAGCGTCAGAGCGCGACAGCCAGGTGCTCCTCGAGCCTGGCTGTCTCAGAGTAGATTGTGTGAATCCACCGTGGGAGTCTGGAGTTAGATCGCAAAATCCTGGGGGCAACCGATTCTCGGACGAAGTGCCCACCCAGGTTCAGTCGCCACGGGCTGGGTCTCGAGCCAAGGGAGTCAGTGTTGAGTCACCCCATGGAGAGTCTCAAGCAGCGCTGCAGCAGAAGCAGGTCATCTCCTTGTTGGAAGGGCTCCCTCCTGAGGATCACGGTGACCTAGGCACGTTCCGAGTCGGCACTCTCAATGCGAATACGTGGCCAAGGGCTCGGATCACCATGCCATGGATCGAGAAACAATGCCAGATGCCGCACGTGTTATGTATTCAGGAGACCGTGTTGGACCAGTCGGGGGAAGCAGGAGCCCATCAATGGTCTCGCTCCTGCTCACGGAAGCTGGCGCTAGGTTCTGCCAAGCGCACTGGAGAATCGGCCAGATCTCTCTCAGCAGGAGTTGGCTTGTCTGCGGCCATGGGCATTGGTGTGGCCAAGCTCCAGGTGCCAGAGAGATGGCAGCACCGAGTGGTAATGAGACTCATGACGGTTGGCACGCACTCGTGGATCATCATCGGCTCAGTCTACGGCGTCGACTCCATCGGCCCCAAGGGCGAGAACCTGGAGTTGCTGGAGTTCCTTAGTGCCTTCTTGGGGGCGCAGCGGTTCCCGTTCCTGCTGGGAGGCGACTGGAATCTAGAACCCGAGGAGATCATGGAGATAGGCTGGCTGGACCTTGCAACCGCCACCATCTTCGCACCTGGCCTCCCAACCTGCAATGGCAAGGAATATGACTACTTCATTGGCTCCCAGGCTCTGGACGCCTTCCCCATGTCGGTGGAGGCCAGGGTGGACTCGCCGATTTCGCCACACTGCTACGTGGAGATCAAGCTTGAGGGCCTCAGGGATGAGCCTTTTGTCTGGGTTGAGGCGCCTCCGCGTGCCTTTCCGCTGGCTGATCAGGAGGCCAAGAGGAAGACCAGGAAGAAGGATATGTGTGCCAAGGAGACCGGTCTCACCTTGACCACGGAACCGCCAATGGTACCTGTGCTTGACGAGTGGCAGCTGGACGCCCCCGTGAGCTCGGTCGAGGAGGCGGCAGCGAGGTGGTTCCACGCGGCGGAGAAGTACCTGGTGCAGTTGTTCGAGATTCCGTCCTCGGACAGGAGGTTCTATGTTGGCAGGGAGAAGGGCGTGGTTCTCAAGAGGAAGAGGCTGGTGGATTGTGCGAAGTCTATTCTTGAGCGCCACGACGAGTCGGACACCAGAGCTTGGTTAAGCGCCCTCAGGCTATGGGATGCCCTATGTGTAGCATCGTCAGCTCCGCCTGGTTCGAAAGCAGGCAGACCAGAGCACTCCACGAGATGCGAAAGGCAGCTGCTGGCCTTGGAGCTCCCTGAGGCCATCTCGGATTCCCCCTCCCTGCAGGCAAAGGAGGTCCAGAAGTGGGTCGCCTTGGCCAAGAGGGGAGGTCAATTGTCTGCCTGGTTTCGGACGGTGCTTGCGGAGGAAGTGGAGATGCGCAGGCGCAAGGACTCACAAGCCAGGAGCAAAGCCTGGAGAGAGTTTGGCGAGCTCGCAGCGGATGGTTCTGGCAGGATTGCGCACGCGATCTCCAGGCCCAAAATGTTGGAGGAGGCGCCCACACTGGCCAAGGGCAAGGCCCATGGGCTCGTGGGAGCTGCGGCGATCACGGCGGTGCTGGAAGAATGGGAAGAGCTGTGGATCTCTGACGACAGGGCCCAGGAGGCAGCGCCGTCGGACTGGAGTTACCCGTGGAAACTCGACCAGATCTCGGAGGACCAGATCGTCCAGGTCTGCCGCTCCTTTGGTATGTCCACTGGGCTGGGCTGGGACAACTTCCACATGAGGTTGGTGAGCTTCCTGGATGGGGTTTTTGTGCGGAGGCTACAAGAGATTTTATCAAGATGGGAGCGCAATCCGCACTGTGAGCGCATGTGGGTCACGATCAATGTATTTCTGCCTAAGCCAGGAGGAGGCACACGCCCGATAGGGCTCTTGTGTTTCTGGGCACGTATTTGGAGCAGATGCAGGAGGCAGTATGTCAAGAGTTGGGAAGTATCTGTGGATGCGAAGTTTTTCTGGGGTAAAGATGCCACGACCAGTTGCGACAAGGCGGCGTACTTGCACAACATGCTGGCCTGCTACGCCAGAAGGAAGAGGATGTCGGCCATAACTGTGTTCTATGACATCCGCAAGTTCTACGAGAATGTCAGTCATCAGCAGCTTAGAGAAGCAGCAGAGCACTACAACTTCGACGGCGCCTTGCTGAAGGCGCTCTGCTGCCTGTATCGAGCGCCACGCCGTGCGCGATGGACAGGGGGCACGAGCAGAGTCAGTCATCCGAATGGTACTATTGTGGCTGGCTGCAGTGCGGCAACAGGGGTGGCGAAGCTGATGACATTGTGCCTCCTCAAGCGCCTGGCTGAGGAGACGCCCCCGTGTCGTGCGCTGAACGTCGTCGATGATTTGACAACGCATACCATCGGAGGCCCCAGAACGGTTGTTGAGAACACGGTCAAGAGTTTCGAGATCGTAACATCGGAGCTGGACTCAAGGAAGCTGCCGATTAATTGGGACAAGACGAGATTCATGATGTCCGACCGCTCTCAGCTGTCTGCGTTGATGCAGGATCCCAGGTGGAGTCTTTCGGAAGACAAGCTTGTCATCGCCCACCGCGACCTCGGCGGCGACTCGCTGGACGGCAGGGCGAGGAGGGTCGGCACGCAGGCTTCGAGATGTGAGGCCGCAAGCAGCACGGCGCGTGCCCTACGTCAGCTGGGGCAGAGTGAAAAGCATAGTAGAGTGTTTCGTGTGGGAGCGCTGGCTAAAGCTTCCTGGGGATCCCACATTTTGGGGATCCCGCCGACCACCCTCCATAAGCTTAGGGTCCAAGCTGCGAGATCCTGGGGCCCGCTTCTTCCTGGCACCTCCCTGGGTTTCAGGTTTCTTTCGGCGGCTCGCCTCTGGCTCAGGGACCCGCTTTTGGTGTCGGTGACGTCGGCTGTAAAGGAATTCGTCAGCGTCTGGTGGGCCCGCTCGATTTCCAAACCAGTGTTGGAAACGTGTGTCCAGGACGCCCTTGCGGTCCAGGGGAGCAGGGCCCCCTGGGGCCAAGTCCGACAGCCTGTGGCTGCGCTGTTCTTGCAGCTAGCTCGGATCCGCTGGAGGTTTGACGTGTCTAGAATGGCCCTGGTTGACGACTTCAACCGTGCGTGGTCAATTGATCGGTTTTCGCCCAAGTTTTTCACCCGTCTCCTGCGAGGCTCGGTCGTTCGGGCTATCGAGCGGGAGGAGCAGTTGAAACAGTTCGATTTCGGGATGTGGAGTGGCCCAGTGTTCTGGCAACCCATCCATCAGCTCCTAGGGCGGAAATGTTCTGAGTCGTGGACCAAGTCGCACAAGGCAGCGTTGTCAGCCCTGTGCGCGAATGTGTACTGGTGCCAACACAGAGTGTACGAGCACAGCCCAGAGGCCCCTGACCAATGCCAGCTTTGCAGAGATGGTAGAGGTGGCACGTATGTGTACCAACCGTGTGCGGAAGATGGCGGTGGTACTTTGCAGGGGGGGGGGGGGGGGACGTCCCTGGCGTGACGCGAGAAACCATAGAATCCCGTGGTTGATAGAGGGCCGGCTCGGTGGTGCGAATGTGGAGGCCATACTCTGACACACACGGATGCCGTGCTGGAGAAACTGGTAGGGTGTAAGCGCCAGATGTGCTTGTGTCCCGCGTAACACTATATCGCCTGGGTGGAGCGATCTCACCGGGCCGCGACCCTCTGGAAGTGCCGTCGACACCTCAGGCCTTTGCAGTGGCCTCAGAATTGCTTGACTCTGTTCAGTGAGAGAGGACGCCACGCAGGGGGCCAACGGTGTTCACAGAGTGACGGGTCTAGTGTTTTTAATGTGAGGAAAGCTCTCAGGTCTCGGGACTCCGGGGGGGGGGGGACGGGGGTTGAGGCGGGGTGGTGTGCGTGGAACAGTTGAGGAATGGTGACCCCTCGGGTGTGCCCTTTTTGGTGTCGTGCCGATCGGGGAAGCGCCTGGACAGCAGGCACGCGATGGCGAGGATTTTGCGGTGCTGATGCTCTCCCGACGCTCGGTCCTCTCCGCTGGAGTGTCGCTCCATGTGGACTGTGCGGCCACGGTCGGCTGCCTCCGAAACCTCGCGGGGGCAGCTGGGGCGGCCTCGGCCCGAGCCCACTGGTGGGCGGAGATTGGGGACCGTTTAGAGGGCGTGGAGGTGCATCAGATCCCGTCTCACTCGTCAATGTTCGATGTTAGTGAAGGCCGTATCACGGAAATGCAGCGGTTTGGGAACTCTGAGGCTGACAGACTCGCCAAGGAAGGAGCTGAGCCATTCCGAATTTCGTGCGAGGACCGCCTGTTTGTTTCTGGTTATGCTGAGATTGTCCGTCGTGTCGGGCTGTACAGTGCCAGGCAGCAGGCGGAGTGTAGAGAGTTGGCCTTGAACGATCATCAAGGGTTGGAATGGCTCGGCTACGTCCTCCTGGACGCGGTCCCTGGCCTCCCCCTTCCTGGTTCGAACCCTGGGGATGGTGTGCCAAGTGCGCAGTGCGGTGTGCCTCAGGGTGTGCCTGGTGAGGGGGAGGGCCCTGGCGTGACCCCTGGTGCTGACTCTGGTGAGGAGCCTCCCGAGAACCCCCCGACCCCAGGAGCATGGCTCCAGCTGGGACACTCCCTCGAGCAAGGGGTGGTTTATGAGTCGGACGGCTGCACGTATCACGACACGATGCTGTGTTGCACGGCCTGCGGTGCGATGGCACACTCCAGCACGAAACGGGGGAATCTGCGGTCGAGGTGTCGTCCTGTCGCGTCGTGGGGTAGGGGGTTCTACCTGGACCGATTTCGTGCTGGAAGGTATCCTGCGCATAGGAACCCTAGAGGGCTCACTATGGCGTACACAGGGGCCCCCTCTCCAGAGGTTCGCTCGGAGTGGAGGCCCTACTTTGAGGCCTGGGCCCAGGGCCGCGACCGCCCTCTGAGAGTTGCTCGGGGGGCCCAGCCCTCGCGCCGCGAGGGACCCGCTGCCGACAGTGCGCGAGGCCTTGCCATGCTCGGGCTGTCGAGGGCGGAGGTCGTCGAGCTCGGGGCCGAGGTCCAGGCCAGGCGCTGGAGAGGAGGCCTCCCCGTGGAGGAGGAGGATCTCTTCGGCTGCCTGGGCCCCTCCTAACTTGTTTGTTTTTCTCTGTTTGCATGCGAATTGGGTCACTCCCTTCGTGGTCGTGGGCGTCCTCCTCTTCCTTCTCCTCCTCCTCCTCCTCCTCCTCCTCCTCATCATCATCATCATCATCATCATCATCATCATCACCCGAATACTCATCATCGTCCTCATCAGCATCATCATCATCATCATCATCATCACCACCACCACCACCATCAGCATCATCATCATCATCATCATCATCATCATCATCATCATCATCATCGTCGTCATTATCATCATCAGCAACAGCACCACCGTCACCATCATCATCGCTAGCACCACCACCATCATCAGCACCATCACCATCATCATCAGCATCATCATACTCTTCTTCAGCAGTATCAGCATCAGAATCATCATCAGCATCAACATCATAATCAGCATCAGCATCATCACCATCATCATAACCGTTATCATCATTATCAACATCATCATCATTATCAGCATCAACACCATCAACATCATGATCAGCATCATCATCATCATCATCAGCATCGTCATCATCATCAGCAGCAATAGCATCGTCATCATCATCATCATCATCACCATCACCATCACCATCACCATCACCATCACCATCACCATCACCATCACCATCACCATCACCATCACCATCACCATCACCACTACCACCATCACCACCACCACCACCATCACCGTCACCGTCACCGTCACCGTCACCACACCACCACCACCACCACCACCACCACCACCATCATCTACAACATTATCGTCGCCACCCTTTCTCCTCTTTCTTCCTCCTCTTCTTTCTTCCTCCTCCTCCTCCCCCTCCTCCTCATCTCCTCCTCCTCCTCCTCCATGGCTGACCTGCAGCCCGAGCACTCGCCCCACCTCAGGGCCAGGTGGCCAACGGGCCCTTGGCGCGCGAGGACAGAGTCCGACCCTCCCGCCTCCCCCCCCTTGACCCCCCCCCTGCCCAAGGGGCCCACCGCCTCGACGGGGCGCAGCGGGGGCCGCAGGGGCGGAACAGCAGCCTCGGTGAAACACCGGCGGTGGGCCAGGACTTTTGAGGGGCGTTGGAGGCATGATCCTCCGGACGACTTGCACGACGACTGCGGGTCATGAGCCGTCCATTCCACCCTCCTGCACGTGTGGCGTTCTGGCTCTGGGTTCCGCCCTCGACGGACGGCGCGGCGCGCGCAACGGAGGGGAGCTCGTGCGCAACACGGGTCCCCCCGCCCCATCCACTGCCACAGAATCACTAAGTGGGTGAAGAGGGAAGAGGAGGAGGAGGAGGAGGAGGAGGAGGAGGAGGAGGAGGAGGAGGAGGAGGAGCGCATCGAGCCTCGGCGCGCAAGGAGGAGGAAGAGGAGGAGGAGAAGGAGGAGGACGACG
>CAUYUJ010000658.1:0-12500 GCA_963575745.1 Prorocentrum cordatum
GTGTGTGTGTGTGTGTGTGTGCGTGCGTGTGTGTGCGTGTGTGTGCGTGAGGGGGTGCCGGCGCGCGAGTGAGCGCGCGTGGTTGTGAGTGCGTGCGCGCGTGAGACTGTGCGTTTGCCCGCGCGCGTGCTCGTGCCCGGTGCGTTGCCGCGCCTGCTGACGTCGATCCTATTTGCGCATGCTTGTCCATCTGTACATGTCTACATACATGTGCGGTGCCACGGCAGCATCGCTCTCGCGTGCTGGAAGACGTACTGAAACTCATACATGTATGTGTTCATTTTATCATTGGAGATATATTCACCGTGCGCATTCCAGAGATATGCATGGACTTATGACACGTGGCTAGGAGCTCTACGAGGTCCCCGGCGGTAACCAGGTTGACGGTTTACCGCCGGCGCCCAGTATTTTTTCTCGTGATCTCAGCTCGATCGGGTAACTTTGAAGGCCAAAAAGCACTCTGGCGGGATCGGCCGTTTCGAGTCATCTTGATACGCGCTGACGGTTTTCTCAACATAACTCGAGCTTTAGGACATCTACAGAGCTGGTAAGCACAGCTAATCGATGCAGAATGATTAGGCGCGTTCGCCTGTTGAATCCAGATGTCTGAACTCGGTCTGTGAGCCGAGCTAGGTCCGCAAACCTATTCGTATTATTCGAGTCATCTTGACAGAAACTCTCGGTTTTCTGTACTTAACTCGAGCTGTAAGACAGCTACAGAGCTGATATTTACAGAAACTGATTCAGAATCGTCAGTTGCGTTTGTCTGTCGAATCCAGAGCTCTGAACTCGGTCTTCTGCCCGATCTAGAATCGCGAAACTATTCGTATTGGTCGAGTCATCTTGAGAAGTGCTCTCGATTTTCTCCACTCAACTTGCGCTGAGAGGGGGCTACAGTGCTGGTTGTCATATGAATCGATTTAAAGAGATCATGCGCGTCCGCCTGTCGAATCCAGAGCTCGGAACTCGGTCTGCTGCCCGAACTAGGTTCGCCAATCTATTGTATTGTTCGAGTCATCCTGAGAGATGCTGTCGGTTTTCTGCACTGACCTCGGGCTGTAGGGGGGCTGCGGGGCTGGTAATGACAGGAGTAAATTCGCAGACATCAGACGCGTCCGTTTGTCGCATTCAGAGGTCAAAAATATTCACTATGAGTCAGAATGTTGGTAGGTGCTGTCGGTTTTCTCAACTTAAGTTGAGCTTGGAAGCTCTACGAGTTCCCCGGCGGTAACCAAGGTTGACGGTTTACCGCCGGCGCCCAGTCCGGAGCGCTGGAGAGCTAGTTGGCATGAAAATTCTCGACGGAACTTTTGGTGACTTTTGGTCGGTTGAAACTTTTCTTCTCGAAATTTGACCATTCGTTAGAGCTCTAGTATTTTTTCCGTGATATTCGATCTTATTCCCGCTCGCCATCTTGATCTCAGCTCGATCGGGTGAATATTACTATCGAAAAGCACTCTGGCGGGATCGGCCGTTTTGAGTCATCTTGATATGCGCTTACGGTTTTCTGAACATAACTCGAGCTTCAGGACAGCTACAGAGCTGGTAAGCACAGCTAATCGATGTAGAATGATTAGGCGCGTTCGCCTGTTGAAGCCAGAGTCTGAACTCGGTCTGTTAGCCGAGCTAGGTCCGCCAAACCCTGTTTTCGTTAATTATTCGAGTCATCTTTGAACAGAGAACACTCGTGTTTCTGCCCACATAACTCGAGCTGTAGGACAGCTACAGAGCTGATATTTACAGAAACCGATTCAGAATCATCAGTTGCGTTTGTCTGTCAAATCCAGAGCTCTGAACTCGGTCTGCTGCCCGATCTAGAATCGCGAAACTATTCGTATCGTTCGAGTCGCTTGCGAGATGCTGTCGGTTATCTGGACTTAACTCGGGCTGTAGGGGGGCTGCATGGCTGGTGATCACTGGGATCGATTTGAAGACATCAGGCGCGTCCGCCTGTCGAATACAGAGCTCTGAACTCTGTCTGCTGCCCGAACTAGGTCCGCGAAACTATTCCTATTGTTCGAGTCATCCTGAGAGATGCTGTCGGTTTTCTGCACTTAAACCGGGCTGTAAGGGGGGCTGCAGGGCTGGTAATGACAGATGTCGATTCGCAGACATCAGAAACGCGCTCGTCTGTCGCATTCAGGTAAGGTCAATCACAATACGTAGATTTGTTAGGTGAGCAGTCTGTTTTCTCACCTAAAGTCGAGTTAGGAATCTCTACGAGTCTCCCCGCTAAAACCAAGGTTGACGTTTACCGCCGGCGCCCAGTAATTTTCCCCCGGCGCGCTGGAGAGCTATTTGGCAAGAAAAATCTCGACGGACCTTTTGCTGACTTTTGGTCGGTTGAAAATTTTGTTCTCGAAATTTGACAATTCGTTAGAGCTCTAGTATTTTTTCCCGTGATATTCGATCTTATTCCCGCTCGCCATCTTGATCTCAGCTCGATCGGGTAACTTTGAAGGCCAAAAAGCACTGTGGCGGGAACGGCCGTTTCGAGTCATCTTGATACGCGCTGTCGGTTTTATGAACATAACTCGAGCTCTAGGGCAGCTACAGAGCTGGTAAGCACAGCTAATGCATGCAGAATGATCAGGCGCGTTCGCCTGTTGAACCCAGAGGTCTGAACTCGGTCTGTGAGCCGAGCTAGGTCCGCAAACCTGTTCGTATTATTCGAGTCATCTTGACAGAAACTCTCGGTTTTCTGTACTTAACTCGAGCTGTAAGACAGCTACAGAGCTGATATTTACAGAAACTGATTCAGAATCGTCAGTTGCGTTTGTCTGTCGAATCCAGAGCTCTGAACTCGGTCTTCTGCCCGATCTAGAATCGCGAAATTATTCGTATTGGTCGAGTCATCTTGAGAAGTGCTCTCGGTTTTCTTCACTCAACTTGCGCTGAGAGGGGGCTACAGTGCTGGTTGTCATATGAATCGATTTAAAGAGATCATGCGCGTCCGCCTGTCGAATCCAGAGCTCGGAACTCGGTCTGCTGCCCGAACTAGGTTCGCGAAACTATTGTATTGTTCGAGTCATCCTGAGAGATGCTGTCGGTTTTCTGCACTGACCTCGGGCTGTAGGGGGGCTGCGGGGCTGGTAATGACAGGAGTCGATTCGCAGACATCAGACGCGTCCGCTTGTCGCATTCAGAGGTCAAAAAATATTCACTATGAGTCAGAATGTTGGTAGGTGCTGTCGGTTTTCTCAACTTAAGTCGAGCTTGGAAGATCTACGAGTTCCCTGGCGGTAACCAAGGTTGACGGTTTACCGCCGGCGCCCAGTAATTCCGGCGCGCTGGAGAGCTAGTTGGCAAGAAAAATCTCGACGGAACTTTTGCTGACTTTTGGTCGGTTGAAAATTTTGTTCTCGAAATTCAACAATTCGTTTGAGCTCTAGTATTTTTTCCCGTGATATTTGATCTTATTCCCGCTCGCCATCTTGATCTCAGCTCGATTGGGTGAATATTACTGTCGAAAAGCACTCTGGCGGGATCGGCCGTTTTGAGTCATCCTGATATGCGCTGATGGTTTTCTGAACATAACTCGAGCTTTAGAGCAGCTACAGAGCTGTTAAGCACAGCTAATCGATGTAGAATGATTAGGCGCGTTCGCCTGTTGAATCCAGAGGTCTGAACTCGGTCTGCTAGCCGAGCTAGGTCCGCAAACCTATTCGTATTATTCGAGTCACTTTGACAGACGCTCTCGGTTTTCTGTACTTAACCCGAGCTACAGGACAGTTACAGAGTTGATACGTACAGAATCTGATTCAGAATCTTCAGTGACCGTTGTCTGTTGAAACCAGAGCTCTGAACTCGGTCTGCTGCCCGATCTAGAATTGCGAAACTATTCGTATTGTTCGAGTCATCTTGAGAGATGCTGTCGGTTCTCTGCACTCAACTCGGGCTGTGGGGGGGCTGCATGGCTGATAATGAATGGAATCGATTCGGAGACATCAGGTGCGCCCGCCTTTCGAATCCAGAGCTTCGAACTCTGTCTGCTGTCCAAACTTGGTCTGCGAAACTATTCGTATTATTCGAGTCATCTTGACAGGAACTCTTCGTTTTCTGTACTTAACTCGAGCTGCAGGACAGCTACATAGCTGATATATACAGAAACCGATGCAGACTCAGCAGTTGCGTTCGTCTGTCGAATCCAGAGCTCTGAATTCGGTCTGCTGCCCGATCTAGAATCGCAAAACTATTCGTATTGGTCGAGTGATCTTGGGAAGTGCTCTCGGTTTTCTTCACTTAACTCGCGCTGAGAGGCTACAGTGCTGGTGGTCACAGGAATCGATTTGAAGACATCAGGCGCGTCCGCGTGTCGAATCCAGAGCTCGCTTCGGTCTGCTGCCCGAATTAAGTCTGCGAAACTATTGTATTGTTCGAGTCATCCTGAGAGGTGCTGTCGGTTTTCTGCACTCAACTCGGGCTGTAGGGAGGCTGCAGGGCTGGTAATGACAGGAGTAGATTCGCAGAATTCAGACGCGTCCGTCTGTCGCATTCAGAGGTCAATCACTATAAGTCAGATTGTTGGTAAGTGCTGTCGGTTTTCTCAACTTAAGTCGAGCTAGGAAGCTCTACGAGTCTCCCGGCGGTAACCAAGGTTGACGGTTTACCGCCGGCGCCCAGTCTCGACGGACCTTTTGGTGATTTTTGGTCGGTTGAAAATTCTGTTCTCGAAATTTGACCATTCGTTAGAGCTCTAGTATTTTTCCCGTGATATTCGATCTTATTCCCGCTCGCCATCTTGATCTCAGCTCGATCGGGTAGCTTTTACTGCCAAAAAGCAGGCGGGCGGGATCGGCCGTTTCGAGTTATATTGATAGGCGGTGAGGGTTTTCTCAAGATAACTCGAGCTTTAGAACAGCTACAGAGCTGGTAAGCACAGCTAATCGATCCAGAATGATCAGGCGCGTTCGCCTGTTGGACCTAGAGGTCTGAACTCGGTCTCCTATCCGAGCTAGGTCCGCAAACCTATTCGTATTATTCGAGTCATCTTGACAGACGCTCTCGGTTTTCTGTACTTAACTTGAGCTGCGGGACAGCTACATAGCTGATACGTACAGAATCTGATTCAGAATTATATTGGCCGTTGTCTGCTGGATCGAGAGCTCTGAGCTCGGTCTGCTCTCTGATCTAGAATCGCGAAACTACTCGTATTGTTCGAGTCATCTTGAGAGATGCTGTCGGCTCTCTGCACTTAATTAACTCGGGCTGTAGGGGGGGCTGCATAGCTGGTAATCACTGGAATCGATTCGGAGATATGAGGCGCGTCCGCCTTTCGAATCGAAAGCTCCGAACTCTGTCTGCTGCCAGAACTAGATCCGCAAAACTATTCGTATTGTTTGAGTCATCCTCAGAGCTGCTATCGGTTTTCTGCATGACTCGGGCTCTAGGCGGGCTGCAGGGCTGGTAATCACATGATTCGATGCAGAGATGTCAGACGCGTCCGCCTGTCCAATGCAGAGGTTTGAACTCGGTCTGATACTGGAGCTAGATTCGCCAAACTATTCGTATTGTTCGAGTCATCTTGAGAGGTGCTGTCGATTTACGCACATGACTCGGGCTGTAGAAGAGCTACAGAGCACGTGCAGAAGACAATCCAGAAGCATCTGGGGCGTTCGGCTGTTGCAGAGGTTTGAAATTGGTTGGGCTGAAAAATTATTTTTTCGGTGTATTTTTTTCGACATTATATGTTGTCAGGAAGCTCTACGAGTCCCCCGGCGGTAACGAAGGTTGACGGTTTACCGCCGGCGTCCAGTAATTCCGGGGCGCTGGAGAGCTAGTTGGCAAGAAAAATCTCGACGGACCTTTTGGTGACTTTTGGTCGGTTGAAAATTTTGTTCTCAAAATTTGAACATTCGTTAGAGCTTTAGTATTTTTTCCCGTGATATTCGATCTTATTCCCGCTCGCCATCTTGATCTCAGCTCGATCGGGTAGCTTTTACTGCCAAAAAGCAGGCGGGCGGGATCGGCTGTTTCGAGTTATCTCGATAGGCGGTGACGGTTTCCTCAAGATAACTCGAGCTTTAGGACAGCTACAGAGCTGGTAAGCACAGCTAATCGATTCAGAATGATTAGGCGCGTTCGCCTGTTGAACCCAGAGGTCTGAACTCGGTCTGCTAGCCGAGCTAGGTCCGCAAACCTATTCGTATTATTCGAGTCTTGTTGACAGAAGCTCTCGGTTTTCTGTACTTAACTCGAGCTACAGGACAGCTACAGAGCTGATACGTACAGAATATGATTCAGAATCATCAGTGGCCGTTGTCTGTTGAATCCAGAGCTCTGAACTCGGTCTCCTGCCCGATCTAGAATCGCGAAACTATTCGTATTGTTCGAGTCATCTTGAGAGATGCTGTCGGTTCTCTGCACTTAACTCGGGCTGTAGGGGCTGCATGGCTGGTAATCAGTAGAATCGATTCGGAGACATCAGGCGCGTCCGCCTTTCGAACCCAGAGCTCCGAACTCTGTCTGCTGACCAAACTAGATCCGCGAAACTATTTGTATTGGTCGAGTCATCCTGAGAGGTGCTGTCGGTTCCCTGCTTAACTCGGGCTGTAGGGGGGGCTGCAGGGCTGCTAATCACAGGAATCGATTCAGAGACATCAGACGCGTCCGCCTGTCGCATGCAGGAGAGGTCTGAAATTGCTTGGGCTGAACAAGTATTTTTCTCTGCAATCTTTTCCGACATTATATGTTGTCAGGAAGCTCTACGAGTCCCCCGGCGGTAAGAAAGGTTGACGGTTTACCGCCGGCGCCCAGTTTGGTGACTTTTGGTCGGTTGAAAATTTTGTTCTCAAAATTTGAACATTCGTTAGAGCCCTAGTATTTTTTCCCATGATATTCGATCTTATTCCCGCTCGCCATCTTGATCTCAGCTCGATCGGGTATCTTTTACTGCCCAAAAGCATACGGGCGGGATCGACCGTTTCGAGTCATCTTGATACGCGCTGTCGGTTTTCTGAACATAACTCGAGCATTAGGACAGCTGCAGGGCCAGTGAGCACAGCTAATCGATGTAGAATGATCAGGCGCGTTCGCCTGTTGAACCCAGAGGCCTGAACTCGGTCTGCTAGCCGAGCTAGGTTCAAAAACCTATTCGTATTTTCCGAGTCATCTTGACAGACGCTCTCGGTATTTTGTGCTTAACTCGAGCTGTAGGGCAGCTACAGAGCTCATAGTCACAGAAACCGATTGGAAATCATCAGGCGCGTTCGTCTGTTGAATCGAGAGCTCTGAACTCGCCCTGCTGCCCGAGCTAGAATCGCGAAACTATTCGTATTGTTCGAATCATCTGAAGAGATACTGTCGCTTTCTAAACTTAACTCGGGCTGTAGGGGGCTACAGTGCTGCTGGGATCAGCAATCGATTTGAAGACATCACGCGCGTCCGCCTGTGGAAGCCAGAGCTCGGAACTCGGGCTGCTGCCTGAACTCGGTCCGCGAACCTGTTTGTATTGTTCGAGTCATCCTGAAAGATGCTGTTGGTTTTCTGCACTTAACTCGCGCTGTAGGGGAGCTGCAGGGCTGGTAATCACAGGAATCGATTCGGAGACATCAGACGCGTCCGCCTGTCGCATTCAGAGGCCTTCAGAGGTGCTGTTGATTAGCGCGCGTAACTCGGGCTGTAGCAGAGCTACAGAGCTCGTACAGAAGACAATCCAGAAGCATCAGGGGGCGTTCGGCTGTTGCATCGAGAGATCTGAAATCGCTTGGGCTGAAAGACTATTCGTTCTCTGCAATTTATTTTCTACATTATATATAGTCAGGAAGCTCTACGAGTCCCCCAGCGGTAAGAAAGGTTGACGGTTTACCGCCGGCGCCCAGTTGGCCCAGCCGGCCGAGGCGGACAATGTGACAACTTTTGGGTGGTTTTGCGAAAATTTGAAAGATATTTGACCATTTATTTTGAAAAGGCAGATTTTTACGCCGAGCATTGGCATATGAACTCCTCTCTGACAGCATCTCAGCTCTCCCGATGCATTTTTGCATGAGTTGACTTCCGGGAACTGAGCGAATATGAACATCGAAAATATCGAATTTCAAGATTTTCGAAAAATCTACATTTTTTGATTCTGTGTCGATTCTCTGCACTCTTACTAGTGAGAGGAGCTCTACGAGGTTCCCGGCGGTGACCAGGTTGACGGTTCACCGCCGGCGCCAGTTGCTGGAAGCTAAGAGTAATTCCGGGGCGCTGGAGAGCTAGTTGGCAAGAAATCTCGACGGACCTTTTGCTGACTTTTGGTCGGTTGAAAATTTTGTTCTCAAAATTTGAACATTCGTTAGAGCTCTAGTATTTTTTCCCCTGATATTTGATCTTATTCCCGCTCGCCATCTTGATCTCAGCTCGATCGGGTACCTTTTACTGCCAAAAAGCAGGCAGGCGGGATCGGCCGTTTCGAGTGATCTTGATACGCGCTGTCGGTTTTCTAAACATAACTCGAGCTTCAGGACAGCTACAGGGCCAGTGAGCACAGCTAATCGATGTAGCATGATCAGGCGCGTTCGGCTGTTGAACCGAGAGGCCTGAACTTGGTCTGCTAGCTGAGCTAGGTTCAAAAACCTATTCGTATTATCCGAGTCATCTTGACAGACGCTTTCGGTATTTTGTGCTTAACTCGAGCTGTAGAGCAGCTACAGAGCTCATTCTCGCAGAAATCGATTGCGAATGATCAGGCGCGTTCGTCTGTTGAATCGAGAGCTGAACTCGCTCTGCTGCCCGAGCTAGAATCGCGAAACTATTCGTATTGTTCGAATCATCTGAAGAGGTACTGTCCCTTTCTAAACTTAACTCGGGCTCTAGGGGGCTACAGTGCTGGTGGGGACAGCAATCGATTAGGAGACATCAGGCGCGTCGGCCTGTGGAAGCCAGAGCTCGGAACTCGGCCTGCTGCCTGAACTCGGTCCGCAAACCTGTTCGTATTGTTCGAGTCATCCTGAAAGATGCTGTCGGTTTTCTGCTATTCGTATTATTCGAGTCATCTTGACAGGCACTCTTGGTTTTCTGTACTTAACCCCAACTCTGGGACAGATCCAGAGCTGATATCTACAGAAACCGATTCAGAATCATCAGTTGCGTTTGTCTGTCGAATCCAGAGCTCTGAACTCGGTCTGCTGCCCGATCTAGAATCGCGAAACTATTCGTATTGGTCGAGTCATCTTGAGAAGTGCTCTCGGTTTTCTTCACTCAACTCGCACTGAGGGGGGCTACAGTGCTGGTGGTCACAGAAATCGATTTGAAGACATCAGGCGCGTCCGCCTGTCGAATCCAGAGCTCTGAACTCTGTCTGCTGCCCGAACTAGGTTCGCGAAACTATTCGTATTGTTCGAGTCATCCTGAGAGGTGCTGTCGGTTTTCTGCACGGCTGTAGGGGGGCTGCAGGGCTGGTAATGACAGGAGTCGATTCGCAGACATCAGACGCGTCCGCCTGTCGCATTCAGAGGTCATAAAATATATTCTCTATGAGTCGGAATGTTGGTCGGTGCTGTCGGGTTTCTCAACTTAAGTCGAGCTAGGAAGCTCTACGAGTCTCCCGGCGGTAACCAAGGTTGACGGTTTACCGCCGGCATCCAGTTGGCCCAGCCGGCCGAGGCGGACAATGTGATAACTTTTGGGTGGTTTTGCGAAAATTTGAAAGACATTTGACCATTTATTTTGAGAAAGCAGATTTTTACGCCGAGCATTGGCGTATGAACTCCTCTCTGACAGCAGCTCAGCTCTCTCGATGCATTTTTGCATGAGTTGACTTCCAGGAACTGAGCGAATATGAACATCGAAAAAATCGAATTTCATGATTTTCGAAAAATCTATATTTTTCCACTCTGTGTCGATTCTCTGCACTCATACCAGTGAGAGGAGCTCTACGAGGTTCCTGGCGCCGGCGGTGAACCGTCAACCTCGTCACCGCCGGGAACCTCGTAGAGCTCCTCTCACTGGTATGAGTGCAGAGAATCGACACAGAGTGGAAAAATACAGATTTTTCGAAAATCATGAAGTTGATTTTTTCGATGTTCATATTCGCTCAGTTCCTGGAAGTCAACTCATGCAAAAATGCATCGAGAGAGCTGAGCTGCTGTCAGAGAGGAGTTCATACGCCAATGCTCGGCGTAAAAATCTGCTTTCTCAAAATAAATGGTCAAATATCTTTCAAATTTTCGCAAAACCACCCAAAAGTTATCACATTGTCCGCCTCGGCCGGCTGGGCCAACTAGCTCCACCCCGCGCCGGAATTCCTCTAGCTCATCGATGCCGAAGAGCTCTACGAGGTACTATTCGTATTGTTCGAGTCATCTTGAGAAGTGCTCTCGGTTTTCTTCACTCAACTCGCGCTGAGGGGGGCTACAGTGCTGGTGGTCACAGACATCGATTCCAAGACATCAGGCGCGTCCGCCTGTCGAATTTAGAGCTCGGAACTCGGTCCGCTGCCCAAATACCTCGTAGAGCTCTTCGGCATCGATGAGCTAGAGGAATTCCGGCGCGGGGTGGAGCTAGTTGGCCCAGCCGGCCGAGGCGGACAATGTGATAACTTTTGGGTGGTTTTGCGAAAATTTGAAAGATATTTGACCATTTATTTTTAGAAAGCAGATTTTTACGCCGAGCATTGGCGTATGAGCTCCTCTCTGACAGCAGCTCAGCTCTCTCGATGCATTTTTGCATGAGTTGACTTCCAGGAACTGAGCGAATATGAACATCGAAAAAAATCGAATTTCATGATTTTCGAAAAATCGTTATTTTTCCACTCTGTGTCGATTCTCTGCACTCATACCAGTGAGAGGAGCTCTACGAGGTTCCCGGCGGTGACGAGGTTGACGGTTCACCGCCGGTGCCAGTTAGGTCTGCGAAACTATTGTATTGCTCGAGTCATCCTGAGAGGTGCTGTCCGTATTCTGCACCTAACTCGGGCTGTAGGGGGGCTGCAGGGCTGGTAATCACAGGAGTCGATTCGCAGACATCAGAGGCGTCCGCCTGTCGCATTCTCAGGTCAAACAATATTTACTATAAGTCAGAATGTTGGTAGGTGCTGTCGTTTTTCTGAACTAAAGTCGAGCTAGGAAGCTCTACGAGTCTCCCGGCTGTTTCACTTCCAAGAGGCCTCGCAGCTAAAAAGGAGACATGTTAGTTCAGGTCGAGCTGTCGGCCAGAGATGCTGGCTATTTTCTTTCTGCGAATTCTACGGACTCAAATGGTGGGAGTCCTTTGTGCCGACAGATGCTGCGTATGTTCAGTTCTGCGAGCACATGTGTACACGGACGATGCTGAGTTACTTTCAGAAAAGAAAAGGGTACGGTGCAACAGGTGGGGCCCCGCAGGAGGTACTTACTATCACACAAAGCGACCTACGCACCTATGGGGCCCAAGAGGGCACTGCGGCGTTCAACGACAAACTGGCCAAACGTATTGCGTTACAAAATATGAAGGAGGTTGAGTACGACCTCGACTCATTTGGGATCCCTGTGTATATTTCTGGGGACAGTCTTCTGGTGGTGTCTTGGCTGCAGGGTGTCTGGAGGGTGCTTAATCGTACGTATCAAGATAGGATCAACAGAATGATAAACCAACTCGACAACATGTGTCAAAGATATGGAATTAGGCCCGCCTGTCACGGGAGGGAAATTATTGACCACACATATAGGGAATGGAACACACGTGCTGATGTACTCACTCATACGGCCCGCGTCGGGCCACCAGTGATTCGAGATATGATAGGGCTGCACGCCCCTCAGTTACAACAGGTGTTTCGCGTTTGTGCCATCAGAGCTGGATTCGATGGTGGTGTCTCTTGCGACGGCGTGGGAGTCGGGTGCTGGATAGATGTTGGAAGGGTATCGAGACTCTCAAGGCAGCCACTCAGCCATGAGATCATTTGGACGGAGGTGTACAGTGCGGCGTTCTCGATTGATCCAACTTCAACAGTGACTGATGCCGAGGTCTCGGCCGTTGAGCATACGATTATGATCTTGCCGCGGGTTGTACAAGCGTATTTCGGACAGGATATGATGTGATTTTGATTGTGCTCACTCACGCCATGCCCTCGTTTGTCGTGTGTGTGCTTGACCTCTCATCCTCCTAATAAGAGTTGGCTTTCGCCTCTGATCGTTTGGATCGGTGAGGCTTCCGCCTACTCCCGATGCGCCCGCTCCTTGCTTCCGACTAGGCTGGAAAGCCTGCGCAGTCGACCGCAAAGTCCGCAAAAAACCAAGGTTGACGGTTTACCGCCGGCGCCCAGTGTTGGTGTGCTGTCGGTTTTCTCAACTTAAGTCGAGCTAGGAAGCTCTACGAGTCTCCCGGCGGTAACCAAGGTTGACGGTTCACCGCCGGCGCCCAGTCTTTTACGTCCAATCGTATTCCTCATGCCCGTCTTCGCCGCCGCAATTGTTTTTGGCTTTAAGTGTTCTGCGAGCTGCCCGACCCGAAGTCAGGAATTCACCATGGCAGTTGCCATGGCAGCCTGGGGCGCTCGATGCTCGACGCGCGGCGCCCTCGCTGCGGCCGACGCGCAGTCCTGG
>CAUYUJ010000658.1:20000-85000 GCA_963575745.1 Prorocentrum cordatum
TGCTGCCACGCAGCTTTCGGCTCATCGCTCGCGCCGCCCGCCAGGCCTCGCCATCATGTGGCGCCTTGCCTGCGGCCTGGCCCTCCCCTCGCTAGCTGGAGCACACCCGTCTTCAGGCGGTGCGCCTCAGCACGGAGGAGAGGTTTTCCTGCGACACGCTGAACGTGGGACGCTCTTCTACCTTTACGATGACAGCATCTACAAAAACGATCACTGCGCCATTTTGGACCCGATCGTGAACAGCACCGCCGCCGCGGGTCCGCGCGGCACCGGGCCGCTGGGCGCCATCGCGAGCGCCTGGCTTGAGCAGCACCAGGGGCCCTGCCCCACGCGCTGCCCCCCTGGGACTCCGACGGCTACTACGACGGCTACGGCGAGTACCAGCATGTCTCCTACGAGCACGCCCTCGTCAACTACGACACATGCATCGCAGTCTGCCCTCAGCTTGTCCTCGACCGTCGTGCAGCACATCCTCGACGGGACCGCTGGCAAGGCCCAGGCACGCAGTGGCGGCTTCAGCCCCGCTGTCGTGCCCCGCTTTAGCCCCACGGGTCCCACTACCCCTCTGTGCGCCAGGTGCGAACCCGAGGAGGACCCCGCTTTCTGGCACCTGATGATGATCCGAGCACGGCTCATACCGTGCGCCGCGGCGTGGGCACCAGGTGAGGACCATCAGGACGTGTTCTGGGCATGGCTCGAGGACTGCGTCCCGCACATCCTGGCGACGCTCCATCTGCCACAGTACGACCACTTTTTCCAGGAGGATTCCGAGGAGAAAAACGACGCCCTGCGCCAGCGCACCGCGTTCGATATGTGCGAGGATATCCGGCACAGAGCGGGCCCCGACAGACAGCGCACCAACCGCAACCTCACTCGTATCCAGGGCAGCCACGAGTACCCCACCCGCTACTTTGGCCTCCTTCTGGAATACCAGGGCGCTCGTGCCCAGCTCGTCGGCCCTGAGGCTTTCACGGCACCATTGCCGCCATACCTCTCACGGGCCCACGCCTTGCTGCCAAGAGGCCTCCCTCCACCTGACCAAGACGCCCTGGCGTACCTCGCGGATGCGACCCTGCACCACCCGCCAGACATGCAGCCGCTTGTCGAGGCGGAGCTCGCCGCGGCACCGATGGAACCGCTAAACCTACCACCGCCAGCTGGCCCCCTCGCCCAGCACGCCACGTGTGACCAGCCCGTGGCCGACGCCGAACCGCTTCTGCTCCAGCACATCGCGGCCAGCGATACCAGCAACATATCCCTGGACTCGTTCCACGCGTCAGACGATAGCCAGGACGACATGGAAACCCAGGATCGCGACGGCACGGCACCGCCAGGTGACACGGCCCAGCGTGACCGTGACAGCGAACCCTACATAGGGCGCCCCCTGTCGCACAGCAGTCCGCCCAACACCTCGGCCCAGGCCGACCCCAGCGCACAGCTCAACGACGCTGAAGGCGCCACTGCCGCCGACGAGACAAGCCATCCCACTGCATCGCCAGCTCTAACCAGCCCGCGCAGTGGCGGCTTCAGCCCCGCTGCAGCTTTGGCTGGACCTGGACGTCTTCAGACCTCAGGTGGCAGAACCACGCCCCGCACCCTTGTCTGCCGTGCTAACGCGACTGACTCCACTTCCAGCGCCGTCGACCACTGGCAGGCTGGCATCGACAACGACCCCATCGACGACGCGAGCCCAGACGCCAGCGGCTCCTACGAGGCCCCGCACAGCGCAGCGGCCTCCCGACGCTGCGGCTGTCTCATTTGCCTCTTCGTGGCCACGTATGCCATCGTGGTAGCCATGCCGTACAAGGACCAGATCGACGGGTACTTGCCGACACCGAGCCGAGACCCCAGCTACCGGCAGCGACGACGTCGTGAAGCGGCGACACCAGGCCCATCTGTGTCCACTACGCCCCGACGCACAACGGCATACAACGTCACGCCCGCCTTGTGGGGTATTCTCAAGTGGACCAGTGCCAAACTCAGAGATATCGCCTCGGGCGGAGCCAGCGCAGTCGGGTCTGGCCTCGGGGGTGCCCTGAAATGGGCCAGTGGCAAACTCGGAGCTATTGCCACTGGCGGAGTGGTTTGCGGTCTTCTTCTGGTCGGCGCCAAACTTCTCGCTCATGGAGCCGTCGGACACGTAGGAGCCCGCATCTGTGCGCGCGCCCTGGACTCATCCACGGCCCAGTGGTGCCTCCGCTGTTGCCAACCGAGCAGGAGGCCGCGTGATGAGGCCACATACACAATGCCGCGCACGCTTCCCGACGAACCCGAGAGCCAGCACGTGCACTCACTTCGACACCCGCTGCTACAGGAACACTATGCTGCTGCAGTTGCCGCCGCGGTCGCCGATGTTACCACCGCCACCACCGCCGCCATTGTCGAAGTCACTGCCGCGGTATCGCGAGCCTCGTCTGTCACACCACGATCGACCAGCCCGTCCCCGCGAGACGGCCCCATAAGCAGCGCGGCTTATGGTAACCCACCGACTCACGAAGACGCCACAGCCCAGGCCAGCGACGCCGAGGCAAGGGAAACACGTGAGCGCACCCTCGACAGCCCGTGGTCCATCTTCCGACATGCAGATGCTCGTGGTTCCTCTTCCGACATGGACACCCAACCACCACGACGGCGAGCACGCCATGCATCACCCGCCAGGCCCCAGGCGCCTCCAGGCCCTGGTACGCCCCACCCAGCCCTCAGGCCACCGACGCGCAACCTACGCAACACCATCCAGCGCGACCCAGCGGTCCCCGTGCCGCCGACGAGCATCCTCACCGCCCTGTACCAAAACGGCTTTGCGATTGGTAACAGTGGCGTAACTACAGAGGACATCAAAGACGCCCTGCGACTCCACGACCATCCTCGATTCACCCATGATCCAACGCTCCAAGCGTTGGCGCCGTGGACTGACATCATGCAGAGGCCCCCGAACCGACTCACTTGGGTGCTGGAAGACTCGGGCGGGAACTCAGGCGAGGCGATCTTCCCCTACCTCACGTGGGACCTCCGTCAACCCACCACTGACACGCCCACGGTCTTCTGGCACGGGACCCGCGGCGACCTTGCGGCTCGTCTCGCTTTCAACGGAGGTCACCTCCTGCCAGGCCCCCGCCGTGAAGCGAAGGGTCGAACCGCCACAATTGTTGGCCGCACGTACGTGAGTGTGCACCCGTCGCTGGCCGCGTGGTACGCAGTGCCGCCTCACCCGCCCTACAGCCTCGAAGACGACACCCTCGCTTGGGGACCCATCGCGCTCTGGATGTGCGAGGCTACCAAACCGCCGCGCGGTGAGAACTGGCACAACTTCGTGAAAGGGGAGGCTCACGGAGCGCGCCTCATCGACCCACGGGTCCTGGGCCTCCTCATCCGCATGGACTGGTGTGCCCCCACTGAAGCTGCCTCCAGGTGCCGTGCCCTACCACAAGCCTATGGCATGGGCGACTGTGCGCACGCCCTCCACATTGCCGGCTACGATCACCCAGACCTCCGCGAGGCGGCTGAAGCCCGCGACCAGGAAGCTAACACCTGGCGCAGGCTGGACATCGCGGCAGCGTGGCCACCGCCGCAGGCACTATACTCGCCAGAGGCAGCGCGAGCATGGGCTAAACAGCACCACGACACCGAAGCCGCCACCAGGGCCGACCCCAACCAGCCCCGTCCACGCGTCTCGCTTCGCAAGCTCCAGCTGGACCCGCAGCCACTGATCGACCTGGTGTACACTGGCTTGCAAGCCGCCCCGTGCGGGGGCAGTCCGACGCACGAGAGCCGCGCCCCAGCGGCTCCAGCCCTGGGGCCGCGTCTGGCCCACCGCGCACCTACCAGTCTGGTGCCGCCCTGGGACACAGTCCAGACCGCTCATCGACGACATCGGGAGCCGACGACCGCCGTACGCCGTCCCCCATCAGCGCGGCCGCCGCCCTCGCCCGAGGCCATGCCCGCCCACGGCGATCCGCCTCGCGTTCGTCACGGCAGAGCGGCGGAAACTTCACCTCTCACAGCAGCGACATCGGGACGTGGGAGCACATCGAGACGGAAGAGGAGCCGACCGCCTACCACGTCCTCGCCTTCCACGTCCGCGATGTGCGGGCCCGTGTGAACGCCCCTGGCGTCGAGGTCTGGCTTGACCCGGGCGAGCATCACGATGGCGCCTACTTACCGTGGGGGGCGACCGTTGTGGGCCACCGCGTTATTGACCCCGCGGTTGCGGGTCGCGACGGCTGGGTCATCCTTCACCACGACCATGGCGATACCACTACCAGGCTCTGGGCACCGACCCAAGTCCACGTCAAGGCGGACGACACTTGGCGCACGGTCATGATCCCAGCGGACCTGGGGCCCCAGTGGATCGAGCGCCATGCTGACGACGCTCGCCTCCCCGCTGAGGTGGTCCGCACTACAGGCCAGTCCTGGTTCGCCGACGTCTGGCCCTTGTGGGATCGACCCCGACCCCACCCAGATGACCCAGGCACAAACGAGCAAGCGCTCCCGCCCCTACCAGGACGCTGGTCATGCCTACAGTGCCGATTCCAATGCTGTCAGTACTGTGCGGCCCGCCGCAACACGCAGCTCGGCACCTCGGGCCAACCAACGTGCCCAGACTGCTCCCGCAGCGGACTACGTACACTTATGGACTGGTCCACGGACTACTCTTGCAACAGCTGGACGTGTGCATACAGCACCGACAACAGGGACTCCGACACATGCTGCCTCTCCAGCAGGTGCCCCATCCGCCTAGTCCGCACAGCCTGTTCGACGTCCGTGCCACAGGGATGCCTCCGCACATCCTTGCCCGCCAATACGGCAACGCGCCAGCCCAGCACGACCTCAAGGAACTCCCCCGGGCGCCTTCAGGCCCCGGGGGGGAGCCTCCACAACCAGGCCAAGCAGGTTACCAGGGTCAATGGTATCTTCCACCGAGGCCGCGTCGTGTCCTCAAGCAGGGATTGCCCGACGGCACGAGGCGGCCACCTGGGTTCACAGGAACGGGGATGCCTGAAGACCCGTCTCCCGACCAACCGCTGTGGAGGGAAGGCTACGTGCTCTTCGGCCCTCACCAGGCCCTCAAGGAGGACTTCATCTTCAACAAAACGGTCCGCCGACCCTACTCCCTAGTCATCACCGACATGCATAGGGATCGTGTCACAGTCAGGACCGTCTGCGAGTCTATCGCCGAGCGCATCCACACTACCCGCACCCGCTGGCGAGATGTGGTACTGTACTGGGATGCCGAGGGCGGCCCTGGCCTCAAGCTCTCGACTACGACATGCGCCTCTGCGACGCCATGGTGAGCCGTGCCACGACCGAAGCCGAGCTGAACCACGACCGCAGCAACCGTGGTAGTTTCTGTCTCTATGGACCAGCGCACCAGCGAGCTGTGAACATCACGGTGCTCCCCGTGGAGCATGTGCGGCGATACTCACCCGTCGGGGGTACCTACCCAGACCACGCCTTCGAGCACGTCTATCAGGGCTGGCGGCGGCCCGACGTGCCCACCATCCTCCCCGACACCCGCCCGCTCTCGAGAGCCGACCAGCAGCGCTACCAACAGCACCAGCAGCGCACCCAGCAGCGCGACCAACGCGATGCAGGTCAGCCGAGCACGCCACGCAACCGCTCTCCCGCGCGCGTCCCGACAGGCGACAGCGCGGTGCACGGCGGGGGAGCCGCCCATCACCGTGGCCCCATTGGCGCCAGGCCCGCGGCGGCAGGAGCAGCCGCCTCCAGCTATGGCCACGCCCCCCACGTCAGGGTGCACCCAGCGGTCATCGGCTACCCGCGTGCACGCGCGCAGGCTCCCCCACGGGCCACCTCGCCCGTGCCAGGGTCCACGCGTGCCTGGGGCCATTACCCAGGCCGCCATGACAGCAACGCCAGCTACCAGCCCGCAGTGGTAACCCCTGCGGCCTCAGCCCAGGGGGCTGCACCAAGCCGAGGCAGGACAGGGCGCCCTGAAGGATGGCGCGAGGCGAACGTGCGTGCCTGGCAACCGCGCCAACACACGCCCCCGCCAACCGTGGCCGCAGCGCTGCGCCCTGCCCAGGCAAAACCTGGCCCCCCTGAGCGCGAGCGGCAGCCGCTCGTCCCGCTCGTCCTCACGTACACCCAGGCGCACCACAGCGCCTCCCCGCGGCACAGCGAGGGTAGTGCCCACCACGTCAGCCCCCGCCCTGACGCCGTCGACCCTGGCCAGGCTGTAGCCTCGGCGGCGGGCGGCACAGGCGGCTCCCGCCAGCCCAGCCCAGCACCCTGCGCAGCGCCGATCCGCTCCCCGAGCAGGGCGGACTCTGCGCGCGCTAACGCCCAGGCGACCTCGCCACGCGACCGCCACACGGGCGGGCGCGTCCCGCGCAGCCGGTCCTGCAGCCGCCACAGCTCGCGCAAGGCCCCTGGGAGCTCCACGAGCTCGCCGCCCCGCGAGACTCAGGCTGATGGCCAAGCCGCAAGCCCCCGAGGTGGTGCCACGCTTCGGTGCCAGCGCCATCGAACCTGGCCAGGTCGACCTCGAGCCGACGCCGTCCACGGACCAGGAGTTGCCACCGCCCACCCGCGTTGTCGTCCCCATCGACGAGGCGCCGACCTTCGACCCCTTCAAGAACAAGTACCGCGTCAAGGACCTCGCGGCGGGCTTCGGCGGCGGCTCGCCGCTCTCTCCTCAGAGCCATGGCGGCGCCCCCGCCACCTCAGCCGCTGCCGCGGCAGCGGCGGCCCCGCGTGGAGTCAGCCCTGTCCGCAACGCGTGCCTCACGGCAGCGGGCATGGATGAGGCTCAGCGCCAGGCCACCGACCGCGCCGCTCGAGCTGTACCAGCTGATGCTGCTCATCACGGTACTGACGGGGCGGGCGCGCCGCCGCAGGACGGACCAGCGGTGTCGCGTGCGCAGTATGTGCGCGCGCGTTGCGCCGCTGCCGCGCCGAGCTGCCGCCGCTGGTTTGCTTTTGTTCTTGTTCTCGGCAGGACGGATCGAGGAGTCGCCTCCCTCTCCCTCTGCTGCCGTCTCACCTCTCCTCCCCCCGTCCCCCACGGTACTGGAGTGAGGAGGATTTTTCGAGGCAGTTTTGCCGATGTTTATGAACCCCCCCCGGCGCAGTGTCGACCATGCCTTGCCTATATTTCTGGCCTGACGGCGGCTTCAGCCCCGTCCAAGCCAATCTGCCGCGACGCCATGAGCTCCTACTGCGGCCAAGCCTTCTACCTGGGTGAGGGCCAGGCTGCCCTCCACCGTGCGGGGCGTGCCAACCCCAGCTCCACCGACGGAGACGGGCCAGGTCGCTCCATCCACCTCGTCAGCCTCAACATCGCGAGTCTCCCAGCGAACTGGCCAACCATCACCGCTCTAGGTGTCGACCACAACGCCGCAGTCATAGCACTGCAGGAGACCCGACATGCCAAGCCTACCAGACAAGCCATCGCTACCAGCGCCGCCAATCCACACCACGGGGGATACCACGCCAGTCTTGGACCTGACCTGGATCTGGCGCGAGCCCAGCGCAGAGCTGCCCACGGCGGCACAGACCACACCGTCGTGGGCAACACTGGCGCATCGGGAGGGGTCGCCATCCTCTCTAAGGATGCCATTGTCGACTCCACTGTCGACGACACTGCGCCCTGTATCGTCGCCCTCAAGGCCAAGAAAAGATGGCACGAGGCCTTTCTCCCGCTCTGCAC
This sequence comes from Prorocentrum cordatum, assembly GCA_963575745.1. Classification (NCBI taxonomy): domain Eukaryota; class Dinophyceae; order Prorocentrales; family Prorocentraceae; genus Prorocentrum; species Prorocentrum cordatum. Next base: position 27,670 of record CAUYUJ010000658.1, read on the forward strand.
CCAGCACCGCCGCAGGCGGCGACGAAACAACCACGGGCCCGCTGGGATCTACATTGCGAGCCTCTACGGGGTCGCTGGAGGGGACAGCACCGATTTGTTTCGGCTTGCTGACAGCGCCGCCGCGAGGGTCGGCTCAGCCCCGTATTTCATTTGCATGGGCGCCAACACGAACATCGACGACAATCCACACCTGCTGCACATGATGCAGCACGGATGGTTTAACGTCGCTGAAGGCACACCAGACCACACCATGCACACATATGGCAATATCCCTGACTGGACCGCGTCACCAAGTGCCCCCGCACTTCGCGCATCGATTATATCATCGCCAACCAAGCGGCGCGATCCCTTGTCACCGACTTCTGCTATCTGCGTGACTTGCCAGCGAAGTCCCATGTTGGCCTGCAGGTCACTCTCGACCTTAGCCGCCTCGACCATACGGCCCCACGCCTCCTAGCCCCCACGCCTTACCTTCCTAACGACGGAGCTCATGAGGACCACGAACTTCAGGCATTAGGGACCCTCATCGCAGGGCGATACCATGACCGCATGGAGCAGGCTGACACACGCGACGATGTGGAACGCATGTTCGCCCTGGCAAACGAGGCCAGCCATGAGTACCATCTCACCCGGCTGCGGGACCTGCCGCCCCCACCGCCAGACCACCCAAAAAAGAAGGCCCTACCATGCACGGGCTCACACCCACGTTCGAGGAGCGACCCGCTGTCCCCCGCGCCTTTCCCACCTACGGAGCTTCCACGATTCACATGAACCGCCTTCGCAAGCTCCATCGGCAACTTTGCGAGCTTCGCTTCATCGGGCAGCACCATCATATCGACTGCCGTGCTATCCCGCCGTACCTGGCGCAACGCATCGACTGCACGTGGACCGCGGCCCGCCTTCTCTGCCACAAGCTGCGCCCCACGGCCCTCCTGGCCTTTCCCGATGCCTGGACCCCCGACGTGCCAGCACCACGCGGAGAGCACCTGGACCGTCTGATCCAAAACCTTGACTCAGAGCTGGCGCGACGTGCAAACCGAGCCAAAGCTGAACGCATCAAGATTTGGGCTGAGGGTGTCCGCGAGCCAAGCGGGCGAAAGGCGGCCATATACGCACGGGCTGCCGACTGCTCGCCCACGGCGTATCTCCGCACGCCTACCACTCCCGACGATGCACAGCTCCACTGCGACACCACCGCCTTCAGCCCTGACCAAGCTTGCACGGACGATAGTGATGCCGACACCGACGCCGGCGGCTTCAGCCCCAGCGACGGTAGTTCGCTCGACACGGACAACGACGAAGGCCACACTCGTGACCCACCACCTGCCCAGGTTCCCGACGCCCTCCCCGCCAACGCCATTGTTGCCAATACCAAAGACATGCTTAAGCTCATGGTCGACACCTGGGAGCCCATCTTGGGCAGGTACCGCGCTCGCGCGGGTCATGACGCCGAAGCAATGCCGACGTGGGCGGACTTCTACGACGAGTACCGACAAGAGCTGCCTACGCCATCACCAGCAGCTCCTTTCCACCTCACAGACGACCAACTCATCCACTTCATTCGCACCCGTTCACCGCGCCGCGCGGGGGGGCTCGACGGCTGGACAACTAAGGAGGCTAAGGAGTTACCCGACGGCATCCTTCGCCTCTTCGCCAGCGTCTTACGTGCTATGCAACGCGCTGGCACCATCCCCGAGCCCCTCCTACACGTGCCAAACCCGTGCCTCCGAAAAGGCCGAGGGGAACTCCCGACGGACCAACGACTTCTCTCGGTTCTTTCCGTTTGGATGCACGCGTGGGAAGCGCCAGCCTACCGTAGCCTCACGACCTGGCGGCAAGGATGGACCCATGCCACGAGCTTCGGCGCTGTCCCCAAAGCCACCATTGGGGATGTCAGCACCTCTCTCGCCCTGCGCATCGAACACGCCAGGGCTTTACTCCTCCCCTTAGCTGGAGCTGCCCTTGACCGACAGAAGTGCTTCGACTACCTCATCACGGACATCTGTCTAAACCTTGCGCTGCACGCGGGGTGTCCACAAGACATCGTTACTGTCCGCCGAAAATTTCTACAGACACCACAAACGCTACATCCGCATGAACGGAGCGTACTCCAGGGACCTGGCCAGGACAAACGGTCACCTCCAGGGCAGCTCGTGGTCCCTGGATGACATCAAGCTGCTCATGTGCGTGTGGACAAAGAGGCAGCACCGATACGTTCCTCGATCACTCAGCACTACCTTCGTTGACGACAGCAACTCCACTACCCACACCGCTTCTGAGCTGCAGAAATCTCTCGACGAAACCGCCAAGTTTGATCGATTCTCAGGTCAACGCATTCACCATGGTAAAGTGGCAGGGTGGGCGCTCACCGACGAGCTTCACGCCGCCGTTACCCAGCTCACACTGGCGGATCGCCCCCTACGTGTGGTCGATTCCTTCAAGCTCGTCGGGAGTTACATCAACGCAGAGGCAGCGCCGGCTCCAGCCGCGCTTAACCTCACGGCCACCGCAGACGCCCGAGTACGGAGGGCGACTATCCGCCTGCCGCGCATTGGCAAGCTCCCATCGCCGATGCTTATCAAGGCGCGGCACGCCCGTTCCCTGGCTGCCAGCGTCTGCACCACGGGCACCGACATTCAAGCACCATCAGGCCCAGCCAAGACTGCCTACAACCACGCCCTCAAGGCGGCTATCCGCACCAAGGGGAACAAGTGGGTCGAGTTCTGGACTCTCATGGCCGTGTGCGTGCCGGGACACGCCCTTGAGATCGACGCCATCACGCAGCGTGAAGCATTCCTGTGCCTGCGGCGACAGGTTAACCGCGACGGTACACTCTGCGGGCTCGCCAGAGACCTCCAACACCACGTCCAGACCCTGTTTGGTGGAGGACCCGTCGGACGACTCGTCCAGTCGCTCCAGCAGCTCCGATGGACCTGGCCCACATTTGGCATCATGTACGACGACTGGGGCTGCCAGATCAGCTGGCTGAATTTACCCCAAAACGCCTTTCTACACATGCTGCGGGCCTCACAACGCAGGGCTTTTCTGCGGAGGATCAAGCCACGGCGACACGACCTTGGCTACCTTGCCTCTGTCAGACAGGGCCTCGACCTCTTCGCCAGCACGTGGCTCGCCCGAACTAAAGGAGCAGCCAAATGCACTGCCTGGCAGCTGGCGCTCCTCCTGAACTACCTGTCGGGCGGGGATCACACCCAACAGCGACGATCCCGATCAAACACGTCGGCAGACCCCAGCCCCATTTGCCGCTACTGCGACGAGGAAGAGGAAACTCAGGAGCACACTGTCCGCGACTGCAAGTGCTGGGCCCGAGAAAGACTCCCTCTCACCACCCTCATCAGTGACGACCAGTGGGCCCGTCTTCCGCCGCACACAAGACACTGCGGGCTCTTCGACGAAGACCCAGCCCTCCTCGACCTGCAGGCCGACCTCGCGAGGGACCCGCTGCCACAGCCCATACCGCGGCCCCCCCCTGAGGGAGACCCTGCGGCTTCAGCCCAGGACACCTACACCACCTACCTTGACCACGACACTGGTTGGACATGGGTCTACGCTGCCACGGACGGTGCATGCACCAACCAAGCCATCCCATTGCTAGCACGAGCGGGCTACGGCGTCTACTACGGCATCGACCACCGCATGAACTACAGTGCACGCGTTCACGGCCGAACGCAGAACGCCCAGGTTGCGGAGACCCTCGCCATTGTCCACCTTACGGCATGTGCCGAACGGCCCGTGCACGTTTTCGTGGACAACCAGGCGGTGGTCGATGGGTTCCAAAGCATCATCGACGGACATCCAGCGCCGCAGGGCACGCACGCGGAGCTCTGGGAAAAAATCCACCGATGTGTTATGGCCAAGCCCAACATGTTTCGCGTCGAAAAAATCGCCAGCCACCTGGGAGACCTGGGCATCGACCTTGGGCTCATCGGGCCCATCGCGGAGGAGTTCAACCGTCAGGCCGACGCCCTTGCCACAACGGCGGCACGCACTCACAACCTTCCCGACGACATTGTTGAAGCTGCCAAAACACGACATCGCCAAGCGACCGTGCTCATGGGGTCGCTGTCGCTATCTACGAGCGCAGACACCGTACTCTGCCGCTCCCACACCGCAGGGCTGGGTTTACAGCTGCGGAACTCAGCAAAATGGAACCAAACCCCCTGCTGTCGGACCAGGCACCACCCGCGGCTGGACCATTCATCCCGCAAGACCCGGATGAGCTCTGGGCCGAGGCCCAACGGGCGATGCTCGATGAACAGGAGGACGACCCGTTCGGCTTCGGCGGGGGATTGGACTTCTTGGACGACGGCCCAGCCAGCGCCAACCCTGCCCCGTCGGGCAACCTCTCGACGCCCACCGCGACTCCGCCACCGAGAGCGACATCGCACCCACATGATGATGTCGCTCACCGTCAAGACGCCGACGATGACCTGGTTGATCCCCTCGGACTGAGTGGCAGCATAGACGACGCCCCGCCGACACCCCACGCTGCCGACGATGCCGCCCCATCGAGACGCCACCCGACCACGCGGCCGACCTCCGAGCCCTCGCACGGCATCATGATTGGTCCTACCGTGCCACCCACTCCGTCCCCCCACCAGCGCCAGCCCGCGGGGGCGGCTCCAGCCCCCCCGCAGGGCACCGAGCCAGTCAGGCCGTCGCACCCCGTCCACGCTTTCACTGTTGCTGGGCGCGAGGATGCGGCTCTTCCGACCTCACGGGGCGTGGCCCTAGCGGCTCCAGCCCTGGGACCGCGCGTTACTTTCCAGTCGCCTCTCAAGGGTGACGGCCGCCAGCACACGGAGCGCCGTACTGCGCTAGTCCACCACCTGGCCAGGCGCACCGATGACCTCGTCCCTGCCACGAGGCCCGCGGCCGCAGGCACTGAGCAACCGCCCCTCACCGACCGCGAAACCGAGCTGTCCCAGTCTATGGCCGCTCTTCAGCAGAGGTGTGCTGCTCTCGCCGCCGACCTTGCCGCTGCTCAAGCCCGTCAAGGCCCTCTGCTCCAGCGCCTCCACCGCGCCGGGCGTGCCTTCGCCGAGCTGCTTACGCCCTCGCCCGATGGTGCTGCGCCGCCACTCACCATCCAAGCTATGCTGTCATCGCTCCGCGGCGCTCCGCCTGGTGCCCCGCGCTAATTTCCTCCTTTCTGCCTGCCCGTGTGTACGCGTGGCTCCGCGTCCACGGTGTCAGGGCGCGGGGGCGGGGGGTGCCCCGTCCCTGCGCGCCGCTTTGCGGCCAAGCGCCCAACTGGCGGTCTGCCAAGCCGCCTAGCCACGTGTCAGCACGTCGCCTTCCTTGTTGGGGCCTCCTTCTTCACGCGGTCTGACACGTGAGATCTTCACCGTCTGTCCGCCGTCTGTAGCGTCTGTCGCATTGCGCCGGGGGAGGGGGTTTGTTGCCCGCCCTCGTATCTTAAGGCTGCACCGCCGCAAATAGTGTTTGGCGAGTTGTCGCACCGCAGTGCGCCTCGCGGACGGACCCTGGTCCGCCTACTTGTCCGATCTCTCTCTCTCTCTCTCTCTCTCTCTCTCTCTCTCCTCTCTCTCTCTCTCTCTCTCTCTCTCTCTCCTCTCTCTCCTCTCTCTCTCTCTTTCTCTCTCTCTTTCTCTCTCTCTCTCTCTCTCTCTCCATCTCTCTCTCTCTCTCTCTCTCTCCCCATCTAGTCTCGGCTCGAGAGTGCCCTGCACTCAGACCGCAGCCGCGACGCGAAGCGCCCCGCCTCGGAGCCAGTCTCCCAGGCCTCGCGAGACCGGAGGGGTCCCAGCAGGACCCTACTGATTCGCGTCACCTCTTCCCTCCCACCAGAGCGCCCGCCGCAATGGCCCCCGCCAAGCCGGAGCGCCGTCGCTCTTCCAAGCAGCCGCCGAGCTCACGTCCTGCAGCTGAAGGATCCCTCCTCCAACGCAAACAGGACTGCATTGCAGCCTTCAAGCAAGCGGGGTCTGACCGCCCCACAGCCGCATACAACGGGCTCGCCGAGCTGAACGCGGACGAGCTGCAGGCCACGTACGACATGCACAAGACCAACACCAAGAAGCTCGGCAGTGCCTTGATTCGCATGTGTGCCGCCAACCAGATCAGCTACACGCTGGATCACCACCAGCGCAGCAAGCCTAAGCGCAATGGTGGTGACACATCCTATCCACCAGCTGCGTCCGCGCGTCTTCAGGCTGCGGACGCCAAATTTATTGCCTTGGACCCGGCCTTCTGGAAGGTCCCAGTCCTGGCCGAACCCACATCACTCGACGACGGCAAGACGTACAAGCCCAGCATCAGCCTCCACGACTACGAGAGTGGCGAGCGGCTGCTGCAGCACCATCTCGAGCAGGGTAAGCGTACCACGGGTCAGCTCGCGATCGCTGTTATGGGCCCCAAAAACGACAACTACGTCGGCACTGAGCTCGCCGTCCCCGCGCTGAAGCGCCACCCCAAGGCGCCCAATGTGGTTCACACGCACGTCCCCGTGACCGTGCACCAGCTGGGCACCAAGGAAGTCGCCTGCACGGAAAAAGTAGCCGTCGCCACCATTGATCCTGCCGACCACGTATGCTGGATTCGGGTGACCATACATGAAACCGAAGCCATCGCCGCAGTCCCCTCCATGCATCAGGCCTTCGAGGATCAGTTTTCGGGAGGCGCCCCCGTGAACGGTGGTCCACGCGCCAAGGGTCCTTTCCGAGGGGATTCCGCTCCACAGGACAAGGCGCGCCAAAACCAAAAGCACAGGGAGTCTAAGAAAGACGCTCGCCGCCAGGAGCTCGACAGTCAGCTGCAGGACACCTTCAAGGCCCTTTTCCACGGCAACTTTAAAGCCGTCACTATCCTCGAACCCTGCAAAAGTCTAGGCAGGTACGGATCTGGCGTCGGAAAAAGGTCCCTGGCTGCCACTTTCGGCGTCAGTCTTCAAGCAGTCGACAAGGTCTTGGCGGGTTCGGGGCAACTCGGCGCCACCTACGACCTCAGCAACGTAGGTGCGGACGAGCCCACGGCAGACAAGTACCAGACCGTGTGGTTCCCCGAGGACCAGCCCATCACGATGGCAGAGGCGTTTCAGAAGTCGGTGGACTTCAAAGCCCTAGGAGTCGTCAGGCACGGCAAGTCAGGCTTATTGGGGATCCGTGTTGCACGTGGGTCAGACGCCGCCAAGGCCGCTGCCGTCAGCATCCGTGGCTGCGAAGCCACTCTCGCCAAGACGCGATACCGCATCACGGGCATTGCGGCACGCCATGCCACGCTGACTCAGCTTGCCAAGACTCTCACGGGCCCGTCCGTCAAATGGGACTGTGAGGTCTACCACACCGCCTGGGACCCAGCCACTTCGGCGCAGTTTGCCTTAGTGCGCGCTCATCGTCCCCCACCCACATATACGGTACAGGTCGCAGGGTGCCCCATCCCGTGGAGCATCACCGAGGCCCCGTTGGCTGAGGTCGTGCCGAAGAGGGACAACGTTAACATTGTCACCCCTACCACTATCACAGAGCCTGTGACGCCGCCCGCCCGTGGTGGCGGCTTCAGCCCCGCCACGGGCACACTCTTAACCAAAGCGGCCCAAAGCCCCTACCTCCACGACCTCATGACTGCCACGCCCAAAGGCAAGGGCGTCGCACCGCTCCCGATCCCCAAGGAGGAGCCTTTAGCCAAGCGCCACCGATCCTCCAGCGGGAAACGCGACGCCACGCCGCACGCAAGATCACACGGCGCTCCAGGCCGCAGCTCCTCTGCACCCCCGCACGGCACGGATGGAGCTGCCGAGCAGACGGCCGTCCAAGGACCAGGTGGGGACGGGCATGACCCGCAACCTGGCACGGGGGCGGCCGAAGGTGGGGGCCACACGGAAGGGCACGCTGACGCAGCCGCCGAGGTACCAGGCGACGTCGAGATCCTCTCATCAGAGGATGAATTCAGCGTGGCATCGCGCGAACCGAACACCCTCGGCGAACGCTTCGCTACGGCCCCTAAACTGTCAGATGCCGCTACGACCCGCATCCAACACATGGAACAACAGCACGAGCTGCTTGCCAACACGGTGGACAACATGCAGGTCCAGCTTGCGGGCGTTCTCTCATCCCAGGCCACACTCACGGAGCACGTTACAGGCTTGGAACGAGGGCTTGCCACCGTCGTCACTCAGCAACAGACGGCAACTACCGAAGCTGCTGCACTGCGCGGCGACATCCAGGCCCTCCTCGGGCACCTCACGGGGGGTACCATCCACCTGCCCCAGGTGGCCACCCTCGATACCAAAAAGGAGGAAGCTGCACCAGTTGCCGACCCCGTGGCTGTCTGCGGGTGGATCGACCAGCCAGGCCAGGTCACCCCAGGGACGGGGCCCCCAGGGGCTGACAAAGGCAAAGACAAAGGGCGGGCCACACAGGAACCCTATTGAAGGTGCCTCAGAGGGCCCGCCTCAGCCCTCCGAGGAAGCGCCTTCAGAGGCATCCTTTCTCACTTCTCGTCGTACATCCTCCTTGCTATATCATGTCATCTTTGGCAGCAGCACGAGCAAGCTACCTGGTGTAGGGACACCTGTCATCTTGCTGTGGGTGTGTTTGTTGCAATGTACATGAGCATGCAGGGGTACCTAAAGATGCGTGCCGACATGCAGCTTTTGGCTCATCGCTCGCGCCGCCTGCCAGGCCTCGCCATCATGTGGCGCTTTGCTTTCAGCCTGGCCCTCCCCTCGCTCGCTGGAGCACACCCGTCTTCAGGCGGTGCGCCCCAGCATGGAGGTGGGTTTCTTCTGCAGCACGTCGAACGTGCGTCCCTTTTCTACCTCTACGATGACAGCATCTACAAGTACGATCACTGCACCATCTTGGACCCGATCGTCAACGGCACCGCTGCCGCGAGTCCGTGCAGTATTGGCCAGGCACACAGTGGCGGCTTCAGCCCCGCTGCTGCGCCCCGCTATTGCCCTACGGGTCCCACCACTCCCATGCGAGATAGGGGCGAACCCGAGGAAGACCCTGCTTTCTGGCACCTGATGATGATCCGCGCCCGGCTCATACCGCGTGCTGCGGCGTGGGCACCAGGTGAGGATAACCAGGACATGTTCTGGGCATGGCTCGAGGACTGCGTCCCGTACATCCTGGCGACGCTCCATCTGCCACAGTACGATCACCTCTTCCTTGAGGCGTCCGAGGACACCACCGACGCCCTGCGTCATCGCACCGCGGTCGACATGTGCGAGGACATCTGGCACAGAGCGGGCCCCGACAGGCAGCGCATCAACCGCAACCTCACTCGGATCCAGAGCAGCCGCGAGTACGCCACCCGCTATTTCGGCCTCCTTCTGGAGTACCAGGGCGCTCGTGCCACGCTCGTTGGCCCTGAGGCTTTCATGGCACCTTTGCCGCCATACCTCTCACGGGCCCATGCTCTGCTGCCAAGAGGTCTCCCTCCACCCGACCATGACGCCATGGCGTACCTCGCTGATGTTATCCTGCACCAACCGCCAGACATGCTGCCGCTCGTCGAGGCGGAGCTCGCTGCGGCGCCGACGGACGGCACCGATCAGGCCGCAGAAGATCCCGTATCATGGCTGCTCCAGCACATCGCGGCCAGCGATATCGGCAATACATCCATGGACTCGTTCCACGCGTCGGAGGATAGCCAGGACGACATCGATATCCAGGATCGAGACGGCACGATACCATCAGGCGACTCGGCTCAGCGTGACCGCGACAGTGAGCCTCACTCTGGGCTCGCCCCGTGGCAACGCAGTGCGCCCCACACCTCAGATCAGGCCGACCCTTCTGCGCGGCCTAACGACGCTGAAGGCGTCACTGCCGCTGATGTGACTAGCCATTCCACTGCTTCGCCAGCTCATGCCAGGCCGTGCAGTGGCGGCTTCAGCCCCGCTGCACCACTGGCTAGACCTGGACATCCCCAGACCGCAGGAGGTGACAACGTGACTGACTCCAACCCCAGTGCCATCGACCACTGGCAGGCCGACATCGACAACGACCCCATCGATGATGAACACCCAGATGCCAGCGGTCCCCACGAGCCCCAGCACAGCTCAGCGGCATCACGACATTGTGGCTGCCTCATCTGCCTCCTGGTGGCCACGTACGCCATCGCGATAGCAATGCCGTACAAGGACCAGATCGATGGATACTTGCCGACCCCGAGCCGAGACCCCAGCTACCGACAACGACGACGACGCCAAGCGACCGCACCAGGCCCATCGGTGTCCACTATATTCCGACGCAAAACGACATACTATGTCACGTCCACATTGAGGGCCACTCTCAAATGGACCAGCGACAAACTCAGAGATGGTGTCTCGGGCGGAGCCACTGCAGTCGGGAGCGGCTTCGGGGGCGTCCTTAAATGGGCCAGCGGCAAGCTAGGGGCCATAGCCACGGGTGGAGTTGTGTGTGGTCTTCTACTCGTCGGTGCCAAACTCCTTGCCCAGGGAGCTGTCGGACACGTAGGCGCCCGCATATGTGCGCGGGCCCTGGACTCATCCACTGCCCACTGGTGCCTCCGCTGTTGCCAACCGAGCAGGAAGCCGAAGGACGAGGCCACACACAAAATGCCGTGCACGCTCGCCGACGAACACGACGACCAGCAGGTGCACGCACTCCGACATCCGCTGCTACAGGAACACTACGCCGCAGCTGTTGCCGCCGCAGTCGCCGACGTCACCACCGCCACCACCGCCGCCATCGCTGAAGTCACAGCCGCCGTATCGCGAGCCTCGTCTGTCACACCAAGATCGACCAGCCCGACGCCACGAGACGGCTCCAAGAACGGCACGACATTCGGTAACCTACCGACCAACGAGGATGCCACAGCACACGGTAGCGACACCGAGCCAAGGGAAACGAGAGAACGCACCCATGGCAGCCCGTGGTCCATCTTCCGACATGCTGACGCTCGTGGTTCCTCCCCCGACGCGGACACCCAACCACCACGACGGCGAGCACGCTATGCATCACCTGACAGGCCCCAGGCGCCTTCAGGCCCTGGTACGCCTTACACTGCCCTCAAGCCACCGACACGCAACTCACGCAACACCATCCAGCGTGACCCAGCGGTCCCCGAGCCGCCGAAGAGCATACTTAACGCCCTGTACCAAAACGGCTTCGCGCTAGGGAACAGTGGCGTGTCCACTGAGGACATCAAAGACGCTCTACGACTCCACGACCACCCTCGATTCACTCACGACCCAACACTCCAAGTGCTGGGGCCGTGGACGGACATCATGCAGAGGCCACCGAACCGCCTCACTTGGGTGCTGGAAGACTCGGGCGGCAACTCGGGCGAGACAATTTTCCCATACCTCACGTGGGACCTCCGTCAACCCACCACCGACGCGCCCACTGTTTTCTGGCATGGGACCCGCGGCGACCTTGCGGCCCGTCTTGCTGCCTGTGGAGGGCACCTCTTGCCAGGCCCCCGCCGTGAAACGAAGGGTCGAACTGGCACCAACGTTGGCCGCACGTACGTGAGCGTGCACCCTTCGCTGGCCGCGTGGTACGCGATACCGCCCCACCCGCCCTACAGTCTCGAAGACGACACCCTCGCGTGGGGACCCATCGCACTCTGGATGTGCGAAGCCACCCAACCACCGCGCGGGGAAAACAGGCACAACTACGTGAAAGGGGAGGCTCACGGAGCGCGCCTCATTTACCCTCGGGTCCTGAGCCTCCTCATCCGCATGGACTGGTGTGCCCCCACAGAAGCTGCTTCCAGGTGCCGTGCCCTTCCACACGCCTATGGCATGGGTGACTGCGCGCACGCCCTCCACATTGCTGGCTACGATCATCCAGATCTTCGTGAGGCGGCTGAAGCTCACGACCAGGAAGCTAGCACTAGGCGCAGATCAACCATCGCGGCAGCATGGCCACCACCGCAGGCGCTATACTCGCCAGAAGCGGCGCGAGCATGGGCCAAACAGCACTACGACACGGAAGCAGCCACCAGGGACGACCCTAATCAGCCTCGACCACGCGTCTCGCTCCACATACTCCAGCTGGACCCGAAACCACTCATCGACCTGGTGTACACGGGCTTGCAAGCTGTCCCCGTGCGGGGGCACCTGACGCACACGGGTCGCGCCCCAGCGGCTCCAGCCCTGGGGCCGCGTCGGACCCACCACGCACGCACAAGTCAGGCACAGCCTTAGCCCACAGTCCAGACCCCTCATCGACGTCATCTGGAGTCGACGAACGCCGTACGCCATCCCTCATCAGCGCGGCCGCCGCCCTCGCCCGAGGCCGCGCCCGTGCGCGACGATCTGCCTCTCGCTCGTCACGACAGAGCGACGGGAACTCCACCTCCGACAACAGCGGCATCGAGACGTGGGAGCACATTGTGACGGAGGAGGAGCCGACTGCCTACCACGTCCTCGCCTACCACGTGCGTGATGTGCGGTCCCGTGTCAACGCCCCTGGCATCGAGGTCTGGCTCGACCCTGGTGATCACCACGATGGCGCCTACTTACCGTGGGGGACGACAGTCATGGGCTACCGCGTCATTGACCCTACGGTGGACGGGCGTGACGGCTGGGTCATCCTCCATCATGATCACGGCGACACCACTACTAAGCTCTGGGCACCGACCCAAGTCCACGTTAAGGGGGACGACTCCTGGCGCACCGTCATGGTACCAGCGGATATGGGGCCCCAGTGGATCAGGTGCCATGCCGAGGACGCACGCCTCCCCGCCGAGGTAGTCCGCACTACAGGCCAATCCTGGTTTGCTGACGTCTGGCCCTTGTGGGATCGCCCGAGACCCCACCCAGACGACCCAGGCACAAACGAGCATGCGCTACCGCCTTTACCAGGACGCTGGTCTTGCCTACAGTGTCGATTCCAATGCTGCCAATATTGCGCGGCTCGCCGCAACACACAGCTTGGCACCTCGGGCCAACCAACGTGCCCAGACTGCGGCCGCAGCGGACTGCGTACACTTATGGACTGGTCCACGGACTACTCGTGCAACAGTTGGACGTGTGCATACAGCACCAATAAGAGGGACTCCGACACATGCTGCCTGTCCAGCAGGTGTCCCCACCCCCCCAGGCCACACAACCAGCTCGACGTCCGTGCCACAGGGATGCCGCCGCACATCCTTGCCCGCCAATTCGGCAACGCGCCAGCCCTCCACGACCTCAAGGAACCCCCCCGAGCGCCTTCAGGCCCCGGGGGAGAACCTCCACAACCAGGGCAAGTTGGCTACCAGGGCCAATGGTACCTCCCACCACAGCCGCGGCGCGTCCCCAGGCAGGGATTGCCTGACGGCACAACGCGGCCACCTGGATTCACAGGAACGGGGATGCCCGAAGAACCTTCCCCCGACCAACCGCTTTGGAGGGAAGGCTATGTGCTCTTCAGCCCCCATCAGGCCCTCAAGGAGGAACTCACCTTCAACAAGACGGTCCGCCGACCCTTCTCCCTAGCCATTACCAACATGTACAGGGATCGTGTCACGGTCAGGACCGTCTGCGAGTTGATCGCCGAGCGCACCCACATGACCCGCACCCGCTGGCGAGATGTGGTACTGTACTGGGACGCCGAGGGTGGTCCTGGGCCTCAAGCTCTCGACTACGATATGCGACTCTGTGACGCCATGGTGAGCCGTGCCACGACCGAAGCTGAGCTAAACCACGACCGCAGCAACCGTGGTAGTTTCTGCCTCTATGGACCAGCGCACCAGCGGGCCATCAACATTACGGCGATCTCAGAGCCGCAGAACATCGACTACACGGAGCATGTGCGACGATACTCACCCGTAGGGGGGACCTACCCTGACCACGCCTTCGAGCACGTCTATCGGGGCTGGCAGCGGCCCGACGTGCCCACCATCCTCCCCGACACCCGTCCCCTCTCGAGAGCCGACTGGCAGCGTCACCAACAGCACCAGCAGCGCATTCAGCAGCGGGACCAACGCGACGCAGGACAGCAGGGCACACCACGCTACCGCTCCCCTGCGCGAGTCCCGACAGGCGGTAACACGGCCTACGACGGGGTTGCCGCCTACCACCGTGGTCCCATAGGTGCCATGCCTGCGGCTGCTGGAGCAGCCGCCTCCAGCTACGGCCAAGCCCCCAACGCCAGGGTTCACCCAGCGGCCATCGGCTACTCGCGTGCACCCCTACATGCCCTAAGGGCCACCTCGCCAGTGCCAGGGTCCACGCGCGCCTGGGGCCTTTACTCAGGCCGACATGAGGGCCCCTCCAGCAACCAGCCTGCAGTGATAACCCCTGCGGCTTCAGCCCAGGGGGCTGCAACAAACCGTGGCAGGGCTGGGCGCCCCGAAGGATGGCGCGATGCGAACGTGCGCGCTTGGCAACCGCGCCAGCACACGCCCCCGCCAAACGTAGCTGCAGCACTGCGCCCTGCCCAGGCCAAACCTGCCCCACCTGTGCGGGAGAGGCAGCCGCTCACCCCGCTCGTCCTCACGCGCATCCAGGCGCATCGCAGCGCCTCCCCGAGGCACAGCGAGGGAAGCGCCCACCACGTCAGCCCCCGCCCAGACGCGGCCGACCCCGACCAGGCCACAGCCACGGCGGAAGGCGGCACAAGCGCCTCTCGCCAGCCCAGCCCATCACCCTGCGCGGCGCCGATCCGATCCCCGAGCAGGGCGGATTCTGAGCGCGCTAATGCCCAGGCGACTTCGCCACGCGACCGTCACACGGGCGGGCGCGTCCCGCGCAGCAGGACCTGCAGCCGCCACAGTTCACGCAAGGCCCCAGGGAGCTCCACGAGCTCGCCGCCTCGCGAGACTCAGGCCGATGGCCGACCCCCCGAAGTGGTGCCACGCTTCGGAGCCAGCGTCATCGACCCTAGCCAGGTCGACCTCGAGCCGACGCCGTCCACGGACCACGAGCCGCAGCTGCCCACCCGCGTGATCGTCCCCATCGACGAGGCGCCAACCTTCGACCCGTTCAAGAACAAGTACCGTGTCAAGAACCTTGTGGCGGGTTTTGGCGGGGGCTCACCGCTCTCACCTCAGAGTCGGGGCGGTGCCCCCGCCACCTCGGCTGCTGCCGCGGCAGCTGCGGCCCCGCGGGGAATCAGCCCTGTCCGCAACGTGGGCCTCACGGCAGCGGGCATGGACGAGGCCCAGCGTCAGGCCTCCGATCGTGCTGCTGGAGCCGTTCCACCAGATGCTGCTCATCAAGACACTGACGGGGCGGGCGTGTCACCGCAGAAGGGACCAGCGGTGGCGCGTGCGCAGTACATGCGCGTGCGTTGTGCCGCCGCCGCGCCTGGCCGCCGCCGCTGTCTCGCTTTTGTCTTTGTGTTCGGCAGGATGGATCGAGGAGTCGCCTCCCTCTCCCACTGCTGCCGTCTCACTTCTCCTCCCCTCGTCCCCTATAGTACAGGAGTGAGGAGGAATTTTCGTGACATTTTTACTAATATTTATGAACCCCCCCTGGCGCAGTGCCGACCGTGTCCCGCCTATATGGATGGCCTGACGGCGGCTTCAGCCCCGATCAAGCTAGCCCATAGTAACGCCATGAGCTCCTACTGTGGCCAAGCCTCCTACTGGGGCGAGGGCCAAGCTGACCTTCACCGTGCGGGGCGCGCAAACCCCAGTTCCACCGATGGAGACGGGCCAGGTCGCTCCATACACCTCGTCAGCCTTAACATCACCAGTCTCTCAGCGAACTGGCCAACCATCACCGCCCTTGGTGTCGACCACAACGCCGCTGTCATAGCACTGCAGGAGACCCGACATGCCAAGCCGACTAGGCAAGCCATCGCTACCAGCGCCGCCAATCCTCTCCACGGTGGATACCACGCCAGTCTTGGGCCTGACCTTGATCTGGCGCGAGCCCAGCGCAGAGCTGCCCACGGCGGCACTGATCACACCGTTGTGGGCAACACTGGCGCCTCGGGAGGGGTCGCCATTCTCTCTAAGGATGCCATCGTCGACTCCACTGTCGACGACAATGCGCCCTGTATCGCCGCCCTCAAGGCCAAGAAAAGATGGCATGAGGTCTTTCTCCCACTCTGCACTCAACACCGCCGTAGGCGGCGACGAAATAACCATGGGCCCGCGGGGATCTACATAGCGAGCCTTTACGGGATTGCTGGAGGAGACAGCACAGCTCTCTTTCGGCTCGCTGACTGTGCCGCCGCTAGGGTCGGCTCAGCACCCTACTTCATCTGCATGGACGCCAACACGAACATTGACGACAATCCACACCTTCTGCACATGTTGCAGCACGGATGGTCCAACGTCGCTGAGGGCACACCAGACCACACCATGCACACCTATGGCAATATCCCTGATTGGGACCGCGTCACCAAGTGCCCCCGCACTTCGCGCATCGATTATATCATTGCCAACCAGGCGGCGCGATCCCTTGTCACCGACTTCTGCTACCTTCGCGACTTGCCTGCGAAGTCTCACGTTGGCCTGCAGGTCACGCTTGACCTCAGTCGCCTCGACCATACGGCCCGACGCCTTCTTGCCCCTACGCCCTACCCGCCCGACGATGGAGTTCATGAGGGGCACGAGCTGCAAGCACTTGGGACCCTCATCGCTGGGCGGTACCAGGACCGCATGGAGCAGGCCGACGCACGAGACGACGTGGAGCGCATGTTCACCCTGGCTAACGAGGCCAGTCATGAGTACCATCTCACCCGTCTACGCGATCTGCCACCTCCACCGCCCCACCACCCAAAAAAGAAGCCCCCCACCATGCACGGGCTCACGCCTACGTTCGAGGATCGACCGGTTGTCCCCCGCGCGTTCCCCACCTACGGAGCTTCCACGATTCACATGAACCGACTGCGCAAGCTCCATCGGCAACTCTGCGAGCTCCGTTTCATCGGACAGCACCACCATCTAGATTGCCGTGCTATCCCGCCGTACCTCGCGCAGCGCATCGACTGCACGTGGGCCGCGGCCCGCCTCTTATGCCACAAGCTGCGCCCCACGGTTCTCCTGGAATTCCCCGAGGCCTGGGCCCCAGACGAGCCAGTGCCGCACGGGGAGCACCTTGACGTTTTGATCCAACATCTCGACTTAGAGCTGGCGCGACGCGCGAACCGTGCCAAGGCGGAACGCATCAGGATATGGGCCGAGGGCGTCCGTGAGCCAAGCGGGCGAAAGGCGGCCATATACGCACGAGCTGCTGATAGCTCGCCCACGGCGTATCTCCGCACACCTACCACTCCTGACGATACGCAATTCCACTGCGACACCAACGCCTTCAAACCTGACGAAGCTTGCACGGACGACAGCGACGCTGACACCGAAGCTGGCGGCTTCAGCCCCGGCGACGGTAGTTCGCCCGACACGGACAGCGACGAAGACCACACCCGTGAACCACCACCTGCGCAAGTCCCCGACATCCTCCCTGCCAACGCCATTGTTGCTAACATCAAGGACATGCTGAAGCTCATGGTCGACACCTGGGAGCCCATCTTGGGCAGGTACCGCGCACGTGCGGGACATGATGCCGAAGCCATGCCGACGTGGGCCGACTTCTACGACGAGTACCGACAGGAGCTGCCTACGCCATCACCAGCTACCCCTTTCCACCTCACCGACGACCAACTCATCCACTTCATTCGCACCCGTTCACCGAGACGCGCGGGGGGTCTGGACGGTTGGACTACTAAGGAGGCAAAGGAGCTTCCCGACGACATTCTTCGCCTCTTCGCCAGCGTTCTACGAGCTATGCAACGCACTGGCACCATCCCAGAACCCCTCCTCCACGTCCCAAACCCGTGCCTCCGAAAAGGCCGAGGCGAACTCCCAACGGACCAACGACTTCTCTCGGTGCTTTCCGTTTGGATGTACGCGTGGGAAGCACCAGCTTACCGCAGCCTCACGGACTGGCGGAAAGGATGGACCCACGCCACGAGTTTTGGCGCTGTTCCCAAAGCTACCATTGGGGACGTCAGCACTTCTCTCGCCCTTCGCATCGAACACGCCAGAGCCCTTCTCCTTCCCTTGGCTGGAGCTGCCCTGGACCGTCAGAAGTGTTTCGACTATCTCATCACGGACATATGCCTTAACCTCGCGCTTCACGCGGGGTGTCCCCAAGACATCGTTACTGTCCGCAGAAACTTCTACAGGCGCCACAAACGTTACATCCGCATGAACGGTGCGTACTCTAAGGAACTGGCCAGGACAAACGGTCACCTCCAGGGAAGCTCTTGGTCCCTGGACGACATTAAGCTGCTCATGTGCGTCTGGACCAAGAGACAGCATCGTTACGTGCCGCGGTCACTCAGCACTACTTTTGTTGACGACAGCAACTCCACTACCCACACCGCGCCCGAGTTGCAGAAATCTCTTGATGAAACCGCCAAGTTTGATCGATTTTCTGGTCAACGCATTCATCCTGGAAAAGTGGCGGGGTGGGCGCTTACTGACGAGCTTCACACCGCCGTTACCCAGCTCACCTTGGCGGAACGGCCCTTACGCGTGGTCGACTCCTTCAAGCTCGTCGGAAGTTACATCAACGCCGAGGCAGCGCCGGCTCCAGCCGCGCTCAACCTCACGGCCACCGCTGACGCCCGTGTTCGCAGGGCGACTAGTCGCCTGCCGCGTATTGGCAAGCTCCCATCTCCGATGCGTATTAAGGCGCGGCACGCCCGCTCCCTTGCTGCCAGCGTCTGTACCACGGGCACTGACATCCAAGCCCCATCAGGCCCCGTCAAAACTGCCTACAACCATGCCCTTAAGGCGGCTATCCGCCCCAAGGGAAACAGGTGGGTCGAGTTTTGGACTCTCATGGCCGTGTGCGTCCCAGGGCACGCCCTGGAGATTGACGCCATTATGCAGCGTGAAGTCTTCCTGTGCCTGCGGCGACAGGTCAACCGCGACGCCACTCTCTGCGGCCTCGTCAGGGATCTCCAACACCATGTCCAGACCCTTTTTGGCGGAGGACCTGTTGGACGACTTGTTCAGACGCTTCAGCAGCTCCGTTGGACTTGGCCCACATTTGGCACCATGTACGACGACTGGGGCTGTCAGATCAGTTGGCTGAACCTTCCCCAAAACGCCTTCCTTCACATGCTGCGCGCCTCGCAACGCAGAGCCTTTCTGAGAAAAATCAAGCCACGGCGTCATGACCTTGGACACCTAGCTTCGGTCAGACAGGGCCTCGACCTTTTCGCCAGCACGTGGCTCGCCCGCACCAAAGGAGCTGCCAAATGCAACGCATGGCAGCTGGCGCTCCTCTTAAACTACCTGTCGGGCGGGGACCACACCCAACAGCGACGTTCTCGATCAAATACGTCCGCTGATCCCAGCCCTATTTGCCGTTACTGTGATGAGGAAGAGGAAACTCAGGAGCACACTGTGCGTGACTGCAAGTGCTGGGCCCGTGAAAGAGTCCCTCTCACCACCCTCATCAGTGACGAGCAGTGGGCCCGTCTTCCTCCGCACACAAGACATTGCGGGCTCTTCGATGAGGACCCAGCCCTCCTCGATCTGCAAGCCGACCTCGCGAGGGACCCGCTACCTCAACCCATACCGCGGCCCCCGCCTGAGGGAGATCCTGCGGCTTCAGCCCAGGACTCCTACACCACTTACCTTGACCACGACACTGGTTGGACATGGGTCTACGCTGCCACGGACGGTGCATGCACCAACCAAGCCATCCCTTTGCTTGCAAGAGCGGGCTACGGCGTCTACTACGGCATCGACCACCGCATGAACTACAGTGCGCGCGTTCACGGCATCACGCAGAACGCACAGCTTGCGGAGACCCTCGCCATTGTCCACCTCACGGCATGTGCTGAACGGCCCGTACACGTCTTCGTGGACAACCAGGCGGTGGTCGACGGCTTCCAAAGGATCATCGACGGACACTCACCTCCGCAGGGCACGCACGTGGAGTTCTGGGAAAAGGTCCACCGATGTGTCATGGCCAAGCCAAACATGTTCCGCGTAGAGAAAGTCGCTAGCCACCAGGGCGACACGGGCATCGACCTCGGGCTCATCGGGCCCATCGCGGAGGAGTTCAATCGTCAGGCTGACGCCCTCGCCACAGCGGCGGCACGTACTCATAACCTTCCAGACGACATCGTTGAAGCTGCCAAAGCACGACACCGCCAAGCGACCGTGCTCCATGGAGTCGCCGTTGCCATCTACGAGCGGAGACATCGTACACTTCCTCTCCCACACCGCAGGGCTGGGTTCACTGCTGCAGAACTAAACAAAATGGAACCAAATCCCCTGCTGTCTGACCAGGCTCCACCCGCGGCTGGACCAGACATCCCACAAAACCCCGACGAGCTCTGGGCCGAGGCCCAACGGGTGTTATTCGACGAACAGGAGGACGACCCGTTCGGCTTTGGTGGAGGTTTGGACTTCCTGGGCGACGAGTCAGCCAGCGCCAACCCTGCCCCGGCGGGCACCCGCACGGCGCCCCCGACTCCGCCATTGAGTGCGTCAGCCCACCCACATGACAACGCCGTTCCTTTTCAAGACGCTGATGAGCAGGACGATGACCTTTTCAGCCTCGGTGGGGGATCGGACGCTTTGGACGACGGACCAGCCAACGAAAACCCCGCCCCGTCGGGAAACCTCGCAAACCCTACTGCGACGCCGTCCCCAAGAGCGTTAACGCCCACATACGACGATATCGGTCACCGCCAAGACGCCGACCACGACCCGAGTGCCCCCCGAGGATTGGGTGGCATTGAGGACGCACCGCCGACACCACACGCTGCCGACCATGCCGCCCCACCGAGTCACCAACCCTCTACGCGACCGACCTCAGCGGCCTTGCACGGCATCACGACTGGTCCCACCGCGCATACCACTCCGCCTCCCCATCGTCAGCGACCCGCGGGGGCGGCTTCAGCCCCCCCGCAGGGTACTAAACCAGACAGGCCCTCGTGCCCCACCCACGCTTCCTCCGTTGCTGAGCGAGAGGAAGCGGCTCCCCTGACCTCTCGGGGCGCGGCCCTAGCGGCTCCAGCCCTGGGGTCGCGCCGGCCCCTCCAGTCACCTTTTAAGGGTGACGGACGTCAGCGTTCAGGGTCCCGCACGCCGCTAGCCCACCTGGACAGGCGTACCGAGGACCTCGCCTCTGTCTCGAGATCCTCGGCGGATGTCACTGAGCAGCCACCTCTCACCGACCGTGAAACCGAGCTGTCACAGGCTATGGCTGCCCTTCAGCAGAGGTGCTTAGCTCTCGCCGCGGACCTCGCCGCTGCCCAAGCTCGTCAAGGTCCTCTACTCCAGCGCCTCCACAGCGCTGGGCGAGCCTTCGCCGAGCTGCTCACGACCTCGCCCGATGGTGTCGTGCCGTCACTCAACATCCAAGCTATGTTGTCATCGTTCCGCGGCGCTCCACCTGGTGCCCCGCGCTAATCTCCTCCTTTCTGCCTGCCCGTGTGTACGTGTGGCTCCGCGTCCACGGTGTCAGGGCGCGGGGGCGGGGGGTGCCCCGTCACTGCGCGCCGCTTAGCGGCCAAGCGCCCAACTGGCGGTCCGCCAAGCCGCCTAGCCACGTGCCAGCACGTCGCCTTTCTTGTTGGGGCCTTTTACCTCACGCGGTCTGTCAGGTGAGATCTTCATCGTCTGTCCGCCGTCTGTAGCGTCAGTCGCACTGCGCCGGGGGAGGGGGTTTTGTAGCCCGCCCTCGTATCTTAAGGCTGCACCGCCGCAAATAGTGCTTGCGAGTTGTCGCACCGCAGTGCGCCTCGCGGACGGACCCTGGTCCGCCTACTTGTCCGATCTCTCTCTCCCCATCTCTCTCTCTCTCCATCTCTCTCTCTCTCTCTCTCCATCTCTCTCTCTCTCTCTCTCTCTCTCTCTCTCTCTCTCTCTCCCTTCCCTCCTGCCTCCCTTGGCCCCCGTTTTGCCTGCTGCAGCGGCTGCAGCTGCTCCGCGGCTTCCTGCTCCTTCTTGCAGCACCTCGGGCACTCGCCAAACTCCTCGCACTTGTACTCGGCTCCGCAACCGGAGCACGCCCACGTGGGATCGACCTCCGAGTCGGACTCGACGATGGCAACTGGAGCGGGCGGCAAGACACCTCTCAGATCGGGCTGCGGTCCTCCAGTCGGGACGCCCGCGCTGTCCACCTCGCCGCCGACGTCCATCATCTCGCCGTCGCGATCGAACTCCTCGACTGCGCACTCGATGGAGTCGCCGATCTCCACCGCCGCGGTGTCCTCGTGAGCTGGGAGGTGACCCTGTTCCTGGCCAAGCTCGGCGTCCTCGTCCTCGTCGTCTTCAGCGCCTGCATCGTCGTCGGCACGCCCGCGTGCCCTGCTGCTCCTCGCCGGCGGCCACTTGACGAGGCTCTTCAGCTCGCGCATGATGGGGCTGTAGCTCGAACGCCCTCCTCGCGACAGGTAGCGAACAGCGCCGATCAGCTTCTTGATGTCGTTCGCCTCCATCGCGGCCATGCTCGTCTTGTCCTGGAGCCCCGCCTCGTCCACGCCTGGAATCTTGAGCAGATTCCCTGCCAGCCGGCCGTCCGCGATGAGCATCGCATCTGCGATCATGTAGGGCGAAGGCGTCTTCATCGGATACGCCCTCAGCACAGGCTTGATGAAGATGTAGTTCTTCTCGCACTGCGCCGTCGTCGGGCTGTCGGCGATCGGCTGAATCAGCCTGCCGCCCTTCCACTGCCCGCCCTTGATCTTCTCCTGCGTCGCGGCGGGCAGCATCCCGACGATCTTCTCGGCCAGCGCCTTGCACGCGTCGCCGCTCCAGCCCGCGCGCCGCTTCTTGCGCGACCTCCACGTCGATGTCGACGAGCTCGCCTCCGACGCCAACGACGCCATGGCCTGCAGCTTGCGCCTCGCGAGGGCGCAGGAGGTCGCGCCTCCAAGGCGCGGAAGCCAAAATGGCTGCGACGAGGGGATGGAGGGGGAGTGAGGAGGGATGGAGGGGGGAGGAGGAGGGATCTCATCCTCCTCCTTGTTCTCATTCCTCCGTCTCGCATCGAGGAGGCGAGGGGGGGGGAAGGCGGCGCAGGGTTGAGTGGGGAAAAGGCGGTTAGAAAGGGGTGGGGAGGAGGAGTGGGAGGGAGGGACCAGGGGGGGGAGGGAGGGAGGGGTGGGAGGCTGGGTGAAGGGGCGGGGAGAAGGAGGGAGGAGGGAGGGTTGAGGAGAAGGGGTTACCGAAAGCACATCGATGTTCAAGAGTTGCCCCCCCGTCGAACTCCTCACCCTCTTCCTCCCTCCTCCTCCCTCCTCTTACTCCTCTAGCTCCTCTTCCTCCTCCTCCCTCCTGCTCCTGCCACTGCTCCAGCTCCCGTTCCTTCTCCTGCCCCTGCTGCTGCTGCTGCTGCTGCTAGTGCTGTTGCTGCTGATGCTGCTCCTCCTCCTCCTACTCTTCCTCCTTTTCCTCCTCATCCTCCTTCTCCTAAGTGGCGCGCTTGGCGCAGGGTGGCGGGGCGCGCCTCCTTCGGCTGCAGCCACGCGCGCACCCCTTCACCCAACCTGAGCCCTCCGGCGACGGCGCTGGCGGCGGAGGGGGAGGAGGAGGAGGGCGAGGAGGAGGAGGAGGAGAAGGGATGAGGAGGATGAGCAGGATAAGGAGGAGGAGGGGGAGGTGGAGAGGAGGAGGAGGAGGAGAAGGAGGAGGAGGAGATGAGGAGGAGGAGGAGGAGGCGGCTGACGGCCGGCGACGGCGCTGCTAGCGAGCTGAGGACAATGAAGAGGCGGAGGAGAAAGAGAAGGAGGAAGAGGAGGCAGGAGGGAGGAGGGAAGGAGGAGGAGGAGGAGGAGGGGGGGGAAGATCAGGAGGAGGAGGAGGATCCCTTTGCAGGCGCCCCCCTGAGGGAGACCCTGCGGCTTCAGCCCAGGACACCTACAGCACCTACCTTGACCACGACACTGGTTGGACATGGGTCTACGCTGCCACGGACGGTGCATGCACCAACCAAGCCATCCCATTGCTAGCACGAGCGGGCTACGGCGTCTACTACGGCATCGACCACCGCATGAACTACAGTGCACGCGTTCACGGCCTAACGCAGAACGCCCAGGTTGCGGAGACCCTCGCCATTGTCCACCTTACGGCATGTGCCGAACGGCCCGTGCACGTTTTCGTGGACAACCAGGCGGTGGTCGATGGGTTCCAAAGCATCATCGACGGACATCCAGCGCCGCAGGGCACGCACGCGGAGCTCTGGGAAAAGATCCACCGATGTGTTATGGCCAAGCCCAACATGTTTCGCGTCGAAAAAATCGCCAGCCACCTGGGAGACCTGGGCATCGACCTTGGGCTCATCGGGCCCATTGCGGAGGAGTTCAACCGTCAGGCCGACGCCCTTGCCACAACGGCGGCACGCACTCACAACCTTCCCGACGACATTGTTGAAGCTGCCAAAACACGACATCGCCAAGCGACCGTGCTCATGGGGTCGCTGTCGCTATCTACGAGCGCAGACACCGTACTCTGCCGCTCCCACACCGCAGGGCTGGGTTTACAGCTGCGGAACTCAGCAAAATGGAACCAAACCCCCTGCTGTCGGACCAGGCACCACCCGCGGCTGGACCATTCATCCCGCAAGACCCGGATGAGCTCTGGGCCGAGGCCCAACGGGCGATGCTCGATGAACAGGAGGACGACCCGTTCGGCTTCGGCGGGGGATTGGACTTCTTGGACGACGGCCCAGCCAGCGCCAACCCTGCCCCGTCGGGCAACCTCTCGACGCCCACCGCGACTCCGCCACCGAGAGCGACATCGCACCCACATGATGATGTCGCTCACCGTCAAGACGCCGACGATGACCTGGTTGATCCCCTCGGACTGAGTGGCAGCATAGACGACGCCCCGCCGACACTCCACGCTGCCGACGATGCCGCCCCATCGAGACGCCACCCGACCACGCGGCCGACCTCCGAGCCCTCGCACGGCATCATGATTGGTCCTACCGTGCCACCCACTCCGTCCCCCCACCAGCGCCAGCCCGCGGGGGCGGCTCCAGCCCCCCCGCAGGGCACCGAGCCAGTCAGGCCGTCGCACCCCGTCCACGCCGTGGGCGCGAGGATGCGGCTCTTCCGACCTCCACGCTTTCACTGTTGCTGGGCGCGAGGATGCGGCTCTTCCGACCTCACGGGGCGTGGCCCTAGCGGCTCCAGCCCTGGGGCCGCGTGTTACCCTCCAGTCGCCTCTCAAGGGTGACGGCCGCCAGCACACGGAGCGCCGTACTGCGCTAGTCCACCACCTGGCCAGGCGCACCGATGACCTCGTCCCTGCCACGAGGCCCGCGGCCGCAGGCACTGAGCAGCCGCCCCTCACCGACCGCGAAACCGAGCTGTCCCCAGTCTATGGCCGCTCTTCAGCAGAGGTGTGCTGCTCTCGCCGCCGACCTTGCCGCTGCTCAAGCCCGTCAAGGCCCTCTGCTCCAGCGCCTCCACCGCGCCGGGCGTGCCTTCGCCGAGCTGCTTACGCCCTCGCCCGATGGTGCTGCGCCGCCACTCACCATCCAAGCTATGCTGTCATCGCTCCGCGGCGCTCCGCCTGGTGCCCCGCGCTAATTTCCTCCTTTCTGCCTGCCCGTGTGTACGCGTGGCTCCGCGTCCACGGTGTCAGGGCGCGGGGGCGGGGGGCGCCCCGTCCCTGCGCGCCGCTTTGCGGCCAAGCGCCCAACTGGCGGTCTGCCAAGCCGCCTAGCCACGTGTCAGCACGTCGCCTTCCTTGTTGGGGCCTCCTTCTTCACGCGGTCTGACACGTGAGATCTTCACCGTCTGTCCGCCGTCTGTAGCGTCTGTCGCATTGCGCCGGGGGAGGGGGTTTGTTGCCCGCCCTCGTATCTTAAGGCTGCACCGCCGCAAATAGTGTTTGGCGAGTTGTCGCACCGCAGTGCGCCTCGCGGACGGACCCTGGTCCGCCTACTTGTCCGGTCTCTCTCTCTCTCTCTCTCTCTCTCTCTCTCTCTTTTCTCTCTCTCTCTCTCTCTTCTCTCTCTCTCTCTCTCTCTCTCTCTCTCTCTCCCTCTCTCTCTCTCTCGCTTCCCTCTCTCTCATCTTTCTCTCTCTGCTCTCTCTCTCTCTCCTCTCTCTCTCTCCTGCTCTCTCTCTCTCTCTCTCTCCTCCTCTCTCTCTCTCTCTCCATTCTCCTCTCTCTCTCTCTCTCTCTCTCTCTCTCGCTCTCTCTCTCTCGCTCTCTCTCTCTCTCTCTCTCTCTCTCGCTCCTCTCTCTCTCTCTCTCTCTCTCCATCTCTCTCTCTCTC
This sequence comes from Prorocentrum cordatum, assembly GCA_963575745.1. NCBI lineage: Eukaryota > Dinophyceae > Prorocentrales > Prorocentraceae > Prorocentrum > Prorocentrum cordatum. The sequence goes on from CAUYUJ010000658.1 coordinate 53,822, forward strand.
TCTCTCTCTCTCTCTCTCTCTCTCTCTCTCTCCCTTCCCTCCTGCCTCCCTTGGCCCCCGTTTTGCCTGCTGCAGCGGCTGCAGCTGCTCCGCGGCTTCCTGCTCCTTCTTGCAGCACCTCGGGCACTCGCCAAACTCCTCGCACTTGTACTCGGCTCCGCAACCGGAGCACGCCCACGTGGGATCGACCTCCGAGTCGGTCTCGACGATGGCAACTGGAGTGGGCGGCAAGACACCTCTCAGATCGGGCTGCGGTCCTCCTGTCGGGACGCCCGCGCTGTCCACCTCGCCGCCGACGTCCATCATCTCGCCGTCGCGATCGAACTCCTCGACTGCGCACTCGATGGAGTCGCCGATCTCCACCGCCGCGGTGTCCTCGTGAGCTGGGAGGTGACCCTGTTCCTGGCCAAGCTCGGCGTCCTCGTCCTCGTCGTCTTCAGCGCCTGCATCGTCGTCGGCACGCCCGCGTGCCCTGCTGCTCCTCGCCGGCGGCCACTTGACGAGGCTCTTCAGCTCGCGCATGATGGGGCTGTAGCTCGAACGCCCTCCTCGCGACAGGTAGCGAACAGCGCCGATCAGCTTCTTGATGTCGTTCGCCTCCATCGCGGCCATGCTCGTCTTGTCCTGGAGCCCCGCCTCGTCCACGCCTGGAATCTTGAGCAGATTCCCTGCCAGCCGGCCGTCCGCGATGAGCATCGCATCTGCGATCATGTAGGGCGAAGGCGTCTTCATCGGATACGCCCTCAGCACAGGCTTGATGAAGATGCAGTTCTTCTCGCACTGCGCCGTCGTCGGGCTGTCGGCGATCGGCTGAATCAGCCTGCCGCCCTTCCACTGCCCGCCCTTGATCTTCTCCTGCGTCGCGGCGGGCAGCATCCCGACGATCTTCTCGGCCAGCACTTTGCACGCGTCGCCGCTCCAGCCCACGCGCCGCTTCTTGCGCGACCTCCACGTCGAGGTCGACGAGCTCGCCTCCGACGCCAACGACGCCATGGCCTGCAGCTTGCGCCTCGCGAGGGCGCCTGCAGGAGGTCGCGCCTCCAAGGCGCGGAAGCCAAAATGGCTGCGACGGAGGAGGGGATGGAGGGGGGAGTGAGGAGGGGTGGAGGGGGGATGGAGGAGGGATCTCATCCTCCTCCTTGTTCTCATTCCTCCGTCTCGCATCGAGGAGGCGAGGGGGGGGGAAGGTGGCGCAGGGTTGGGGGGGAAGGCGGTTAGAAAGGGGTGGGGAGGAGGAGTGGGAGGGAGGGACCAGGTGGGGGAGGGAGGGAGGGGTGGGAGGCTGGGTGAAGGGGCGGGGAGAAGGAGGGAGGAGGGAGGGTTGAGGAGAAGGGGTTACCGAAAGCACATCGATTTTCAAGAGTTGCCCCCCCGTCGAACTCCTCACCCTCTTCCTCCCTCCCCCTCCCTCCTCTTGCTCCTCTCGCTCCTCTTCCTCCTCCTCCCTCCTGCTCCTGCCACTGCTCCAGCTCCCGTTCCTGCTCCTGCTCCTGCTGCTGCTGATGCTGCTGCTGCGAGTGCTGTTGCTGCTGATGCTGCTCCTCCTCCTCCTCCTACTCTTCCTCCTTTTCCTCCTCATCCTCCTTCTCCTAAGTGGCGCGCTTAGCGCAGGGTGGCGGGGCGCGCCTCCTTCGGCTGCAGCCGCGCGTGCACCCCCTCACCCAACCTGAGCCCTCCGGCGACGGCGCCGGCGGCGGAGGGGGAGGAGGAGGAGGACGAGGAGGAGGAGGAGGAGAAGGGATGAGGAGGATGAGCAGGAGGAGGAGGAGGTGGAAGAGGAGGAGGAGGAGGAGGAGAAGGAGGAGGAGGAGAGGAAGAGGAGGAGGAGGCGGCGACGGCGGCTGCAGCGGCTGAGGACAATGAAGAGGCGGAGGGAGGAAGAGGAGGAGGAAGAGGAGGAGGAGGAGGAGGAGGAGGAGGGGGGAGATCAGGAGGAGGAGGAGGATCCCTTTGCAGGCGCTTCCACTCAAGGAACATCATGGACGGGAAAAGTGCCCCCCTCCTCGCCCCCAAGAAGCGTCGGCTCATGGAGGAGGAGGGCGAGAGGAACAAGAGAGAGTGGGAGGAGGAAAGCAAAGCAAATCCAGCTCTCTTAGCCTTTCCCATTCGTTTCTTTTTCTGTTCGAGGCAAGGGCGGGCAGGAGGGGCAGGAGGGGGCGGGGGGGCAGCAGGGTCGAGAGAATTGGATTTACATTGCGTTCCCCCTCCCATCAGAAACGGCGGCGATGGCCGCGGAAGACAAACCCGAGCCGCCATCGCACCGGCCTCGCGCGCACCTTTATGCCTCAGCATTTCGTGCGGGGCGAAGTGCTGAGGGATAAGGGTGCGCGTGAGGAAGACTGGTGCGTCTGGACCCTGAGGGGTCAGGTTCGGACGACGACGACGACGGCGGCGGCGGCGACGGCGGCAACGGCGTCCGGGGACCGCGGACGAGGAGTCCACTCTCTCCTCGAGGCTCGAGGTTTGAGGTTCGAGGCTTTCGGCCTGCGGGGGTCCATCCTCGTCGCCGCGGCTGGGCGCGGCTCGGAAGACTGGTGCGTCTGGACCCTGAGGGGTTCGGTTCGGATGACGACGACGACGACGAATCCCTTTTGGGCCCACTCGTGAGCAAGAGTACTGCGCGGACCACTCGTGAGCAAGAGTACTGCACGGACCACTCGTGAGCAAGAGTACTGCACGAGGTGGCCCCGAGGGCGAGCGGCAGGGGGGTCAGGATCCTGAGGGCGAGGGGCAGCCGTGAGGAGGTTGAGGAGGAGGAGGAGGCAAAGGTAAAAGGTAAAAGTCCTGGCTCCGAGGAGGCCCCGCGAGGGGGCAGGACAGCAGCGCAGCGCTGGCATCATCCTTCGATGAATTGCGCGAAACACTCTGCAGGGAAGGCCTTGCCTTCAAGATCACTTATAGAGCGCCAGCAGGAATTATGCGAGCAGTCGCGAGGGGGAGGAGGAGGAGGATGTTCAAAGCATCGCGAGGAGGAGGAGGAGGAAGAGGTTAGCAAACAGCGCGGGCACTCTTGCCCACGCGGAGGAGGAGGAGGAGAAAGAGGTTAGCAAACAGCGCGGGCACTCTTGCCCACTTGCTCACTTACCAGGGCTGATGCTCACCTGCCGCATCGCGAGGAGGAGGGGGAGGAGGAGGAAGAGGTTAGCAAACAGCGCGGGCACTCTTGCCCACGCGGAGGAGGAGGAGGAAGAGGTTAGCAAACAGCGCGGGCACTCTTGCCCACTTGCTCACTTACCAGAGCTGGTGCTCACCTGCCGGGCTGACGCCAGCAGTCGTCCATCATGCGTCAATTGGTGGCTGTGTTCCGCCAGTCGAGAGGCCCGAACGCTCCCGCGCTGGGTTGATGCTCGCTGGGGACTGATCGTAAGGCCCTAACGCGGCTGACTGGGACTCCTACGATGCTGATCGTAAGGCCCTAACGCTCCCGCGCTGGCACTGCTCGACAAAGCGCGCAAGCCTGCGGGGCCGCGAGGGTACATGTCGTTCAGAAGCGCTGAGATGCCCGCGATCGCGGCGGCGAGCTGCTCGATCTTGTCCTCGACTTCCGAGCTGTGCGTCGCGATCTTCTCTTTCGCAGTCGCGATCTCAGTTGCCAGCTCACCCCTGGACTTCTCGATCACTGCCAAAATGGCTTTCGTGTCATCGGAGTGCACCAATCCAGGAGGCGAAGCGATGGCGGCTCCTGCTGCCGCTGCTGGAGGCCCCTGGTCTTGAATCGCCTGCTGGGCTGCATTTGTCCACTGCCCGCCGCCGGCGGCGCCGTCAGCAGCAGGCATCGGCACGTCGTCAGTGGGGCTGTTGCTCCAGAACTTCGGCGTGATCTGGCGGCTCTCGAATCGATGAGGGGGGCGTGCGCACGTTGCTCATGCCCGCAATCCCTGCGCCCGAAGCACCAGTACCACGCCATGTTCCTGCGGCGCTTCTGCTCGAGGTGTTGGGCATTGCCCAGCGAGCAATTGCACGCCAGGCGCCGCCGACCTTGTCCGCGCTTCTCGATGTAGGGCGACGGGATACGCAGCCCAGACGTCGCCATCACGAACTCAGGGCGCGTGCGGGCCACGAGGCCTGTCAAGAAAAAAACAATACACAGTACTGCACGTTCAATCTCAGAAGTGCACTCGCCTCGCCGAGGCGCATAAGGGAGCCAAAACGGCTATGGAGGGTCGAGGAGAGAGGCGGAGGCTCGCACTCAAGAGGGATCGGGGCCTTCACTGCCCCGCCCTGCGACACTCCCGAGACCCGCCCCACGACCCGCCCGCGACCCGCCCCGCGACCCGCCCCGCGACCCGCCCCTCGACCCGCCCCGCGACCCACCCCGCGATCCACCCGCGACTCATCTGCGACCCTCTGGCCGCGACCCGCACCGCGACCCGCCCCCTCGCTCTTATCCGCAATGATGAGTTTTTTCTGCATATGAGGCTATGAGAAGTCATGAGGAGCTATGAGATTATGACACAAATTATGAAGTTACGCGTTATGATTTAACATAAGAATATATGAAAGGGGTCTGATTGTGTTATGAGTTAACATATTAAATTTTGTGTTATGACTTAACATATGACGTTATGTGTTATGCTTGGGCCCGGGCCGCAGGTGCAAAGACCCGCGCAATGCGCAAAGCCTGGCCGGTTCGAAGATAACAAGCCTTACCAAGGTAGATGAGAAAAGATCCCAAGACGCCCCCAAGAGGGCCCAAGATGACCCAAGATGGTCCAAGACGGCCTTATCCAAGCGTGCCTGCGAGCGCAGCGTCCAGCAGTAGCGTGGTGGTGGTGGTAGTAGTAGTAGTTATGTGTTCTGGCTTAGCATATGAAGTTATGTGCCTTGGCTCAACATATGAAGCTACGCGTTCTGGTTTAACTTACGAAGTTATGATGAGTCTGATTGTGTTATTTTCCCGGAAAGGGCGTGGGCCCAGGGTTCTCTTTTAGTTGGTTAACCCCCCGGCCCCCCTGCGACTTGGGCCGGCGAAATTAATTTGCGAGCGGGCGCGCGCGGAGTAGGGCCGGCGAAATTATTTTTGAGGATGTCTCGAGCGAAACGCTTGTTTTTCAGAATTTGTTGAGGATGTCTCGAGCGAGACGCTGGTTTTGCAGAGTTGGGGATGTCTCGAGCGAAACGCTTGGTTTCAGAATTTGTTGAGGATGTCTCGAGCGACACGCTGGTTTTGCAGAGCCGACCGCGACACGGAAAAGCGCCCCTCGCGCAGGAATTCCAAGGATGTCTCGCGCGTGCCGCGTCCCGCGCGCGGGTATTTGGATTTCTTGGGATTTTGACAGGATGTCTCGAGCGAAACGCTTGTTTTTCATAATTTGTTGAGGATGTCTCGAGCGAAACGCTGGTTTTGCAAAATTGGAGGATGTCTCGAGCGGTGGCCTCGTGGGGGGCCAGAATTCAAAGGATGTCTCAGGCGAAATGCTTGTTTTCACGTCCCGCTCGCAGGAATTCCGAGGATGTCTCGCGCGTGCAGCGTCCCGCGCGTAGGAATTCAAATGATTTTGACAGGATGTCTCGAGCGAAACGCTTGTCCCCAGCACGTTCCGTAGCGCGTCCCCTTGGCAGGTCCCGCGGTGCGTCCCCATGGCACGTCCCTTGGCACGTCGCTTGGCGCGTCCCTTGAGACGTTCTGCGTCGCGTCCTCCTGGCATGTTCCCCTGTCCATTTGCTCTGGGGCAGCTACTATGTGTTCAGGCAGCTCGAGCTTAAGATCCAGATCAGTTCGGTCAGGACTCGGATGCAAAGGAGGACTCGATCCACGAGGCTATAGAGCACAATCGCGCCATGGCACATCGCAATTCAGCACGGCGCAGCACAGCACTGATTTCGGCACGGTACATCAAGGTCGATGCACTCAGCATTGCAACTTGGCACGTTCCTTGGCACGTTCCGTGGGGCGTCCTTTGGCGAGTCCCCCTGGCACGTCGCGTCGCGCGTCCCCTGGCACATCCCGTGGCACATCCATTGGCACGTTCCGTAGCGCGTCCCCTTGGCACGTCCCGCGGTGCGACCCCATGGCACGTCCCCTGGCACGTCGCCTGGCGCATCCCTTGGGACGTTTCGCGGCGCGTCCTCCTGGCATGTTCCCCTGTCCATTAGCTCTGGGGCAGCTACTATGTGTTCAGGCAGCTCGAGCTTAAGATCCAGATCAGTTCGGTCAGGACTCGGATGCAAAGGAGGACTCGATCCACGAGGCTATAGAGCACAGTCGCGCCATGGCACATCGCAATTCAGCACGGCGCAGCATAGCACAGCCCTCGGCAGGGTACATCAAGATCGATACCTTCAGTGTTGCATTTGCCCGTCACCCAATCAGGTGTCTTTGAAAACGCTGCCATGTGTTACAGTTCTACATTCCTTTCCGGGTTCGTGGGCCGATCATGCTTAAAATATGACGTTATGTGTTATGGCTTCACATATGAAGTTATGTGTTGTGGTGTAACATATTGACGCGTTCTGAATTTATCACATTATATTAGGTGGTTTCCAGATGCAAAACCTTGATGAGTTTGCATCGTGGACTTGTGGAAGCCGATCTAAGGCTCAAGCAGCCAAAAGTGAGCTTGAGCTTGAAAGAGGCAGTTGAGCTGCGCCAGGCGCAGCTCAAGAGCCTGCAGGCGGCCCCACCCGCGGGCTCTGCGGAGGTATTTGGCGCAGGCGGCGCCCCGGCCTTGTTCTCCTCGTTCGGCGCCAGGAGAAGCCGGAATACTTCGCCTTGCGGTCGAGTCGCAGCCCGCCCCAGGACGGCGCTCGGGAAGTCGCCTCTTTGCGCGCGCCACCCGGGGCTCCGAGCCAAAGCGGGGGCCAAACTGTTTTGGCCGCGTTCAATCGGAGCCCTGACGCGGCGGCGCACTCGTCGGAAATGGGTTCCAACGAAGCCGCCGCGTTCGCCCCCTCCACGGCCGCCGCGGCCAAGTCGCCCGCATGCGCTCGGCGGACAGCGCCGGGGAGGGCCCAGCCGAGACGCCGAAGAAGCAGATCAGCAGCGAGCGCGAAAAGCAGCGGAGAGTGGGCAGCCCTGGCAAATCCCAGCCGCCACCGGGAATTCTTCGCGCTCGCCGCCCCCGATGACCAGCCTGCAGCGATCGTGGAAATATAGAGATCTCAGATATTGCAGTGGGCGCGCTGGGATCCCCGAGTCTGCGAGCACGCCCGGCAGGAAGTCCTGGCCCACGCTCGGGAAGGCAGCGGCGAAATCGAAGAAAATCGCAGCCCCGTCCTCGCAAGCGAGCGCCGTCGTCTGCATCGCTTCATCCACGCCCGCTATTACGCCGGCCAACATGGAGCGCCCGCATAGAAACCCTCGAGGCCCCGCTGTAATATCTGCAGCGAGCAAGGGCTCGAGCCAGTGCCAGACCGCACTGGCCAAGAGTCTTTTGTCTGCGTTCACCAGGTTCAACGGTCGGGCGTCGGCCGGCGGAAACTGCGGGGCGCCGCCGTCGCTCTCGAAGGTGGGCGCCTTCGGAAGATACGCCGTGAGGCTGTCATTGCACCCCGGGCGATCGCGCTGGATTGCTTCCTCCGCTTCGGGGCTAGAGGCTAGACAGCTGCTCGTGAACCGCGAAGAGGACGTCGACTGCGAAGGGGCCGAGGCGTTTCTGAACCGCGCAGGGCAGGCCGCCTGGGCAAGGCGCCGCGGCGAGGGCTCGCTCGAGGGCAGATTGCGCGTCACTCGGGCGCAGCTGCCATCTCGGGTCGTCGGTCGCTGGAATTCGCAAGCCCCCGCGCGCCGCGCGCGCGACGCTCTTCGCCGAGCCAATGGCTTCGCCCTGAAGACCCCGCCCCAGCGGTCGCGGAGCGCCTGGGCCACGGCAGCCGAGTCGGTGCGGACCGTGCCCGCCGAGTCCATGACCGCCGGGGTCGACTGGCAGCGCCGGGGGCGAGCCTCGACACGAGGCGCCAAAGGCGGCGCTGTCGCACGGCCGCCTCCCGGGCGCCCAGCGCGGGAAGATCGCCGCTGAAGCGCCTGAGCACCTCCACCGCGCGCCCCCGAGCAAGCTCGACGGCGTGGCTGCGCACTGCCTGCAGACGCCCTGCCTGTCTCAGCCCTGGTGAGCACGGGCTGCCCACGAACTTGGCCAATTCGGGGCATCGCTCGATGCATGCACTGATTCGCCCCACATGTCCGCCTTCGACTGCTCTGAGAAACTGCATGGTGAAGCCAGCCCTGTCCTCTGTTGTCTACGCGGGGCGGCCTGTCTGCAACTCCGAGAATCCCGGCCAATGCGACCTGCATCTTTCAGCAGAGACAATCTGCGAGGGGGCGCCGCGGTGGACGCGGCGGTCTCGAGAGACTCGCAGCATGCCAAAATAACCCTGCGCGCGAAGTCCTCACGCTGGACTGCTGCTGTCGAGATGGGGCGGGGCGCTGAATTAACCTGGGGGGGCGGCCGGCGACCGTCTGCAACGGCGCAATGGCGCGACAGCTCCAGCTGTCATCCCAGAGCCGCTGCAAATTAATCATGGTCGAGTTGCGCAGCGAGGTCTGCATTCCAATAAACCCGGTCGAGCCGCGATCGCACGCTGCCGCCAAGACGCGCCGCCGCCATCGCTGGCTGGCGCTCCTCGCGCAGGCCGAATGGGCGGAAAGCGATTTGCCGCCAGTGTCGCTCGTCAGTGCAATCCGCCGCTCCAGAGGCGGAGCCGGTCCTGAGGGCGATGCGGTCAGCCTTTTCTGTGGCCCATTTGGCATCTCCCACGATCGCTGCGAGGGCGACGGTTGTTGGCTAGAGTGCAAGCGCAATCCGGCGGTGGAGGGCCGCCCGCCGCCGCGGCAGAAGGATGGGCCCCGCCGCGTCGGCCTCCGGGCCACTCTCCCGAGGGCGCAGGGCATGGCTCGATCCCGTGGGGAAGTAAGCCACCCAGAAGTCCAAGCACACCTGGGGCCCGCCGAGCCGCAGCACCGCCGCGCGGGCAGGGTCGATTTCCACCCGCTCTCGCTCGGGGAACTGGTTGGCGAACTGCTCCTGGAGCAGCGCGCCCGCCCCTGCCCGCGCCGCCGCGCCGCGGGGCCACCGGCCCAGGCTCGCCTGCAGCCGGCGCCGCGCTTGTGGAGCGCCGGAGTCCGCGCGTCTCGGCAAAGAGCGCGGCGTCGCGGGCCTGGGCGAAGCGCCGGGCGCAGCGCGTTCTCTGCCGAAGCCGCTGAGGAACTGGAGCGAACGGGGCCTGAGCGGCCCATGCGGCCACTGTCAGCGAGTCCCGGAACTGGCCTCCCACGCGCGGCGCAGCTGCTGCCAGCCCAGCCGCGGCGGCGGCGCGCGCGGCGGGGAGTGGCAGCGCCGGCGCTGCGGTCGCTGGCGCCAGAAGCGGCGAGGACCCCTGCGCCGCCCGCAGACGCGCCCTGGCGCGATGCGAGCGCGGGACATCATCAAAAGCCCCACTGCGGCGATCGGCGCCACGATCTGCGCCGCGAAGGCGTAGAAGAAGAGGAGGGAAAGAAAATGCATGAAGAAGAAATGTTCGCCATGGATCGCCATTGCCAGCGGGGCCCCTGCCCGTCGGAACAGGCGCGATCTCAAAGACACGGTCGATCAAAAACGACATGCGCCCCAGGCGTGAGATCGCCTGAATTCCTGCGCTGCCTTCCCCAGCAGCGCGGCGCGGCTCCCGAGCTAGCGCCCCTCGACAGCGGGCCGTCGGCCCCCCCGCCTCCGCCGCTCGTTTCCCGGCATGTCCGAGGAATCATTGGCGACCCTCAGCGCGACGAGGTCGGCCCACATGCTGCGAGCCACTCAGGGTCGAGGGATAGTCGACGCACGAGATTGCGCGATGCGCGCGCAGCGTCGAGCACGCGGCAGCTCTGTTCGCCAATGCCGCGACATTTGCCAGCCCCCAAGCATGCGGCACCGCGAATGCCACATCCTGTCGCCCCCTTCGCGCGTGAACGATGCAACGCTGCGCGGCAATCCGCCGGCGCTCGCCTTCGAAGTAGCAGCCGGTCACTGAGTCGACGTCGAAGGCCTGCACCTCGGCCCCCGACTGCGGGCGCAGACGCGCCCGCCCGGGCGCTGCCGTGGGGCCCGCCGCCGCCGGCCAGCGCCGGCATCCTGGAGCGGCGGGGGCGCCCGTAAGGGGCCCCACCAAGTGCGCCATCAGCTGCCATCAGCTGCCGGCGCGCGAGCGGGGCGTCGCAGCTTCGCGAGCCGCGCGAGCGCGTCGACCTCCGTCGCGCGGCGCAGCGGCGCCGCCTGGCCCACGCGGCCCCCCTTCGCACGGCGCGCAGCCGCCGACTGGGCCGGCGCGGCTGCAGGGGCGCCCCCAGACATGGCGCCGCCTCATGCGCAAGATGACCGCCTGCGCGCTCTGCCGCATCAAGTCCGCCAGCTTCGGCCGACGTCGAAGGGCGCGCCTGCGCGCAGCAAGAGCTTGCCAGCGCCCATGGCCACGCTCTGCGAGCTGAGGTCCCACGCGCGCGGCGCCGCCTCCGCGCTCGCCATCTCACGGGCGAGCGCCCCCCTGTCCGCGCACAGTGCGGCGGAGCCGAACATGGTGCCCGACGGCAGCGAGACGCGACGAAGGAGCCGCCAGAGCAGTCCCAGATCCAGCCGCGCGGCGGTTGGCGGGAACGCCCACTCCACGCGCAAGCGCTTCGCCATGGAATTCGATAGCACGCCGCGGCGCGGCGGGCCAGCGCGGGCGTCGGCCTGGCCGGGGTCGGCTAGCACGCGCAGGATCTCTGGAAGCCTGTCCGCGAGGAACTCCACTATGCAAGTCCAAGTCGGAACCGGTGCCACCTGCAGCGCGGCGCTTCGCGGCAGCAAGCTGGAGGGGGCGCGAAGCCCCTGCGCCGCCACCGCGAAGACAGCCAAGCCACGGGACACGTGGCGGGGACCGCGCGGCCCAGGCAAGATCATCTCCATCGGGGCGGCCACGTAGTCGATCCGCTTGAGTGCCGGTGCCACGTGCCCCCCAAGCAGTGGATACCACCAGGGGTCCTGAATGGCCTCCTCCGACCGACAGCCTGGGACGACCTCGCAGGGTGCGATGAGGCGGAGGTATGGTGGGCCCCCTTGGTCAGGGGAGAGCTCCATGCATTCTGCGAACAGTCGCCCGAGACCGGAAGAGGCCGAAGGCGCCCAAAGGACAGCCAGGCGGCCACTCAATTGTGTCCACGGACGCGCGCCCCCTTGTTGGTCAGAGCCGCGAGGGGTCGGCAAGTCTCCAGCGCCACCGCCCCGCCATGGAGCGTCTGGTCGCGGTGCATGTTGTATGCGATGTCCGAACACTGAATGGGGGCGATATCCGTGGAGGTGGGCGCCGTGTTACCCAGCAGTTGCATGGCGGATGCGCTTAGCTCCTGCCATAGCAGGAGCACCGAATGATGGAGACGACGACGTTCCCGCGAGATCTCGGGCAGGATGTCACTGCACTGCTGTGCGCCAGCTCCAGCGCGCGAAGCGCCTCGGCAGCCTGGTCACGTTCCGGTGGCGTCCACGCCGGCGGCTGCGCTGACGAGCGCAGCAACTTGGCCATGCGCAGGCGGGCCGCAAGTCCATGCAGCGCGGGCTCAGGTCCCTCCAGCGGCGCGAAGCCCAGCCAGCGCCAAGGACAACTGGCCGCACGTCGGTACGCCAGATGTTCCAGAAGCTCCCAGAGCGAGCCCCACGAGGCGTTACAGCTGGTGGCCATCACGGGTCTTGGGCCACCCCTGGTGGCGCGGGCAGCTGGTGGCGCGGGCAGCGCGGACGAGCTCCACAGCAGGTGGAAGGGTTGCCTGGGGTGCCGCTGCCGCCGCAGCCCTGGCCGGCGCGCTTGGGATTGCTGCTGGGAGCCCCGCCGATGCTGCAGTCCCGACCTCGTCGACCTCGGTGCTGTCGTCGCTGGTGTCGCCGTTGTCAAGGCGCTTGGTGTTCTGAGTCAGGCCCGTGTCGCTGGCCATGCTCGTGACATGACCTGCGGCGGCCAGGGCGGCAACAGCAGCTGCGCCCAGGGCCGGTCGGAGGCGCAAGTAGGCAGTAGGAGGGGGAGGAGGAGCAGGAGTAGGAGGCCCCCCTCCGCCTTCGTCCAGCCCGACAGACAGCGCGGCCGCGTGACGCCCGCGGTGGGCCCGCGGCACGCGCGAGCAGGGGGAGGGTGTCCTGGAGCTTTTCCATCTCGGGGTTCGCCTCCATCAACCCCGCGGGCATGCCGCCGCCGGCCACCTGGGGGGAGGGAGGGGGCGGAGGTGCCGCGGCGGGGGACGGGGGGGCGGGGAGAGCTCGGCGGAAACAGGGGAGGGGGAAGGCGAGGGGATGAGGAGGACCAGTGGAAACCCAAGACTTATCAAAGATGTTGGAATAAACCCTCCCTCCAAACTCCCTCTTCACAGGCCCCTACAAGGGGTCATTTCCACTGAGGGAACTGCCTCTATGGGAGAGAACCATCTGAAGACCCTGAAGCGTGCCAAAATATCATTATCGGGGCTCCAACGCCACGAATCAACCTGACTGTTGCGGCGTGACGGTCCTGAGTCCTGCGAGAACACCATTCCTGGGACTTCAACACCGCGAAGCAACATAACTGCAACGCCAGAACAAGCCTGAGTCCTTCCATGTTCGGCACGTTGACCATGGGAGTCCGTAAAACTCTTACACCTGTGCGCGGCGCTGAGCCACATTTCCAACACAACTGGCCCTCTACCCATGAAGTTGTTGCACATGTTTAGACGAGTGTGCAAAGCACGACGGGGAGAGCCACAGTTTGAAAACCAGCCGTCCTCCATCATGAAACTCCTGCAAGTGCTTAAAACGAATGTGCGCGGCGCTAAGGCGAGAAACAGATTTTGAAAACCACCCGCCCTGAATCCTTGGAACGCTTGCAATTTGTTGCAACGAATGCGCGCAACGCTAGAAAGAGAACCAAATGTTGAAAACCACCCCCCTCAATCCGTGAAGCTCTTGCATTTCTGTGAACGAATGGGCGCGGCGCTCAGGAGGTTGAACCTCATTTTGAAAACCCACCACTCCTCCATCTTTGAAACTGTTGCCAGCTTGTTAGCTTCAGGGTCAAAAACGGTGAGGAGGTGTTAGGCGAAACGCCCGGCCGCCCTTTCGACCAGACTAACCGTGCGACAGGGAAGAGTGATTTTTATAAGGAAAAAGGAATGGAGGAGGAGGAGGAGGAGGCGGAGGAGGTGGAGAAGGAGGAGAAGGAGGAGGAGGGGAAAGGAAAGTGAAGCAAAGGGAAGGCAAAGGAGGGGCAAGGAGGAAGGTGGAGGGGAGGAGGGGAGAACGGGAGGAGAAGGAGGGAGGAGGGGAGAGGGAGAGAAGGGAGGAGAGAAGGGGCAGGAGGGAGGGAAGAGCAGGGGGAGGAGGGAGGGGAGAGGAGGGAGGAGGGAGGAGAGGGGAGGGAGAAGGGAGGAGGAGGAGCAGGAGCATGAGCAGCAGCAAAGAAAGGCCAAAAGACGCCCAGAGTCCTCGAACCCTCGAACCCTCGACCCTCGACCTTCGAACCGCCGACGACGACGACGACGATGACAGCGGCAACGACGACGACGACGACGACAAAGACAAAGACGACGACGAAGGCGGCGCGGCCTGATGTTTCTTGATCACGGTCATGCAAGTCTGCGTGGCCTTCTGCCTCCAGCCCTGGCGGCTGCCGCGCGGGAGCGCGCGCGGCGCGGCCGGAGAGCAGCGCGGCGCCCCCCCTGGCCGCGCCCCTGCCCGCGGGTGCGGCGCGGCGTGGACCCCTTCCTGCACCGAGGCTCACGAGAGCCAGCAATAGCCTACCACAGCCGCCATGTTCCAGGCCTCCTAGATGGGGTCGAAGTAGACGGGGTCGGAGGATCGCGCCGCATCGTCGATACATCGGCGATGCAGGTCGATGCGGAGCCCGATGTTCTCCACGCCGACGGTGCCGATGCATCGCCGGCGTCGCCGATGCATCGGGGATACATCGGCGATACATCGGCGATGCGGCGCCATCCTCCAGCCCCATCTACTCGGACCCCATCTGCGAGGCCTCAAACAATAGCCTACCACGGCCGCCATGTGGCCAGCAAAACATGGGCCAGGTCCACGAGGGGCCTGCGCCGAAGGCCCGCGCAGCCACGGACGTGCGCAGAACACGAGCACCGCTCCTGGGTGGAGTGCCTAGACACGAGAAACCACAGGGTGCGCCCCCAAAACAATGGCACACGATTGTGGACCCTCGAGCGCTCCCGGAAACCACAATAGCAGGGCCTCTACGGAGGACCCGGGCGGCCTCTCCACCTCACACGGGGACGCAAGGCCAGGAGGCGCTCGATGCACGGGGCACGCACGGCGCAGGTAACGCCACCACGGGAAGGCGCAGGTAGCGCCACCAGGACCGAAAAATCAAGGGGAGGAGGAAGAGGACCGAACATGAACGACCCACGAATTGTGAGGCATGGCAACAACTACAGGATACCTATTGGGCGACGAGCAATTGCAATACTAAGTGTATAGATATTGATGTACCGTGACAAAGGCTGTGATGTGCTGTGCCGTGCTGAGCTGCGATGTGCCATGCCGTGAGTGTGCTCTATAGCGTTGTGAATCGAATCCTCCTTGGTTTTCGAATCCTGACCGAACCGAAATAGATCTTAAGCTCGAGGTTCCTGAACACATAGTAGCTGGCCCAAAACTAACCCTGAGGGCGAAATAGTAACCTCCTGGGGATAATACGTCCGGGGTCCAGGCGGGATACAAAACATGTTCGTAGATATCTCACCATAATGATGAATATGATGACGATGATGATGACCAAAGTGGCCCTGAACGTTCATACGAATAATGACAAATCCATAGGATCCTTCGGGAACCCCTACGAGTCTGACACAAATTCCAAGGGAGCCCTTGGGATACGCATGGGGTTGCTTCGGACGTTCATTGGATTTTTTGAAATCCACAGAGGTCATGCGGAAATCCATGGGGTTCCTTCGGATACCCATGGGAATATTTAGGAAATCGGTGTCTTCAAGAAATGCAAAGAGACCCATGGCAAATCATAGGATTCCCTAGGATATCCATACAAGTCCGGAGGACATGTATTGGATGCCTGGGAAGTCCATGGATGTCCTCGAAAAGTCCATAGGAGCCCCATGGAAATCCATTGGATGCCTGACCCTACGACTCAGACTCCTTAGGACCTCCATAAGACTTTCGGGGCAATCCATCGGGTTCCTCAGGACATCCATGATAATCCTATGGGAATCCGTAGGACGCCTTAACATGTCCGACGGAAATCCTAAGAAAATCGATTGGACCCCGTGGGACATGAATGAAATCCGATTCGGGAACCCAGCGGGTTGCTGATGGAATTCATCGGATTCCGATCGGAACCTATATATAAGGTGCTTTAGGACATCCATGGGATTCGTTTGGCAGTTCACAGAATTCCGTCGGCAATGCATGGGACTTGTCCGAAAATCCGTAGGATTCCTTCGGAAATCCATCGGGGTTCCTGTGGAAACCCGTAAGATCCTTGTGAACATCAATAGCGTCCCCGAGGACATCGATAGCAGTCCTTTGGGAATCCATTGGAGTCCTTCGGACATCCATAGGAATCCTTAGGACGTTTGTTGCATTCGGAACCCCAAGGCAACCCGTGATATTCCCCCTTAGGAGTTCCGTGGGAAGCCTGCGGACATGAATTGGATTCCTCTGGGAACCCATTAGGCCCCCAAGGAGAAACATAGGACCCCTTCGGACACCAACGGCACAATCTCTCCTGTGCACAACCTCGAACCACTCGCCCACGCGGGCTCGACAGCCTTCGGCACCGCCCTTACACGGGAGGCACTTCGCGCACGCGAGCGTCGCAGCCTGCGCCTGCTCGAGGCCGCCGCACCTGGGATCGGGCGCTGTCGGGTCACTCAGCGGCTCGGCCCTGCCCTTGCTCCTGGCCTTGCGTTGGCCTCGGCAGTGGCGGAGCGGTCGTCGCCCGCGCCCTGCAGCTTCTGGGCCCACTCGTTGCCTCGAACGCACGCGTGGGCGACGCCGATGGGCGGCCGGCGGCCCTCGCCCGCGATCTCGCGCAAGGCTCGACCCGCCTCGTCGCCCAGAGGCCGCAAGCCAGCCATCCGCCGGGAACATCTCGCCGCTGCTCGCAGGGCATCCCTCGGCAGGGCCGATTGGGCCGAGCTTTCGGAGGATCCTCCTGGCGGTCTGCTCGGCGTTCTCGCGCGGCTGCTTGAGGGCGTCGCGGTGTTCGACGGCCGCGCCCGCTCCCTGCTTGGACGCCTTACGTGGGGGCATCGGAGTGCACGGCGATCAGCAGGTGCTCGGCCTTCTCGACTCTCTCGGTCCAGCGCTCCTGGCGGCGGGCTCGCCCTCGTCCTGGCCGCCTGGCCCTCTCGGGCCCGGGCGACGGCCGCCGCGGGCCCGGCTCGATCACGAGGACGTTATCGGGGGAACCCGCGCGCTCCACGATCTCGCCGAGCAGCGCGCTCACAGCGCCCCAGGTCGAGGGCGTCGCCCTTCTTTGTGTGCTCGCAGTTCATGATCGCGCACTGCGCGGCGAGCTTGGCGCGCCGAGGTGCCCTGCTAGAGGCCCCCGATATGGGGTCGCAATAAGACCTGGTCGGAAGATCGAGCATCATCGCCGACGCAGCGGCCGCGCATCGACCATGCGTCGGCGACGTCGGCGACGTCAGCGTGGAGAGAGACGGGCTCCACGTCGAGCCGCGTCGACGATGCGTCGGCAATGCGGCGCGATCCCCCCACCACACCTACTCGGATCCCAGCTTGGAGGCCTAGACCTGCACATGCGCCAATATATCTTGGTCGGCGCGCGGAGCTTGTAGCCCCGCTCGGCCGCGACCTGTGGGGCTCGAGGATTCCTTCGGAAATTCTTAGGATTCCCTAGGGAATCCGTTGGAACCCTTAGGACATCCAGCGGATTACAATGGAAGTCCATGAAATTCCTAGCAGGATATACAGAATATTTCTTCGGACACCCATGGGATTCCTTGAGAAACCCATAAGATTCCTTGCGACATCCATAGGATTCCTCCAGACAACACACACAGGATGCCCTAGGAAAGCCATACGATTCTTTAGGACATCCATGGGATTCACAATGATTCCATTCAGAATATATGACTCCCTCGGGAAACTTTCGGATTCCTATGGAAGTCCATCGGAATCCCTACGACATGCATAGGGTTCTTTAGGACATCTGTAGATTCTGGATGATACCCATAGGGATCCTATGGAAATCCTACGGAAACCCATAAGATCCTGTAAGAAAATCAATCGGGATCCTTGAGACAACCATCGGATTCCCGAGGACAGCCATACGCTTCCTTAAGAAAACCAGCGGGTCCCTTTGGAAATCCATCGGCTTCCTTCGGGCATCCATCGGATTCCTCTGGCAATCTGAAAAATTCAAACGGGAACCCATAGCAACAGGATGATGAGGAGGGGGAGGAGGATGAGGAGGAACCCAGGTCCAGTTGCCCCAAACAAATCGATTCGGGGCCGTTGGTTTCTTCTTTGCCAGACTTAATTACCTCGTTTTGGCCATTTTCCATAACGCATGCGCAAGGAGGAATACATGGCGGCTCATTTGCGGCGGCGCAAGAAGCGGGAGTAAAAAAGCTCGAGATGGGCGCGTAAGGCGGGGGAGGAAGAGGATCCCTTGGGAAGTCAAGAACTCTTTTGGAAATCAATCGGATCGCTTAGGAAATCCATTGGATTCCTGAAGACATCCATAGACGTGCTTGCAAAACCCCAAGACTTCCGAGGAAGCCCATTGGATTCCGAAGGAAATCCATAGAACTTCTTAGGCATGCAATCAAAGTCGTTAAGATAGTTGTTAGGATCATTAGGGAAACCATTGGGGCATCCACGGGATGCCTTAAGAATTGAATTGGATTCTTTTGGACATCTGTAAGAAAATGCCGGACATCCCTGGGATCCCTGATCAAAGCCGTAGGATCCCGCTGGAAAGCCATTGGAATTCTTCTGGGAAATCCATGGAATTGCCTATGAAAGCAATGGGATTTGTTCGGACACTACTAGGATGCCATAGGACAGCTAATGGAGTCCTTCGGAAATCGATAGGGACCCTTTGGAGATCTATAGGGATCCGCGCGACATCCATAGGATTTCTTAGGGAATCGAAAGTCAAAATGCTTCTTTCGGAAATCCAAATGATTTCCCTGGAAATCAATAGGGTCCCTTAGGAAATCCACTGGATTCCTTGTGACATCTATGGGAATCCTTTGGGCATCCATATGATCCCTTAAGGGATCCAGTGGATCCCTTCGGAAATCCATAGGCCTTACGAAATCAATTGGATACCGTGCGAACGCAACGGGATCCGTCAGGAAATCCATGGGGTTCCTATCTGGAAACCGACTGGGGTCCTTAGGACATCTACTGGGTTCCTTTGGAAATCCGTAGGGCTCCTTTGGACACCAATCGGATTCCTGCAGAAAACCGTAGGAGTCCTTCGGACATCCATCGGATCCCATAGGAACTCCATAGGATTCCGCTGTCAATACATATGATTCGTTCGGACATGCATTGGCTTCCTTGGTGCATCCACGCGGTAACCCCGAAGGGTTCCGATATTGTCTTCTGCGGGAGCCGAAAAAAATACCCTGGCGAGGGGCCCAACCCTATGCAGCTGTGAATACCGTAATTGCGCATATCTTCTTGGGTGGAGCTCCATATGGGGCCACGAAACGCTGCACTGAGTGGGGGGGGAACGCATGCGGGCGGTAGCACTCGGGCCTTCGGTGGAGCTCCCTGTGGGGCCACGAAACGCTGTACTGGGTGGAGGGGCGCATGCGAGCGGTAGCACTCGGGCCTTCGGTGGACCTCACTATGGGGCCACGAAGCGCTGCATTGGGAGGGGGGACGCATGCGGGCGGTGGCACTGGGGCCTTCGGTGGAGCTCCCTATGGGGCCACGAAACGTGTGAGGGATGTGCCGAAATGGGTGTGGGGGACGCATGCGGGCGGTGGCACTGAGGCCTTCGGTGGAGCTCCATATAGGGCCACGAAACGTGTGAGGGATGGGGCGAAATGGGTGAGGGGGACGCATTTGGGCGGTGGCACTGGGGCCTTCGGTGGAGCTCCCAATGAAGCCACGAAACGTATGAGGGGTGTGCCGAACTGGGTGTGTGGGGGACGCATGCGGGCGGTGGCACTGGGGCCTTCGGTGGAGCTCCCTGTGGGGCCACGAAGCGCTGTACTGGGTGGAGGGGCGCATGCGAGCGGTAGCACTCGGGTCTTCGGTGGACCTCACTATGGGGCCACGAAGCGCTGCATTGGGAGGGGGGACGCATGCGGGCGGTGGCACTGGGGCCTTCGGTGGAGCTCCCTATGGGGCCACGAAACGTGTGAGGGGTGTGCCGAAATGGGTGTGGGGGACGCATGCGGGCGGTGGCACTGAGGCCTTCGGTGGAGCTCCATATAGGGCCACGAAACGTGTGAGGGATGTGCCGAAATGGGTGTGGGGGACGCATGCGGGCGGTGGCACTGGGGCCTTCGGTGGAGCTTCCTATGAAGCCACGAAGCGTATGAGGGGTGTGCCGAAATGGGTGTGGGGGACGCATGCGGGCGGTGGCACTGGGGCCTTCGGTGGAGCTCCCTATGGAACCACGAAACGTGTGAGAGGTGTGCCGACATGGGCGTAGGGGACGCATGCGGGCGGTGGCACTGGGGCCTCCGGTGGAACTCCATATGGGGCCACGAAACGTGTGAGGGGTGTGCGAATTGTGTGGGGGGCGCATGCGGGCGATGGCACTGGGGCCTTCGGTGGAACTCCCTATGGAGCCACGAAACGTGTGAGGGGTGTGCCGAAATGGGTGTGGGGGGCGCATGCGGGCGGTGGCACTGGGGCCTTCGAACAGGGGTGTGCCGAAATGAGCGGAGGACGAGGAGGAGGAGGAGGAGGAGGAGGAGGAGGAGGAGGAGGAGGAGGAGAAGGAGAGGAGAGGAGGAAAGCGGGGCGACGTCTCTTCAAAACGATGACCCAACACGAAAGGATAGTTTGGCACAAGTGTCAACTTCCCAAATCCATCACTTTAGATTCCAGGCGAGCATGGCAATGTTTCCAACATGGGGAATGGAAAGTGCGCAACGAGCGCGTCCGCGCGCGCGTGGCGATAGCTGCGTTGTCAACAATGGAGAAGTCGCCATGTTGGCCTGGGAAATAACATGTACTCTTGATGCTGACCGATTAGATTTTGAATTTGGCATGCGTGTTCCGTATGTTCTCCAAAATAGACAAGTCCACATGTTGGACTGAAACAAGAAATTAACCCTTCACGGTGGCAGATTTGACTTTGCAGTTGACATGCGTTTGATGTTGTTTTCACAGCAACCAATCGGATTCCTTACGAAGTACCATACGGACGTCCTAAGGATTCCTATGACTGTCCTAGAGAATCCTATGGCCTGCTGATGGGGACCTTCGAATATCCAACGGAATCCTACACAGCTCCTACGCGCACCTATGGATTCCCTCAGGAACCCGATGGGTTTCCTACGGAGTCCGTATGATTTCCTCTGGAACCCGATAGATGTCCTAAGGATTCCTCTGGATGCCGCAAGGGTTCCTATATAATGCCGAAGGGATCCCATGGATTGCCTCAGGACTCCTATGGATGCCCTAAGGGCTCCTATGGATGTCCTAAGGAGTCCTGTGGCTTCGTTTTACTGATGCGTAAAGATGGCCTAAGGCATCCTATGGATTCCCTCAGGAACCGCATGGATTGCCGAAGGATGTTTTATGGATTCCCCAAGGATTCCTATGGATGTCCAAAGGACGATCATAGATGTTCTAAGGATTCCTATGGATGTCTTAAAGAGTCCCATGGATGCCCTAGGGATCCTATGGGTTGCCGGATAAGGCTGATTGAATTGCATCAAGAATCATATGCATGTCCTCACGAACCCGACGGATCCCCTCAGGAATCCGATAGATGTACTAAGGACTTCTACGGATACCCTAAATATCCCCAAGGATGTCCTAAGAAATCCTGTGTAATGCCTAAGGAATGTTATGTATTGCCTACGGAATCCCATGGATGTCCTCAAGAATCCTGTGGATGTCCTAACGATTCCTTTGGATGCCTGCAAGAATCTTATAAAATACGTAAGGAATCCTGCAGATTGCCGGAGGAATCCTGTGGATGTCCTCAGGCATCCAATGGATGTCTGAAGGGATCCATTGGATGTCCTAAGGAATCCGATGGAGTTCCTAAATATTCCTATAGAGTTCCTCCGGAATCCGATAGATGTCCTAAGGAATCCGACCATATCCTTTCCGGACGAATCCTATGGATATCCTATTCCTGTGGATGTCCTAGGGAACCCCGCTGATTTCCCAATGATTACGATGGATCTCCGAACAAATCCGATGGATGATTCTTTGGATTTCTACAGATGTCCTAAGTGATCCTATGGATGTCCAAAGGAATCCTATAGATGTCCTAAAGGATCCAATGGATGTCCTTGGGAATTCTATGCAGTTCCTAAGAAATCCGATGGATGTCCTCAGGAATCCTATGGATATCCTCCGGAATATTATATATTTTCAGGAATATCCTGCATTTCCTGAGGATCTGATAAATGTCCTAAGGAATCCGATGGACGTCCTAAGGATCCCTAAAGACTTCTATGGATGTCCTCAGGATTCAGATAGAAGCCCTAAGGCATCATATTGATTTTCGCATGATTCCGACAGATGTCTGCAGAAGTCCGATGGATTTCCTATGGCAATCGATATAAATCCTCAGGAAACCCATAAGCTTCTGCAGGTAAATGCAAAGGATCCCTCACGAAATTCACAAGATCGCCTGAGGACTTCGCAACACCAAAAAACCATACGATTTCTTCGATCATCCATACAGTTCCTGTGGATGCTAATAAGAATCCGTAGGACATCCACAGGATTCCTTGGGACATCCATAGGATCCCTGTGGAAACCAATCGGAAGCCTTAGGAACCCTTGCTACTCAGCATAAGAAGAGAAGAAGATATCAACTTCGATTCGCAACTTTCCCCCGCGATACAAACAAAAATCGGCCTTGTCGCCTCTCTTCCCTGACCAAACCGGCATTCGCCGGAGATAATGAACTCTCAGTCGTGAAGGGCGGGGGAAGGCCCAATTATTATCCGGAGGTGGGGGTTAGTTGAAGTCCAAAAGTGCGGGACATTCAATCAACTCGAGCTCAGAATCCGACTCAGCTCCGAAAAGGGACGCAACGACACGGGGCACACTTCTCACGCACGCGCCACAGGATGTGCCAGGGGTGCACTAGGGGATGTGTCAGGGGCCGCATTAGGGGGACGATATTAGGGGACGAATTAGGGGGCGCGCCCAGGACCTGCCACGGACCTGCCACGGGGCGTGCCAAGGCGCGCGCCATCGGGCGGGCCCGAGGGCGTCATGCCAGGGGACGTAGCGGCAAGGGGCGCGCCACGGAACGGGCAGGGGAAACGCCTGGTGACGAGCCAGGACACGCGCCAGAGGACGAGCCAAGGAACGTGCGCCAGGGCACGTCACGCCAGAATGTCGCAAGGGACGCGCCAGGGGACGCGCCAGCGCCCCAGGGTACACCCCACGGACGGGCGGGCATGGGCTGCGACGCTCTCTACTGCGACGAGCGTTTCGCTTGAGACGACCTCAAGATCCTTCAAGAGATCCTGATGCTAGACATCCGCCTGGGCGACCTGGACACGTGAAAACAAGCGTCTCGCTCGAGACATCCTCGACAAATCCTCATGCTAGACATCCGCCTTGGCGACCTGGACACGTGAAACAAGCGTTTCGCTCGAGACACCCTCAACACATCCTCATGCTAGACATCAGCCTGGGCGACCTGGACGCGAGAAAGCAAGCGTCTCACTCGAGGCATCCTGCTCAAATCCTCATGCTACGCATCCGCCTAGGCGACATGGACAAGTGAAGACAAGCGTTTCGCTCAACACAGTCTCAACACATCTTCATGTTAGACATCCGCCTGGGCGACCTGGACACGTGTAAACAATAATTTCGCTCGAGACATCCCAAACACATCCGCACGCTAGACATCCACATGGACGACCTGGACACGTGAAAACAAGCGTCTCGCGCGAGACATCCTCAACACATCCTCATGATGGACATCCACATGGGCGACCTGTACGCGTCAAAACCAGCGTTTCGTTTGAGACATTCTCCCCGGATCATCATGCAAGGCATCCGCCTAGGCGACCTGGTCACTTGAGAACAAGCGGTTCGCTTAGCACATGCTCAACACGTCCTCATGTTAGACATTCAACTGGGCGACCAGGGCACGTGAAAACAAGCGCTTCCCTAGAGACATCCTGAAAATATCCTCATGTTAGACATCCACCTGGGCGGCCTGGGCACGGGAAAACAAGCGTCTCGCTCGAGACATCCTCAACAAATCCTCATGCTAGACTAGACATCCGCTGGGCGACCCAGACACGTCAAAACAAGCGCTTCGCTCGAGACATCGTCATCACATCCTCATGCTAGACATCAGCCTGGGCGACCTGGGCACGTGAAAACAAGCTTTCGCTCGATACATCCTCACCGCATCTTCATGATAGACATACGTCTGGGCAACCTGGACGCGTGAAAACTGGCGCCTCGCTCGAGACATCCTCAACACATCATCATGTTAGACATCCGCCTGGGCTACCTGGGCACATGAAAATAAGCATCTCCTGCGAGACATCCCGAACACGTCTTCATGTTCGACATCCGTCTGGACGACCTGGACACAGGAGAACGAGCGTTTCGCTCGAGCCACCCTCAACACATCCTCATGTTAGACATCTGCTTGGGCGACCTGGGCACGAGAAAACAAGCGTTTCGCTCGAGCCTCCCCTAACTCTGTTAAACGAGTGTTTCGCGTGGGACATCCTCAGCAGATGATATCAAGCAGGTGTTTCGCTCAAGACATCCTCAGAAAAAAGATCCTCCGGCCAACCTTTTCACCGTGATTTAGTAGTGAAGATGTAGCCAGTCCGCCTCAAGTCGGGGCAGGTGGGAAACATCTAAAAGAGAACCATGGGCCCACGCTCTTTGCGGGAAAAACCGAAGGGAGGAGAAAGAGGATCGGGAGCAGGAGGAGAACCGACAAAAATCAAGGGAAGGAGGAGAAAGACCGAAAAATCAAGGGGAGGAGGAGGAGGACCGAAAAATCAAAGTGAGGACCGAAAGATGAAGGATCGACGCGTTTTCGAAGACCCTCGGCACTCCCGGGCCTCCAGGGAGGCCCCAGTTTCCGGAGGATCCGCGGGGGCGGCGCGGCGGCGCCCCAGGAAACCCCGAGCACACTGCGCCGCCTCCCCTGGTGCCCTTCCTCCACCTCCTCCTTCTTCTCCTCCTCCTCCTCCTCCTCCTCCTCCTCCTCCCCCTCCTCCTCCCCCTTCTTCTCCTCGTCCTCCTCTTCGTCCTCCTCCTCCTTCTCCTCCTCACCCTCCTCCTCCTCCTCCTCCTCCTCCTCCTCCTCCCCCTCCTCCTCCTCCTCCTCCTCCTCCTCCTCCTCCTCCTCCTCCTCCTCCTCCTCCTCCCCCTCAGCCTCCCCCTCCCCGATCCCTTTCTCGAGGAACTGGCAAGCATATACTAGCGACGCGTGGATCAGCGACGGGTCCCGCTCCCGTGCAGAATCGGTGCGCCGTGCTTCAACAGTGGCGTCCCCGCTCCACGGATCTGGCACCCACGCGGCAGATCCACGGATCTCCAATCCATGGTGGCGTGCGCCCAACCTCTCGTCACCTCCGCTGCCGCCTGCCCCGCACCCTCAGCTTCCGCCTCGCCGACACGCAAAACAAATGCCTCCTCCTCCTCCTCTTCCTCCTCCTCCTCCTCCTCCTCCTCCTCCTCGTCCTCCTACTCTCCTACTCTCCTACTCCTCCTCGTCCTCCTCGTCCTCCTCCTCCTCCTCCTCCTTCTCCTCCAGGGGGCCGCGCGTGGGCCAGATATCTGAGCGCGCAGGCCTGCGCTGAGAGGACTCTCGTGGGCCCGCGCCAGAGGTCACCATGGACGACAAGGGCCACACTCACGCGCCGCGCCGCAGACCTCCCTCCGCCTCCGCTCCTCTCTGCCTCCGCCTCCGCCTCCGGGTCCCTATGGGGCCACGAAGCGCTGCACTGGCTGTGGCCAACGCATGCGGGCGGTCCCACTGGGACCTTCGGTGAGGCTCCCTATGGGGCCGCGAAGCGCTGCACTGGGTGTGCCGGACGCATGCGGGCGGTCCCACTGGGACCATCGGTGGAGCTCCCTAAGGGGTCACGAAGCGTCTGAGGGGTGTGCCGGAGGAGGAGGGAGGCCGACATGGGTGGCGATGACGATGATGATGATGATGATGATGATGATGATGATGAGGAGGAGGAGGAGGAGGAGGAGGAGGAGGAGGAGGAGGAGGATGAGGATGCTGCTGCTGCTGCTGATGACGATGACGATGACGATGACGATGACGATGACGATGATGATGATGATGATGATGATGATGATGATGATGATGATGATGATGATGATGATGATGATGATGATGATGATGGGAAGAGGGAGGAGGGGGCGGAAGAGGAGAGGAGGAACGCTGGGCGGTGTCTCTTCAAAGCGAGGACCCAACACCACAGGATGGTTAGGGACAAATTGTTTAAAACGAGGACCCAACACCATAGGATGGTTGGGAATGATTTCGCGGATTGAGGGCGAATCGCTTTCAAAAAAAATGTGGCTCCCACCTTAGCACCACGCACACTCGTTGTAACCATTTGCAAGAGCGTCACTGATTGAGGGCGGTTCGTTCTCAAAATGTGACTCCTGCCACCGCGCTGCGCACACTCGTCCGTTTGCAAGAGCTTCACGGATTGAGGGCGGGTGGTGTTGGAAATGTGGCTCCCGCGTTAGCACCGCGCTCACTCGTCTTAACAATGTGCCAGAGTTTCACTGATTGAGGGCGGTTCCTTTGCAAAAATGTGGCTCTCGCCTTAGCATCGCGAACGTTCGTTTGAAGAAATTACCAAAAGATTTCACGCATTCGCATGGCTCACGTACCAGAGATGGCCTTCTGGAGCGGCTTTGGAGTGTCAGTACGCAAAAGTTGCGTTGATCTGCGGCGTTGGAACCCCAAGAATGGCATTCTGACACAAGATCGTCACGCCGCCTCAATCAGGTCGATTCGTGGCGTTGGAGTCCCGGGAATGGTGTGTGGCACCCGTCAAGATCTTCAAGCGGTTGTCTCCCAACGGGGCACTCCCCACTGTAGAAATGAACCCTTGTTGGGGCCTATGAAGAGGGAGCTTGGGGGGAGGATCTATCCCCACATCGTTGATGAGTCTTGGGGTTACATTGGTTCTCCTCCTCCTGTTTTACGTTGGGCAAACTTAGGCAGCGGAGCTGTAATGTTCTCCACCTCCGCCTCCCCAACCTCCGCCTCCACTTCTCCCCCTATGGGTGACGATAGAAGGGGAAGGCAGTTCAGGGGGGAAACATCGAGCTGGAATCGGCGATAGATCGCCGATGGACAATATGCACGATCCTGGGCGGAGTGGGCTAGGTTGCCCATGTCGGCGATGAATGGACGATTGGGGGTCGATGATTTCCCCCTGAGCCTATCCCCCCCAACGTTGCCCCTGATCCATATCCACCTGCTCCTCCTCCTCCTTCTCTTCCTCCTCCTCCTCCTCCACCTCCGCCTCGGGCCTCCGCCTCCATTCGCTTTCATGATAGATCGCTCATCCCTGTCGCACCCCCCAGACGTATCGGTGAGGCGGCTGGTTTAGCGCCGCGCACTCGTCTCAAACAATAGACACAACAGTGGAACATAAATCCGCCGACCCTGTCGGCGTGTGTGAGGGGCTTCTCCGTTCGACTCGTCGTCTCCGTCGTCTCCGTTCTCCCCCTCCCAGGGCTCTCCTCCTCAAGCGCGCTATCCAAAGCGAAATTAAACGACGTCGCAGTGGAGTCGAAGGGAAGCCCCTTCCCTTTGATCCCTTCCCCGCAGGGGGGGGGGAGGGCGGGGGGGGAGGGGGGGGGGGCCCGGGGCAGATACGACGCCCGCCGGGGCGCACTTTCTCGAGCGGGCACGCACGGGATGCACTTCCTCCTCCTCCTGGTCCTCCTCCTCCTCCTTTTCTCCTCCTCCTCCTCCTCCTCCTCCTGCTCCTCCTCCTCCTTCTCCTTCTCCTCCTCCTCCCCTCCTCCTCTCCCGCAGAGGCGTCCCGGGAGCGGGCCCCGAGTCAAAATACACCCCCCTAGGGCGCATTTTCCTCGAGGGCACGCCCGAGATGCACTTCTTCCTCTTCCGGGAGCACGTCCCAAGTCAGAATATCACACTCCCGGGGCGCACTTTCTTCGAGCGGGCACACAAAGGATGCACTCCTCCTCCTCCTCTCCTCCTCCTCCTCTTCCTGCTCCTCCTCCCTCCTCCTCCTCCTCCTCCTCCTCCTCCTCCTCCTCCTCATCCTCCGCTTCCTCCCCCCACTCCTAGCCCTTTCGATCAGGGTCGGCGGCACCGGCCGTCAGGCCTCTCCAATAATTTAATCATGGGGCTCTCGCCGTAGCGCCGCGCATGTTCGCTTTTGAATGTGTGCAGCCATTGCAAGGATGGAAGGCGGTTCCTTGTTCAGTGGAGCTATCGCTTGAAACTTCCGGAACATCTGAAGAGCATGATATTCCACATCTGTAGCAGCTGAACGGGCGTAGAATTTTTCCTTTTCAGAATGAAGCTCTCGCTCGAGAATTCCACAGGGTGCATGACCAGAAGTGCCAATCTGCGAAACCGTTGCACGAATTGGGAGGCGGTCTGTCTATAAACGAAGATATCGCTGGACACATCCTTAAGGCTGCATGGTGATACCTCGTCGCTTTCCTGACTACGCGCTAGAAGGATGCGTGAGTTCCTATCCCAGAAGGGGCTCTTGACTGAATAGCAAACCCATGGGACGCAAATGTGAATTGCAGCATCGCTGAAGCATCTTGGAAGCTGTATTAGCTCTTGCATCTGGGCGGCAACACTAACATCCGCCTTACGCGGAATGACAAACAAAAAACATACCTAAGGCACGCACCGGTTCGCTTTAGCAGGCGTCTTTTCTTTTCCATCGTCCTCCTCCTGCTCCTCTCGTCGTCCTCCTCCTCCATCCCTTCTCCTTATACATAAATCCTCCCTGCCGCACCTTCAGACGTATCAGTAGGGCGGGCTGGGCGTTTCGACCGAACATTCCTCACCTTTTATGAATCTCAAGCTCGAGGCCATGGCACCGCGCATTCGTCCCAAAAGTTCGCGACAGTTTCAGGAATTGAGGGCAGCTCGTCTTCAAAATGTGGTTCTTGCTCTAGCGCCGCGCGAATTCGCGGTGAAAGTTTGCAACACTTCCAGGGATCCGAATGGTTGAAATACCAGGAATTCTGCTCTGGCGCAATTTAGGATTGTCAGGGCGCGACATTGATGTTGATTCCAGGCGCTAGAGTCCCCGGTATTTTGTTATGGCACGATTTAGGATTGCCAGAACGCGGCGGTCACGTTGATTCGCTGCAATTAAAGTCCCAAGAATGGTGTTTTGGCGCGGTCGACGGCTCTCTGATGTTTGCCTTACAATGGGGCACTTTCCGCAATCAGCAGAAATCCTTTCATGGACCTGTGAAAAGGCAGCTTGGAGAGACGGTTGTTGCAGCATCGTTGGCGCGTCTTGGGTTTACACTGGACCTCCTGCTTTTGTTCGTGTTGCTCCTCCTGCTTGTCCTGACATTCCTCATCGTTCTCCTCCTTCTCCTCCCTCCTCCCTACTCCTCCTCCTCCTCCTCCTCCTCCTCCTCCTCCTCCTCGCTCCGCAGGGTAAGGTTTCGCCTCCAAGCCGAGGAGGATGAGGCCCCGCTTGTCGCTGGAGCTGCTCGCGTTTGGTCTGCGGGGTCTGACGACTCCGACTGACCTCGGTCCCTGGGGTGCCCGTCGTGCGCGTCGGCCACCGCTTTGGTCCGCTGCCGCCAGCTTTTGTCTCAGCCCAAGCTGTTTCAATATGTCGGCCCTCACCTCTCTCTGCGGTTGATGTTGACAAAAAAATCTCCTCCTCCTCCTCCTCCTCCTCCTCCTCCTCCTCCTCCTCCTCCTCCTCCTCCCCCTCGCAATTTCCCACCCACGCTCAACGCGTACCCCCGCGCGCGGGGAACGCGCAAGCAGGTACGGGGGGGGGAGGAACATGTAGAAATGAAGGAGCAGGAGAGGCGGAGCGGAGGAACAACAGCTCGAGGAAGAAACAGGAGGGCGGAACTGAGGAAGGAGAGAGCACAAGGAGGAGGAGGAGGAGGAAGAGGAGGAGGGACAGCTCGAGGAAGGGGGGAGGAGGCCAGGACAGCTCGAGGAGAGGAGAGGGGGGGCGGCGGAGCGAATGGAACCGAGCGGTTGCGAACTACCGCAATGCGTCCTCTCCGCTGCGCAACACGGAATGGCATACATTTGACGTGCTGTCGGGGGCACCTTCCAACGACCCCTCACCAGCCTCCCTTCAGCAGGTTCACCTGTGAAGGGCGGCAGGTGCGGAGAAGGAAGAAGAGAGGAAGAATAATGACGGGATGACAAAGAAAAGAGGGAAGAAGAAGGGAAGAGGAGAAGGTGTTCGCAACGCGCAGGTACAAGCCAAACTACCACGGCGTTAGGCACGTCGCGTGGCAAAACAACATAACACATACATATATGTCGATATATGTTGTTGTTGTTTTTTTGTTTTCTCTCTCTCTCTCTCTCTTTCGCTCTCTCTCTGTCTGTCTCTCTCTCTCTCTCTCTCCATGTGCTCTGCAAGCACCGTTCTCGCGCGGGGGGGAAGGGGGAGGGAGGAGGAGCAAAAGGGAAAAAAGGGCTGAGGAGGAGGAGGCCAAGAGCGAAGAGGAGGAGGAAGAGCGGGAGGAGGAAGTATCCTCCTCACTCTCCTCCACCTTCATAATTCATGTGTCGTGTTCCCTTCCTCCTCCTCCTCCTCCTCCTCCTCCTCCTCCTCCTCGTCCTCCTCCTCTTTTGCCGCGTCATCTTATTATCATTCCTCCTCCTCGTCTTCCTCCTCGTCTTCTTCTTCCTCCTCCTCTTCCTCCTCCTCCTCCTCCTCCTCTTCCACCTTTTTCTTTCTCCTGCCTATTGTTTCCTCCATCCCCCCCCTCTTCGCGTGCCGCCGCACGGACGGACTGCCGGCGGGCCCAGCCCCGAGTGGCCTCGAAGCGGCCGAACAGCTCCTGGTCGTTGGGGAAGTCCTGCCGCGCGCCGCGCCCTCCCCCCCCCTCCCAGCGAGAGAGGCACCACGCTGCGCGGCGGGGCTGCGGTCGGGGGAGCCGCGCCGCGGGGCCCCGCGAACGGCGGGCCCGAAGAGCGCGGGGGGCGACTGCAGCGGGAGGAGGAGGAGGAGAAGGAGAAGGAGAAGGAGGAGGAGTGGAGTGGAGTGGAGTGGAGTGGAGTGGAGTGGAGTGGAGTGGAGTGGAGTGGAGTGGGGTGGAGTGGAGTGGAGTGGAGTGGAGCGGAGCGGAGCGGAGTGGAGCGGAGCGGGGTGGAGTGGAATGGACCCCGTTGCGATGCAAGTTCAGTTTGACTTAGCCTGACCTCGAAGGAACGCTCGGGCGAGCCCATTGCTCGGCTCGGCTCAGGTCCCCGGGCTGTCACCCCCGACGGATCCTGTCAAAATGCCCCCATCCGTGCTTGGGCACTCTAAATTTACGAAGCGTCTTTAAAGAGCGAGTCGCTTTATCGGCAATGGCGCCGCACACAATACATAACGAAACCTGACGGAAGGAGTGCACAGTCAAGGTGTGCGCAGTGCGTCCCCAGCCCCCCGCTACATGCACCCTCGCCCCCTTTACGTGGGGGAGAATCTGACCACATCAACAACACGTAGAGGTTTAAGCCGAAACATCGATGACATTTCCTCTGGCAGTCCGCCAGACTGCGTCGGGACTTGAGAGCCGCAACAACAGCAGCAGAAAAGGGAGGCGGAAAAAAGGGGGACGGGAAGGGCCTCGCAAGACTTCCGCTTCACCTCACGGTCAGCCTCCTGGGCTGCCTGCGCGTGGTCCAACGCAGCTCTCAACAATATCATGTTGGCAAGGAACGCACGTCTTTCGCTCGTTAAGATGCGGTCTCTGATGCCCCAGGGGAGGCGGGCATTGTCGGCGGCGAAGCCTGCGGACTCATCAGCCAATGCATTGCCAACGAGAAGTTTGCGCAACCCTTTCCCGCTCGCGATGTCCCTGGCGCCCATCTGCGAATTGGCCCACGCGACCA
>CAUYUJ010000658.1:92500-117500 GCA_963575745.1 Prorocentrum cordatum
CGATGGCAAGGCCCGCGGGGGGCTTCCAGGCTGCGCCCCTAACTGGGGCCACAGTCTCGACGAAAGATACCGCCGACGGACTCATTGCAGCGCAATCAAGCACGCTTTCGGGCCTATTCTCTTTCGCACAGGCGCCGACGACATCGACCGCCTCGACGGCGGCGCCGCCGACGCGCTCCAAGAACTTGAACGTCGCCCGTGCGCCAGGGGGAACGTCGCAGTCACCCGCGCACGCCCCAGGCGCCCGCATCGACTTCAGGGGCCCCCCCAATCGTCGAAACCGTTCACGATTGCACCCTGCCGTTCCAATGCACGGGAAAGCGTGCAAAACTATCGCCACAATGACGTATCGCCACAATGGCGCAGCCCTGCTGCTAGAGCAGGAACGGGAAAAAAAAACAACCGTCTAACGAGCTGAATCCTGGTGCCGATAAATGCTTCGCAGCTTCGCGAGCCTCTACAAAGACCCCCCACACTCCAGGTGTTGCTGGCTGAACCAAACCTATCCCCCTTCGTTGGCCTTCGCCTCCATGGAAATGGGGACAGGCCGAGGGGTGCGCCGAGCAGGGTTTACCACAGCACGAAGATTGAGCTTCTTCGCGTCCTTGGCCATCTTATTGAGCTCGGTGCCGAGGTGACCATGCTATTCTAATATCGCCCAATTGTCAAAGGCCGTTGGCCTGGCCGCGAAAAATTTCCATGCTTTGTTGCTCAAGCAGGCCACGCTGGCATAGAAGATCGCGGTGTCATTCCGGCCTGTACCCTCTGACGGCCCCTCGGTCAAGGTCCGAGGGGTCCCTGTGCTTGACCGTCATTGCTGCGCAGCGGCAGCGACGCCAACGTGCGATGCCGCGGTAGCCGCCGTCACCTTGCCAGCCACCTTGCTCTTCAACTCCGCGGCCTTGAACTTCGCCCCTGGCAGCTTCGCCGCCTCGGCGTTGAGGGCCTCGTCGCGGGCCACGCGGGCCGCAGGGGCCTCAGGCGGGGCCGCAGGGTCGCGGCCGCCCCAGGGGGGCGCTGGCCCAGGAGCGGCGGCCGCGGGCGGCGCGGCTGCTCCAGCCTCGGCGCCGCCCGCCCCCCCTGCGGCCTCGGTGCCCTGGCCCCGTTCGCCCTCAGCGGCCCCCGAGCGGCGTTTCTTCGCCATGCGGGCGGAGATGGCAGCCTTATGCTCCTGCAGCTTGGTGAGCCAAGTCTGGATATCCGCCTCCTTTTCTGAGAGGTGCTCATTGACCTGTTGCATCTGTTCTTTCAGCTCTGCCAAGGCCTTTTTCTCGGGTTCCGTGGCGTCGAAGCCCTCCATGTTGGCCAAAAACTCCTCGTCCCACCCTACGCACGTTGATCATATTCTTTTCGCGTTCCGCCGACCGGCCTGGGCCCTCAGGCTGTACATGATCCGCCCTCGCGAGGACCGTGGCTGCTGCCCTCTTGGCCTCGGCCGCCTCCGCCAGCGTGCGCGCCGCCGCCCGTCCGTCCGTTTCTGCAGCCGCCAGGTTGCTGCGGAGGCGGACGACGTTGGCGACCGCCTGCCCATGCACATGCTCGGCGTTGCGCCACACTCCATCGGCACACCGGTGCGCCTCCGAGGGGGTGGTGCGCTGCTCCTTGCTGCCATGTTCGTCCTTCTCGAGTTTGGTCAGCTGGGCCTGGAGCTACTTTTGCAGCTCCAAGTTGTCCTTCGCTGCTGCAAACTTATGCTGCCGCAACCAACGGACGGACTGTTCCTTGCCGCCCTTGCCTCCACCAGGTGCGCCCATGTTCAGGATGTCTGGCGGCAGAAGGCTTGCGGTCAGCCGATCCCTCTCCTTCACTCTCACTGGTCGCATCGTAGAAACATTCCCCGTCATCCTCCGCGGTCGAATAATGGACCCCTCGCTTCTTGCCGCGGTAGAGTTCCACTGTGTTCGCGCACTTGGCGCACATATGATTCCGACAGAACAGCATTGCGTTCCATTCGCACGTATGACACTGATTGCACATGCTCCACAGCTTGCGCGCGCCTGCCATGGCCTCTGTGTTAATCATTGCCTGTTCACCAACTGGTTCTGGTGAAAAAAACAAGGTCGCTCAAGCGCTGCGAAAAAGGCCGGAAGCAGGGCCCAACAAAATGTTCGAATCCGAGTTGCTTGAGGGAGGAGGAGGCGGAAGAGGAGGAGAACGAGAAAGAGGAGGAGGGGGGAGGAGGAGGAGGGGGAAAGGGAGGAGGAGGGGGAAGGGGAGGAGGAGGAGGAGGAGGAGGAGGCGGAGGAGGAGGAGGAGCAGGAGGAGGAGGAGGAGGGGTGGGGAGCGACGACGACGTCATGACAACAAAGACAACATGGTTTTTCCCGTTCGTAGTTTTTCGGCCCGAGCCGTGAGAGAGCTGAAACGCCAGTTGAGCAACGATCAAAAACGGGTCTTACGCGAGATGATGTAGCGACCTTACGCGCTGGCTTACGCGAGCCGCCCGCGCGGCACGCCACGTTTGAAGCGAGAGCGCTTACGCGCGACCTTACACGGGCGGCTTACGCTGCCAATGTCGGCGCAGACGACCCCGTGTTTTTCGCGTCGCTCAGCTGGGCTGTTCAGGAACCCACGGGACGGCGCTAATTCGCACACTTCGTATCAGCGCCTTTTGTGAGTCACTGTGCTACGCCCGTGCTGCGGCCGCTGGCCCACCCCTGGGTGCACCGTGACGCCGTCCCGTGACGGCCGCCAGACGCTGCCTTTCAGCCCGGCCGCCCCCGCCCGATCGCTGCAGCCTTGCTGCGAGAGTGTCCCCCGCGCCCGGTCCCCCCTCCCGCGGCCGCCTCCCTCGCCTCCCCTCCCTCCCCTCGCCCCATCGCATGCGGGTTTACCCGCGATTTTTAACCGTGACCCCCAATTTCGCCGCGACGGCGCGCGCAATGCGCCATGCCTCGCCGCGCTGCGATGGAAAAAAATTAAAATACACTGTGCGCACCGACCTCCTTCACAAGAACGACGACAGCCGCAAGACACAGAGACACAATTGACAGTTCCTCTCCCGCACAGAGCACCTATGCCCCCCCCGCCCTCCTCCCTCCTCCGTCTCCGCGTCCTCCTCCCCCTCCCCCTCCCCCTCCCCCTCCCCTTCCTCCTCCTCCTCCTCTTCTTACTATTTCTATTATTATTATGCTTCGTATTACTCTTGATATTAGTATGATTAGTATTCTTATTGGTAGTCTTAATAGCAGTAGTATGATGGTGATTATTATCATCACTGTTCGTATCCGGCGTATTCTTATTATGATCATACGTATGTTGATTAGGGCTCGTATTTTTCGTAGTAATATGGTTATTCTTATTCATACCATTCGTAGTGTAGTCCGATGCGTAGTGTTAGTATTCGTGTGAGTTGGTTTCTTATTCGTCTGAATAGCAGTATTCATTCCTTAGTAATAACCATATTATTCGTAGCGATTTTGTTGGTACGAGTCGTCGTCTACGTAGTATCGCCAGTCTTCTTAGTATGTGTACTACCATTCGTAGTGCTACTACTATTTTCTGCTTCGTAGTATTATCATGCTTCGAAGTCATAGCATTGCGCTTCGTAGCGTTACTATTCAATAGTAATAGTATTGTTATTATTTGAATATGGTGTATTATTCGTCGCACTCTTATTTCTAATCATAGTCAGTTTTCGCATTGCTATTTTTAGTAGCATGATCACACATGTTGATATCATTATTCCTAGTGTGATTATTCGTCGTATTCGTAGTCCGATACTGAATATCACTGCGATTATGAATACTAATGCGAGTATTATTATGTGTCCGATTATTGTTCGTAGCATGCGTATGTTTACTATTGTGATGTTGTGTAGCCTGGCTCTTAGTATGATTATTATTAGCATCAGTCTCAGTATTATTAGTTTTGATATTCCTCTTCCACGTATGAGTAGTAGTATCTTTCTTATTCCACCTCCTCTTCCTCCTCCTCCTCGTCCTCATCCTCTTCTCCCTCCTCTTCCTCTTCCTCCTCGTCCTCCTCCTCCTCTTCCTCCTCCTCCTCCGCCTCCTCCTCCTCCAACTCCTCCTCGGTCGGTCGGTCGGTCCTCAGTCGAGAGAGTCGATGCCTCCACATATTAGGAATGAGAGACGGCGGGGGATGGGGAAGCAGGAGCATAAGCAGCAGCAGGTCAACAACTCCTCCTCCTCCTCCTCCTCCTCCTCAGCCTCCTCCTCCGCCTCCTCCGCCTCCGCCGACTCCTCCGTCTCCTCCTCCTCCTCCGCCTCCTCCTCCTCCTCTTCCTCTCCTCCTCCCCCTTCTCCCCCTCCCCCTCCTCCTCCTCATCCTCCTCCTCCTCCTCCTCCTCCTCCTCCTCCTCCTCCTCCCCCTCCTCCTCCCGCCTCCTTCCCCCGTGCCCGAGAATGTGGATGCTTCCCATGGTCCGCCAAGTTTGCTTCTCGTCTGTTGCTGCTGCTGTGGTGAGAAGGCCGATGCACGTCGGAGGATCCCCTCCGCAACCCGAAGGACTTCGTTCAGAATCCTGCTCCTAGAAGCAGTCCTCCGCATTTCCTGCGGGATCAAATTCCTCAGCGATCCAAGCGATTTTCCGAAGGATCCCACAGGGTTTGATCGAGCGCCTTGCGTGGTGCACTACGTCCTCCAGCACCTCGATCGGGGAGATGTAAGACTCGGGTACGGGGGACTCGGTTCGGCCTGACGGGACCAACATGAAAATGGTGGGACCCAATCTGACATTTGATGCGAACTCCGCTTCAAACATCCCACGAAAACGGACCGTCAAAATCCAGGACGCGCTCGTCAAAAAAACGTCGGCAAGCCCGAATTCTGGCTTACTCGAATCTTACGCTTCCCCGACTCCAGGCGCCACACATCGCGGAGCGAGATCCCCTCTATGCGACGCGGCTTCCCCGCCTGACTCCCGCCCCCCGGCGCGCGCCCTCCCAGTCGCGCAACGAGGCGCCACGTCCATCGCGGAGCGAGACTTCCCAGTCGCGGAGCGAGACCCCATCAACCAGTCCCCCCGCGGATGCGACGCAGGACGCCTCCACCCTTTGAAGGGGGCCGCCAGGGGCGAGGAAGTGAGGGGCAACGATCGTGGGGCACTGGCAAAGGAGGGGATGCGTCGACCTGGAATCGGCGATGCATCGCCGATAGGTCGGCGATTGGCCTCCGATAGCGAATCCAGACTTTCCTGGGCAGGTTGGGGTTATCGGGCCCCTATCGGCGATCAATGGGCGATTGGGGGTCGATGCACCCCCCCTATGCCTATCCCCCCCTATCGTTGCCCCTGAGGAAGGCAATATCCACTCGGCCGTAGACTTTTGCTGGTACTGCGGCAGGTTCGTGTCGTGCCGACTTCGGCGTGGGTGTCTGACACCGCGGGGATCGTTCCACCTTGAACGATCGGTCATTTTCGAAACGTCTGATCCTTCAACATCGATCGATTCTGGGTCGCCGGCGGCGTTCAAGGTTGAAGGCCGGCGGCGGGGTCGCCGCTGGTCGACGCGACTGCGAACCTACTGCAGGGGGGCTGATATCTGGGCGGCTTGCACGCCCACATGGGCATCCTGCCCCCACGATTCCGATGCGGGGGTGGGATGCGTGCACGACTCCTGGCGAATCCCCCCAGTCCTCCTCCCCCTCTTCCTCCTACTCCTCCTCCGCCGCCTCCTCTTGCTCCTCCTCCAGTCCTTTTCCTCATCAAAAACTCCTCACTGTCGCACCCAGAGACGTGTCAGCAGGGCGGGCCAGGCGCTACGCCTGAGACCTCATCACCATTTATGATTCTGCCGCTTGACATGTGCAACAGCTTCAGGGATGGAGGGCGAGCCGTTTTCAAACGCTCTCGCCTTAGCGAGACACACGTTCGCCTTAATACGGCTCTCCCCTCAGCGCCGCAACACTTTCGTGTGAAACTTTGCAACAACTTCGCGAACGCAGAGCAGGCCGTTTTCAAAATGTGGCCATCCCCTCAGCACCGCGCGCATTCGACTTAAATGTTTGCAGCAACTTCAAGGATGGAGGGCGGGCAGTCAAAATGTGGCTCTGGCCTTAGCGCCGCGCACTTTCGCGTTAAAGTTTGCAAGAGTTTCACGGACGCAGAGCAGGCCGTTTTCAAAATGTGGCGATCGCCTTAACACCGCGCACTTTCGTCGTAAGAGTTTGCAACAGCTTCACGGATGGAGGGCGGTTCCTTTTCAACATGCATCTGTCGCCTTTTCGCCCCGCACATTCGTGTTATCGTCTTCAAAATTTGCAGATTCTTCACGGATGGAGAAGGGTTCGTTTTCAAAATGTGACTTTCGTCTGAGCGCTGTGCACACTCGTCTTAAAAACTGGAGGGCGTGTTGTCTTCAGAATGCGGCTCTCCCCTTGGCGCCGCGCACTTTCGTTTTGAAGTTTGCAACAGCTTCACGGGCGCAGAGAAGGCCGTTTTCCTCAACGCCGCGCACTCTCGACTTACAAGTTTGCAGGTGGCTCTCGCCTCAGCACCGCACACAGCTGTCTGAAAAACTTACACCAACGTCAAATATTCTTATGGTAGACGTCGTCGGCATTGTGTTCCGGCACGGTGTGGGATTGTCAGGGCGCAATGGTCAGGTTGATTCGTCGTGCTGCGACCCAAAGATTGGTCTGCTGACACGATGCAGCATTGTCAGGACGCAACGGTACTGTTGTTCCGCGACGAAGCAATCCAAGGAGTGGGATTTGGGCACGGTTGACGATTCTCAGACGGGCGTCCTCCAACGTGGAACTTCCAGCAGTGAACATAGATTACTGTAGGGACCTATGAAGAGGGAATTTGGAGGGATGGTTTGCAGCATTGTTGGTGCGTCTTGGGTGTGCACTGTTTCTCCTCCTCCCCCTCATCATCATCATCATCATCATCATCATCATCATCATCATCATCATCATCATCATCATCATCATCAGCACCATCACCATGGTCATCACCACCACCATCAACATCGACACTGCAATATGCACCATCACCATCATCGGTATCGTCGTTGTCATCACCATCATCAGCATCGTCATCATCATCATCAGCATCATCATCATCGTCATCATCATAATCAGCATCATCATAAGCACCTACTCACCAACATCATCATCAACCTAATCATCATCGTCATATCATCACCACAACCAGCATCACCCTTACCATCATCCTTAGCATCATCATCAGCATCGTCAGCATCAGCATTATCATCATCATCATCATCATCATCATCATCATCATCATCATCACCATCACCATCACCATCAGCATCATCATCAGCACCATCAGCATCATAATCAGCATCATCTGCATCATCATCAGCATCATCATCGTCATCCTCCTCCTCATCATCAGCATCATCAGCACCGTCATCAGCATCATCATCATCATCATCATCATCATCAGCATCATCATCACCATCACCATCAGCATCATCATCAGCACCATCAGCATCATAATCAGTATCCTCTGCATCATCATCAGCATCATCATCGTCATCCTCCTCCTCATCATCAGCATCATCAGCACCGTCATCAGCAGCATCATCAGCATCATCATCGACATCATCAGCAGCATCATCATCATCATCATCATCATCATCATCATCATCATTACCAGCATCAGCACTGTCCGCCGCATCAGCATCATCATCAGCGTCATCATCAGCGTCATTGGCGTCTTAACTATCGCCACCATCACCAACATCAGCATCAGCATCAGCACCACCACCATCGTCGCCAGGCCTCATCATCATCCTCATCATCACATCCACCACCACCACCACCATCATCATCATCAGCAGCAGCATCGTCATCATCACAATCATCATCAGTAGTTGTCATCAACGTCCTCTCCCACCTCCACCTAGTCCTCATTCTCTTTATCCAGGCGGCCGCTGCATAACCGCAGCCCTCAGGTCTGAGAGGCAGCGGACATTCATGGCGGCGATGGGCTACACGATGCCAGAGATGACGAGGATGGTGACGAAGACGAGGATTGCGATGAGGATGGCAATTACGTTGCCCACATGCCTCAAGCGAATACATAAAGATGTACCAACGGAGGCAGGGGGACAGAAAAAGAGAGAGAGAGAGAGAGAGATAGCGAGAGAGAAAGAAGGAAAGAGCGAGCGAGAGAGAGATGGCGAGGGAGAGGGCGAGAGAGAGAGAGAGAGCAAACGAGAGCGAGCGAGGGAAAGAGAGAAGGAGAGAGAGAGAGAGAGAGCGCCCGGCCCATGGGCGCCCAACGCATGGGGTGCGTCCTTGGAGATGTTGGACAACATGTTGCAACCGTGATCCCGCTCCCACCCGTGGACCTCATCGAGGATGGAGAGGAGGGGAACGGCGCGGAGGGGAGGGGGAGATAGAAAAGAGAAAAGCCACCCTCATAAGAAGCACCCCGACAAGGGAAGCAGCTTGGTACCGTACCCAGGGAAGGAATCGAACAGGGCAGGGGTGTCCAGTAAACGCCCATAATCGAACAGGAAACGCCAGTGATAGGGGGCCAGGGTGGTTGTTTCCTCCTTTTGGAGAGAGGCCGAGGGGCGAGGAGGCCGAGAGCGCAGAGGCGGGAGGGAGGGAGGGAGAGGACGGGAGAGGGAGGAGATCCAGGGGGAGGTAGGGAGAGAGTGGCGCAGGGGGGGCAGAGACGACAGCTGGGGACCACACGCACGTGGGGGGGGGGGGGGGGGAAGAGACGAGGGGGAAGTGGCGGGAATCAGAAGGCAATCAAGGGGGACGAAGAAGAAGAAGCAGGGAAGATGGTGTGCGGGGGAAGCAGGGCGAGGGAAGAGAGCGTAATGAGAGGTAGGGGATGGGAACCGAGAGGAACACCCGCCGCCTCGAGGAGGGAGGGTATGCCCGCCCCCTTCACCAGAGAAGCAGGAGACAGGGTAGGAGGAAGTGGACGACGAGGAGGACGAAAACGAGCAAGCAGGTGGAGAGAAAGGACAAGAGCAAGGACGACGACGACGAGGAAAAGGAGGCACGACTTCCAACACGTCCCTCTGAAGTCCTACTCCCTTCGCCTTGCCACGGCCTCCTCATCATCCTCTTCTGCCTCCTCCTCCTCCTCCTCCTCCTCCTCCTCCGCTTCCTCCTCCTCCTCCTCCTCCTCCCCGCCCTCGTCCGCACCACCTCCAGCATGTCCCTCTGCATCTCGATGATGACCGTGTTCGGCATCCTCGGCGGCCCACGAGCAGCAGAAGGGTGGACGAGGACAACGAGGACGACGACGACGAAAGGCGACGGCAAAGTCGACGACTACTAGGCAAGCAACCAAAATATCATTCATCTGGAGGCGAGGAGTACACGGACTCCCTCCTCTCCTCCCTACTCCCTCCTCCCTCCTCGCTCCTCGCTCCTCGCTCCTCGCTCCTCGCTCCTCGCTCCTCGCTCCTCCTCCTCCTCCCTCCCTCCCTCTCCCTCCCTCAGAAGACAGGTGAAAGAAACCTCGTGCCGTTCGAGGAGAGGTGAGTCCACGCTAGAGGCGGCAGCGGCGGCAGGCTCTGGCGATCAACGGGCAGGCCGATCGGTGCAATTCCCGACCGGCGAACATGTCCGTATCCGCGCCCTCGCGGTCTGGATTCCGGGGCGCGATCCGCGGACACGCGGTCGCACGGCCACGTCCCGTGCTGGGCAACCGCGAAAAAGCGACCCGTATCCGTGGGGGCACGGCCCGAGGACCTGACCCGCGAGGCCGCGGATCCGGATATTCTTCTCGCTCGCGAGCGGTGCCAAGCCCGGGTCGAAAGCTCGCTGGTTTCGGCGGCAGCCGGCCCAGCTCACTGTTCTTCGTTCTCCAGTTGGGTAGAAGGGCGAGCTGTCCGACCGAACGGTGTCAGCTGTCGCGCAGGCCCAGTAGAGCGATCTGCGGACGGTCCGCCACGCCAGAAATGGTAGTTTGTTTTCCAGGTGCTGCTTCCAGTTGACTAGGAGAAGGCAAAGAAGGCGGATGAGGACGCGGAGGAGGCGACGGTGGGAGGGGGCGGGCAAGCAGAGGCAGGGCAACGGGGAGCGCCATGGAAAAGTCCAAGAAAAGCAGGGAGGAGACGAAGCCTCCTCCTTCTCCCCCTGCTCCTCCTCCTCCTCCTCCTCCTCCTCCTCCCCCTACTTCTCCTCCTCCTCCTCCTCCTCCTCCTCAGCATCATCGTCGCAACCATCACCACCACCACAACCATCATCATCACCACCATCGTGGCAACAAGCATCATCATCATCATCATCATCACCACCACCACCATCGTCATCACCATCGTCACAAGCATCACAACCGTCGCCCACGTCGAAATAATGATAAGCAGCATCATCGTTATCATCAGCATCATCACAATCAGCATCAGCATCATCATCATGACCATCATCATCAGCATCATCACCACACTCATCAGCATCATCATGATAAGTAGTCATCATCATTATCATTGTCATCAGCATCATCATCATCAGCTGCACCATCATTATCATCATCAGCATCACCACCACCACCATCACATTACCACCGCTATCAACAGCAGCATAATCATCATCATCAAGATCATAATCATCATCATCATCATCATCATCATCATCATCATCACCATCGTCATCATCATCAGCATCTCCATCATCATCATCATCATCATAATCGTCTCCATCATCATCATCATCATAATCGTCATTATCGCCATCATCAGCATCATCATCATCGTCGTCATCGTCGTCGTCATCACCATCACCATCACCATCACCACCGCCAGCACCAGCACCAGCACAAGCACCTTGTTGACGATTGCCGCAGATCACCATCCATTATCAGGATCATCAACCGCATCACCATCATCACCATCACCGCCAACACCTTCATGAATTCCATCACCATCCCCACCAGTATCACCATCACCATCACCATCACCATCACCATCACCATCACCATCATCAGCAGCAATATCATCGCCACCATCGCCACCATCGTCATCATCATCATCATCATCATCATCATCATCATCATCATCGTCATCATCATCATGACCATGACCATGACCATGATCATGACCATCACCATCACCGTCACCATCACCACCATTACCATCATCACCATCACCATCACCATCACTGTCACTATCACTGTCACTATCACTGTCACTATCACTGTCACTATCTCTGTCATCACCCGTTTCCTGCTCCTCTTTTCCTCCTCCTCGGGGAGACGGGGAACGGAGGTGGTGTAAAAGCCACGGAAGGAAAGAGGGGTCATCAAACGTGGGGCGGAGTAGGAAGTCGCGGATGCGACGACAGGGCGGAGAGGGCGGGGGACGGGAGCAAGAGCGCGGAGCACGGACACCACAGGCATTGACCCCTTTCGGGGCGAAGCCGGCCGTGGCGACGAGGAGTGGGCGGCGGAGTATGGGCACCTCCCCATCCTCCTCCTCCTCTGACCTCCGCCTCCCCCTCCCGGGCCTCCCGCCTCCCCCCTCCCGGGCCTCCCCTGGGGCAGGCGGGCGGAATGCGGGCGATCGGCGGCCCACTCGCCGCGGCCCTGCCCCCGCGGCTGAGCGCGCGTCTTGCCGGTCTTCTCTATGTGCTTCTTCAGCCGCTGGCGGTGGCGCGCCCCGCGACGACGAGCGCGACGCACACGACGGCGACGAAGGCAACGAACGCTACCATGGCGACGCCGACGAAAACGATGGTCACATGGGCGGGAGAGGGGGAGAGGAGGGAGGACGAGGCAGGCGAAGAGGAGCAGCAGGAGTGGCAGAAGCAGGAGTGAGTTGGGAGCGGGGGCGAGGCGAGGACGGCAGCCTGGACTCCTGGATCCATGACCGGTCAACTTTGCGTTTCGCGCAACGCTTGGCGCGATGCGCCGTGAATTTGGACCAGATCCGACACCGCGCTTGCAGCGGTAGGTGTATGTCGGGCCCTCTCGTTCCTCGAGAAATAATACTTGGCCTCCCCAACGCATCAAGCCCCAACTGCGTCCATTTGTATGCGAGGGGAAGACGCAGACTGGCGTCTTCCTCGGCGAGATGTTTTTCGATGGCAAGTTGGATGCAACGAACGTTGCCCAGGGCGCCGCCTGTTGCACGACAGACTGCCCGACCGAGTGCCCGACAAGTCTGAGGCGCTGGGGCAAGTGCATTGGATCAAAGTCGAAGAAAGCGTACACGAGCATCACGAGGGAATTTGACCGCGAGTGTGAGCGGCCGAACATATATCAATCATGTGTGTTTGCACGCGCAATGGCAGAAACTCAAGGTTGAGATGCAGCGTCGCCTACTGGAGGCATCCCGCTTCGGGGACCTTTCAAGAAACGCTGACGTTACACGATTGCGTGTATTATACACTGTGTCCAGATATGGTGTGATGGCGGCCAGGCGCTGACAAGCGTTGGGTATAATGGGAACTTGGTTGGGGGCGGGATCGGGGCGAACATATATCAAGCATACTTGGACGGATGGGACCATAAGGCAAACAAGCCAACGAAGGCACTTGCATCTTTTTTACTACCACACGAAATACTTCGTCATATGGTTTCCCCAGGACACCATAGTAGTTGGAGCGAGTTCCAGCCTCACCAGGAGAACTTCAGACGCACCTTGGAGTCATGGGGGGCGCGTGTAGGAGTGGACGCGCTGAGGGACAAGTACTTGTGCATGGGAATCTGGGGCGATGCAGCGCCCTACGCGCATCGCGACACCATAGATTTGCTGGTGTACAACATCCTCCAAGGGGTGAACACCAAGCGCCTCTGGCTCGTGGCGTTCCCTGGTAGGTGACAGGGAAAGAAATAAAACAACTACCTTATAGTTTAAGCACTGTAGCATGTCAGTACCAATAAGCTAGTTATATACATCCAGTCCCATGCACACTTCTAGGCGTAACATAGGTAGTGCGGCAGCAGTGCGCGATTGCAAACCAACTCACCCCCAACACATTACATAACACCTTACACTTTACATAATGTACTATACAATGTCTAATGTGAACGGTAGCTTAACACGTCTGCCAAACCTTGCATCAGCCACCACAATGCAGAACACATGCAAACTGTATAGTGTAGCATGCAAGTGGTAGCGTGCAATACCTCTTAATACGTGCCCTACTATATATATATATATATGTTACACCGTAAAATGCAGATTCCATATTGCAGTATCTGATAATGTGCTCCCCAACTATCTGATTCTAAAGTTTTGATTGCGGCAGCCCGCGCTGCTCCTCTTTGGTGTGCTCTGGGAGGCGCGCGTGCGGCTGCGGGTGCCACGACCAATGTACATCTGAAGGAGTGTGGTCAGTGATGGCATGGGTGCTGTAGACCTTCATCTCTGGCATTTTTCCGAAAGAGCGCCACGACGGGATCCCGTTCTCGGCCTCCCCGTTCGTGGGCGACAGAGATCGTAGCCTCAGAGCAGGGCACGCATTGACTGCGCGTGCGGCAGCTGTCCAAGTCAGGGGAGGTTGGGCGTGGATGAAGCAGGCGTTCAACCTCACAGGTTGGCGGGGGGAGGGTGAGCA
Source organism: Prorocentrum cordatum (assembly GCA_963575745.1). NCBI lineage: Eukaryota > Dinophyceae > Prorocentrales > Prorocentraceae > Prorocentrum > Prorocentrum cordatum. The sequence continues at coordinate 105,962 of CAUYUJ010000658.1, forward strand.
CAAGAACGTATGCTGGCTATGCAGTGCCGATAAGACAACTCGTGACTTCCGCCGCGCAGACGCGCAAACCTCGTGAAGGAATGAACGCCTCACCCACGCTGCCTTCATCGAGCGCACGCTCAACAAGAACGGCTTCCTCTCTGGGATGTTCGACTGGCCAGGCTTGTTGCCAGAGTTCGTTCAGTGGACACAATGCACTCGGGGGGCGTAGGTGTGGTGTTGTACCTACTGGGCAATGTCTACTGGGAGCTCTGGAAGTATCTAGGTGGCACGTCGTCGAATGGGGAATCGCCAAAGAATCGGCAATCCTTCCTCACATGATCATGATGGGGTCCACAGAACGTGGTCTGGAGACGCCTATAAACCAGCTGACGCTGGGCATGGTCAAAGCAGAGGGGCAGAATGCACATACATTAAATGTGGAGGCGGATAAAGCAAGAACGATGGTAGAGGTCACGCACTTCCTGTTCGAGAAACTGTTCCCCTTCGATGCTATCCACGCACGCATGCGCTTCCAATGTGCGTCGAAATTTGCTGAGCTGTACCGCACGATGGGACAGTGGATTCCTGGAGGTGAGTCGCAGGCTCGGGGTCGTAGGTTAGGGTCCCAAGACATGTGTATGTCTGCAGAGTTTTCATCGGAAGCACTTTCGCATGGCCCGCCGACCTTGATTAGGAAAGTGTAGCCCAAGCTCCACCTGTTTCTGCACGCACTCGAGGACTTAGTAGATGTAGGAGGTAACCCCCGATGCCAATGGTAATATTCAGGCGAAGATAGCATCGAGATGCAGCAAGTCGTGCTAAACTTTGCCATTGCAACAAGGTTAATAGCGACGTGATTCGTCAGTACAGGAGTTGGCCTTTGTGCGATGTCGTGCCACAGCTGGTTACCTAGTTGTCCAGCTTATTTTGCGCCAGTGTGGAAAACACGCGAGGCGCGCCTCGTTTGCGCTCGGCTGCGCAGGACGCCTCGAGGAGAAGTTGGAGGAGGTGGAGGGGAAAGCGGAGGAGTAGGAGGGAAGAGGGTTGGAGGTCCGACGAGGAGGACGAGGAATATGAGGACAGGAGGGGGAGGGAAGTATGAGGAGGAGGAGACTGAGAAGAGGAGAAGTTCAAGGAGGTGGAGTTCGAGAAGGATGAGCAGGACCCCAGAGGATGAGGAGGGCGAAGCATTAGAATGAGGAAGAAGAAAAACCATCAGGAGGACACGGAATGAATCTGATATACGTCCACTAGCTGTGCGCATGCCTCTTGTGCCCGAGGGCAGCCCGATGACACGCTAGACGTGCGATGCACTCTCAGGGGCCGAGAGCCTGGAAAAAAGACACAAATCTCAAGTGCATGGCGCCTTCCAGGCACCGTGCCCCGACCCGAACATCCCCTCCCCGATCGGATCTCCTCGTGCCCCATCTGTGTGGTCGCCTGCAGCTGAGGAGGCATGCAAGTGCTGGCAGTGCCCGCTGGTGCCAAGACGCCCACGGCGAATCAGCGCCGCCCCCTGCCTGTTTGGAAACGCCCACGTGGCCGAACGCCGTGGCCAGGGCTCGGCCAAGTTATCGGTTTACGTGTTCCCCCAGCCGTCGCAAGTCGTATCCAAGACGCCTACGGCGAATCACAGACGTCCCCTTCCTTTTCTGAAGACGCCTACGTGGCCGAACCTCGTGGCCAGGGCTCGGCCAAATTATCGGATTACGCGTTTCCCCAGCCGTCGCAATTCGTATCCAAGAGACCTACGGCGAATCACAAACGCCCCCCGCCTTTTTGGAACACGCCTACGTGGCCGAACTTCGTGGCCAAGGCTCGGCCAAATTATTGGATTACGTGTTCCACCAGCCGTCATAATTCGTATTAACGACGCCTACGGCGAATCACAGACGACCCCTGAATTTTTTGAAAACGCATCCCCAGCCGTTGCAATTCGAATCTAAGACGCCTACGGCGAATCACAGATGCCACCTGCCTTGGTGGAATACGCTTATGTCGCAGAACTTCGTGGCCTGAGCTCGCCAAACTATCGGACTCTGTGTGGCAACTTACGCATGTGTACAACACACTAATCCAGACTACTAATATTTAGGATGTCGATTTCCTATCTTTAGTGCGTTGCGTTTTAAGCATATCACCAGAAGATAATAATTGGATATCAGATAGAATGTTCGAAGTCACCTGAAAAGAGCTAATACTTCAATTATTATGTATGTACCTCTGGCGGCCGGGCTGCGCCAGGTGCGCCAAGTGTCCCGGGTGCGCCGGGTGGGCTGGTTAGGCCGGGTGTGCCAGGTGCACCGGGTGTGCCGGGTGCACCGGGTGTGCCGGGTGTACTGGGACCACCGGGTGCGCTGGGTGTGCCGGGTACGCAAGGTGCGCGGGGTGCGCTTGGTGCGCTGGGTGTGTCTGGTGTGCAGGGTGCGCCAGGTGTGCTGGGTGCGCTGGGTTTGTTGTGTGCTGTTTGTTTTTCCGTGGGAGAGTCGGATGTTGGGGGAGAGAAATTTGGCGGCGCGCACAGGTAAGAGGAGGTTGTTTTTTAGACAGCAAGGCCCTACATCCATAGATAAGGCCCGCACCTTCTAAGGAACAGGGGTGCTTCTAACAAGCCTTCGCCCCAACCCTGGCCGAGAAATCGCCTGCGAGGATCCCCTCTCCGGCTCAGGACGCGACGCGCGACGTACGGGGTAGCTCCGCGCGCCCGCGGGCCACACCCGTGGACACCCCCCGTCTGGCGCCCCCACGACGTGCGGGAGGCCCCCTTCGGGCGGGCCAGCACGGCAAGAACCATCGCATCGCCATCGTCGCCGTGGTGTCGTCGGCACCGTCGTGGTCGATGCCGTGGTCACTGCTGTAGAGAAACCACCGCCTTCTTCGTCGTCAACAGCCTTGTCGTCGTCGTCGTCGACGTCGTCGTCGATGCCGTGGCAATCATCGTGCTCTGCGTTGACGTCGACGACGGCGTCGCCGATGCCGTCATTATCGATGTCGTCGTCGCCGCCGATGCCGTGACAAGCGTCGAGGACGTCGTTGGTCGTGGTCGTGGTCGTGGTCGTGATCGTGGTCGTCGGCGTCGCGGACTTGCGCCATAGGGAGAGGCTGAGGCCCCAGCGCCACTGTCCTCATGCGTTCCCCAACCCCATCTCGGCACATCTCTCACACGTTTCGTGGCCCCATAGGGAGCTCCACCGAAGGCCCCAGTGCCACCATCCACATGCGTCCGCTGCACCCATTTCGGCACATGTGATGGGCTTCATGGTCCCATATGGAGCGCCACCGAAGAAGATACAATTCCGGTACGCACAACTGCATATGGTTGGGTCCTTCGCCAGGTTATTTCCCCCCGTCGGGAAGGTTTACCACGTATCCTAGCAAATGTACACCCCCTCGATCGGGGCCAAGCCCAGAACCATGACGACCACCCCCCATCACCATTGCCAAGAAAAAACACAATACACGTTGCGACAAAATCTGGATCATGTGCGGGCATCGGACGATCACTTTGCAGAGCTGTTGCGTGCGACAACGGCCAGAGCAGGTGGCAGATTGCCTGCTGCGCACATGCACGTCATCCCCCGTGAAAGACAGCACCAACCAAAACACGAACTGCACGAAACACGGCGCCCCGCGATCCCTTCGCACTATTATCTGGCAAGGCTGATAAGGGGTGCCCTGGCACGCGCGGCGCGCCTCGCGGGCATCGCGCGCCTGGCTGTCGTCAGCACTGGTTCCCGACGATTGTCGACGGGGGGGCCCTGCCAATGCTGAGACCCAAGCGCTACCTCTGTGGCGGGAGGGCGGGTTGGAATAGTTAAGCGAGACGGCCGTCCTTCGGGGGGTGGGGGGTAGCTTGCCCCTTTCCACCCCCCCCAACCTCCCTCCCCCTGGGTCAGGATGGGGCGCCTCGCGGGTCGTAGAACCGTCCAAGACGGCCAACTATGGTGTCGAACATAGCTCGATCGATTCCCAGGTGTTTCAAGATAGCTTTCAACCTGCTCCAAAGCCACATGACCGCCTCAAGACGGCCCCAAGTTGTCACGGGAATCCCACCAGCCCTGTGGGCATAGGTGGTCTAGAGAGCTTTCTCATCCAACCCCCTTCTTCCCCTCTTGGGAGAGGTCTACCCCTGCGCGGCTGGATTACGCGGCACACCTGGCGCACGCGGAGCACGTGGCGCATCAGGGGCACCAGGCGTGCCTGGCACGCTCGGGCCCCAGGGGTGCCTGGCGCGTGTGATGGGGTCGGCCTTGGTTCCGACTAGCTCGGGTGGGAGTGAGCTAGACGGCTTGCTATCTAGGAGGGTGCCTTGACCCCTCCCCCTACCCCCTCCCCTGGACCTGGAGGGGGGGGGGTCGCGGGTCGTTGGAGCGGCCAAGATGGCCCAAGATAGCTCCAAGAGGGCCTCAAAGGGCCCAAGGTGACTTCCAAGATGGCTCAACATAGCCCAAGATGGCTCCAGATGGCTCCCAAGATGCTCCAAGAGGCCCCAAGACCGCTCGAAGACGGCTCCCCAGGAGGCTGCCAAAATCCTTTAAAAGACACAAGGTCTAACAATGAATGTGGCCTTCTCGAAATATTGCTTTCGATGGCCTTCCGAGCCCTCAGGACAGCTCCAAGGGAACCCCTAAGAGCCACAAGAGAGGCCCAAGGGAGCCCCAAGACGGCCCCAAGAGCGCCCAAGAGCGCTCCAAAAAAAAAAAAAAAAAAAAAAAAAAAAAAAAAAAAAAAAAAAAAAAAAAAAAAAAAAAAAATACAAAAAAAAAAAAAAAAAAAAAAAAAAACAAAAACAACCAAAAAAAAAAAAGAAAAAAAAAAAAAAAGAAAAAAAAAAAAAAGAAAAAAAAAAAAAAAAAACAAAAAAAAAAAACAAAAAAAAAAAAAAAAAAAAAAAAAAAAAAAAAAAAAAAAAAAAAAAACCAAAAAAAAAAAAAAAAAAAAAAAAAAAGGGGTTCAATAGGTGATTTGTGGGGCTCCCGAGAGGTGCCGTAATTGGAGCTCCCGCCTTTTTTGAGCGATCTCCTCCAAGATGGCCCCGAGAGTACTCCCCAAGGCTCCCCAGACCGCCTGAAGAGGGCCCCAAGAGGCACCCAGGAGGCCCCAGAGACTCCCCAGGAGGCCCCAAGAGGCTCCCAAGAGACCCCCAAGAGGCCCCAAGAGGCTCCCCGAGGCACCCAAGACGCTCCAAGAGGCCTCCGGGACCGCCAAGAGCGCTCCAAGAGAGACCCTTTCTCTGTGTGCTGCCCACTTCCCTGATCGAGGCAACTCCTATGGGCATCGTCTCTGGATGGGCTGGTGGACCGTCAAGAATTTTACACGAGGCCCCCCAACAGTCAAAACCATCCCACAATCGAAGGAGCATCAATGTGCTTTGCGTTGGATATGCGCCCGAGGCCTAAAAGCAAAATTTACACCGGAGAATACACCCCAATCAGTGGATGGTTTGAACATAGAGTTATTTGTATACATATATATATATATATATGTATATCTGTATATATATTAATATCAAATGTGAGATCGAACATTGAAGCGATAATTCGAACGATTGCAAGGTCGATCGTGAGACCAATCGTGAACTCGATTCGATCGTGAGATCGCTCGTGAGATCGATAGTGAGGTCGATTGTGAGATCGATAATGAGATCGATAGAGAAATTTGTAAAAAGATCGATGATGAGACCGATCGATAATAAAACCAACCAGGAACCCGGGAACCACGCCGCCCACCGAAATTGTCAAAAAACCCGGAAACAGGAACCGAAAACCCGGAACCGGGAATCCGGGAACCCGGCCGCTCACCGAAATCGGTCCAGAACTTTCGCCAAATCCTTCAATCTCCGCTAGGAGCCCTGCAGTGCAAGCACTGATTTGGGAATGATATGTTCCTCTCTCTCGTTCTCTCTCTCTCTCTATCTCTATGTTTTCTCTCTCTCTCTCTCGCTTTCTCTCGCGCTCTCTCTATCTCTCTCTGTATATATATATGTATATGTATGTGTGCTACTCCCTAGAGATTACGGTGCATACATATATACATATCTATATGTACATCTACATACTCATATACATTTACATATACGTACCTGCACGATCTCTCTCTCTCTCTCTCTTTCTCTCTCTCTCTATATATACACTAGAACCACGCGCGCTTAGGCTCTAGTCATGGTTGTCTTAAGTTTTGCAGCGTTCGATCTCGTCCGTCTGATGGGCGGCAACACTGGGACGTTCGCCGCACGTGGCCGTTGCAGAGCCTCCATTCGCTTCGCTCCCCTCCCCTCCTCCTCCCGCATCGTCGTCGTCGTCGTCGTCCTCCTCCTCCTCCTCCTCCTCGTCCTCGTCCTCCCCCTCTTCCTCATCCTCCCCCTCCTCCTCTTCTTCCTCGTCTTCATCGCGCCTCTGCTCCCGCCCATGCTCGCCTTACCTCTTTCTCTCTCCTCCCAGTTACTGCATGTGCATTCCCCCTCGTGCTCTTCATCTTCCTTCTCCTTTCCCTCCTCTCGTCCTGCTTCAAGGAGCCTTGATGTCAGTTTACCAGGAGCAGGAGGAGGAGGGAGGAGGGAGGAGGAGGAGGAAGAGGGGGAGGACGGAGGATGAGGAGGAGGGAGGATGAGGCAAGAGGAGGTTGAGAGGAAGATCAGGAAGGGGAGGGAGGAGGGAGGAGAAGAGGAGGGAAGAGCAGGAGGAGGAGGTGGAGGAGGAGGATCAGGAGGAGGGTGATGACGAGGATGAGGAGGACGAAGGGGAGAATGATGGAACAGGTTGGAGCAGGAGCAGGACGAGGAGGAGGGGGACGAGGAGGAGGAGGAAGGAACAGGAGAAGGAGGGATGAGGAGAATGCGGAGGATGATGAAGGGAAGAAACGTCCTCTTCCTCCTCTTCTCGCGGGCGTCTTGGAGGCAGGTTCGACGCCTCATGGGGGACGCCGTGTTGGACCCTCTGGGGCTTCTTTTGGGCCTCTTGGGGGCCTCTGGGGGTTGGGCCGTCTTGGGCGCCTCTTGGGAGCTTTTTAAGCCTTCTCTGGGCGGTTTCGGGGGCCTCTTGGACCGTCTTCAACGCCGTGAAGGCCGGAAAATCATGTATCCAAAAATGTACGTTTTCCTATGGAGAATCAAAGGTTTTGGCCTCTTGGAGCCTTCTTGGGGCGCTTCTTCGAGGCCTCTTGGGCCGTCTTGGAGGCCTCTCGGGCTGTCTTGGGGCCGTCTTGGGCATCTAAGAGCGGTCTTTGATCGATTCGGGGCCGTTGGGGGGCCGTCTTGGCCGGTTCCCGGGCCCCAAAAAAGCATGCGGGCCTGTTTGGGCGGCCCGGCACCCCCATGGAGGACCAAGACTGCTGGGCCGGGCCCCCGTGTCCCTGTCCCCCGGGATTTACATATATATATATATATATATATATATATATGTGTGTGTGTATGTGTGTATCTCCCGCTCTCTCTCTCTCTCTCTCTCTACTCCGCCTCCCTCATTGTTATTTACCATACTTGTTCGGTTCTCTCTCACTTTCTCTTGTCTTCTCTCTCTCCCTCTCTCTCACCCTCTCTCTATACAAATCGGAGGTTCGGGGGTGACATCACAGTGAAGTGAAGCCCCCCCAGTGATATTGGTTTCGGATGCACGTTCGTGTCGCGCGTGCGGGCGAGGCGAAGCTGCGTGGGCGGGCGAGAGGAATGAACTCGCCGTTGCCAGGGGAAACCGAACCAAACGTTGCTCCCCCGTGTTGGCCAACAGTGGCCCTGTGGTGTGCAGATGGTGTCCCGTTGGTGTCCCGAAAGAGTCCCGAAAGAGTCCCGATGGTGTCTCGTGGTGTCCCGTGGCGCGCGGGTGTCCCGTGCTATGTTATATACCATGCACTGTCAGGCTAGCGATATTGAGATCGATAGCGCGATCGATACTGAGATCCATTAAATGAGATCGAGAGTGAGATCGATCGTGAGATCGATAGTGAGATTGGTAGTGAGGTCGATTGAGTGAGATCGACTGTGAAATCGGTACCAGGATCGATAGTGTGATCGATAGTGAGATGGATAGTGATATCGATTGAGTGGGATCGATAGTGAAATCGATCGCGAGATCGAGCATGTGTTCGATAGTGGTATCGATTGAGTTAGATCAGTCGTGAGGCCGATAGGAATATTAATAGTGGTATCGATCGTGAGATCCATAGTGACATCGATGATGACATCGATAGTTAGACCAGTAGTTTCGTTAGTGAGAGCGATCGTGAGATCGATCGTGGGAGATCGATCGTGAGATCGATGGTGAGATCGATGGAGATATGAATAGTGTGATCGACAGTGAGATCGATAGTGAGATCGATCGTGATATCAATCGTGATATCGGTAGTGAGATCGATAGTGAGATCGATTGAATGAGATGGATGGTGAGATCGATAATGACATCGATAGTGAGATCGACCGGGAACCACGGAGCCCGGGACCCAAAAATTGGAACCCCAACGAACCCCGCCGCCCACCGAAATCGGCCCGGAACCAGAAACTGGGAACCCGGGAACCTGGAACCGGGAACCAGGGAACCCGGCCGCCTACCGAAATCGGCCCGGAACTTCTTGCCAAATCTTTCAATCTCCGCTAGGAGCCCTTCAGTGCAAGCACTGATTGCGGAACAAAGACGGCGCATGCGAGCGCCAGGAAGTGTCGGGTTCCGAGACAGCCCCAGGAGCGCCTAAGAACGGCCCCACCAGGCAATTTGGAAGATCCACTGGAGCGGGGTGAATGAAGGACTACCCTTCGCTGAAAGCCAAAATTGTTGAGAAACCATTGTTTTTCAACAATTTTGGTCAACCTTGGTCAAAACCAGCATCTCGGGGGAAACCTTGGTCAAATAGCCCAACATGGCTCAAAATGGCCGCCGCTCTGCCTCCAGGAGGCCCCGATAAGTAACCCCCCGTCAAGGACGGCCCCGAGTGGCCACGGTGCTTTTCAGCGACGCCCACAGCACGCTCAAATCCACCCATACATATAGGAAGCGATCTGGGCTTCTCGTCGTTTCACTTCAAACTGCCTTCTGGGGCCCAAATATATGGTTCCAAAGCGCGAGACGGAGGGCCGATCCTCCGAGCCAAGGTGTCTGCGCCCACCGCTCGGGGGCCAGAGCCCGCCCTGTCAACCAGGAGGCCCCCCCCCCAGACACGCGCGCGCCTTGAAGGCTGCGCGCAAGCTGGCAAGAGAACGTGCGGAGAACGTGCCGCGCCCCCATGGGGAGATACAGCTCAGGCTGCCCGAGCAAAACGGCCAGAAACAACGCGGACGGGACCGCCAATGATCGCCTCTGAGCTGAAGTCCATGGGAGAGGTGCGTGTGAAAATGTATACACCACTACCCAACACAGCAGCATGGGCCCACCAAGGCGGAGCAAGGCATGCATGAGGTAGCAGAAAAGCGCAAGGAAAAGGCGCGGGCACCAGATGTGTCTCCGGCAAGTCCATCTTCGTGTTGCAGGAATCGAAGAATGCGATGATCACCTCCCGGGGCCTGGGCGCAGGAGACTGCAAACCCAGACTCAGCCTGCGCCCAGAAGCCCAGGAGACGTCCGTCCCAGGACGAGAGCTGCGCTGACCTCCTGGCGATCACGAACCGGCGGAGCCCACGCGGGGGTCGCGCGCGGGGGAGGACAGCCTTCCAAGATGGCGGAGGGGCCTCTTAGAAGGCAAGCCCTTCCTAGAAGGGGCCTGCCGGCTTCTAAGAAACCTCCCTGGAAGCCGCCGGGCCCTCCTGAGGCGGCCCCTGCTTTCTCGGAAGGCTTCTCCGCCTGATTCATCAAAGGCCGCCCCATTCCCGCGCTGCCCCCAGTTGGGGCGCCGCGACCCGAGAAGATCGCGCCACGGGAGACGACGCCGATTTGCTCCAGCAGGGGTCGTTGCAGAGCCCCAGATCCGTCAAGAATCGGGCGCGGCCTAACCGACCCCGTCCGTGACGAGCACGTTCCGCGACGTCCCCCGCACCCTCCAGGCCTCCCTCTGGCCGCATACGCACGCCTTGGGGTGAGGAGGGGGGGGACGTCCCACTGATGGGGATGGTTTGCTGGTGGTCGGTCAGGCCGCCCCTGAAAGAAGAGCGACGCGGGATGAGAAGCCCCCCCCAGGGCGGAGGTCGAGGGCTCTTGGGGATCGCGTCACGAGACAGATGATCACGCCAGGGATATGGGTGTTGTTCGGGCTCGGCCACGCTCAGCCCGCTCTGACGTACACGTCAATCTGTCTTTGTATGTTTTTCGGCCCCGCGGCGCTGCCACGCGACGAGACGCACATTCCGTTACAGTACATTGCATGCAGTGCATTGCATTGCATTGCGTGATATTGTATTGCACTGACCTGCGGTGCATTGCATGGTGTTGCGCGGCATTGCATTACATCCAGTTGCATAGCATTGCGTTGCGTTGCCTTGCGTTTGCATTGCACTGTATAGCGTTGCATTGCATTGCATCATGTTGCGTTGCATTGCATTGCGCTGCGTTGCATGTGCATTGAAGTTGCAATACATTGCGCTGCAGCCAAATTGCGGGCGAAGGGGAAGAGGAGGAGGAAGAGGAGGAGGAGGACAGGGAGGGTGCAGAAGGGAGGAAGGTATAGAGAAGAGAGGGAAGAAGAGGAGTGAGGACGGGGGAGGAGGGAAGGGGGAGTGGAGGGGAGAGCGGGCCGAACACCTGGGCAAGCGGGTAACAGGCCACCCAGCCACCCAACCAACCAACCAACCAACCGAGCAACCAACTTCTGGCAAACATGATTCGACCTGGCATCTAGCGAGCCAGCCAACCGACCAACCGACCAACCATTCCCAGGCAAACGGAAACATGGCCAAGCAGCCAATCAGACAACCGGGCAACCCACCCGCCGACCAACGCACCAATCTCCCAGGCAAAAATTGCTGGACGTGGGAATCAGCAAACCAATCGGCCAACCAACCCACCAACCAACCAGTTTTTCAATGGAAATGTTTTGAAGATGCCCCACAAGGCGGGCCCTGGAAAAGAACTGGCCCGGGGAAACACTGGCCCTCAAATCAAACGAAACTTTGATTATGAAAGAAGGGTGTGCTTGTTTTAAACCCTTCTCCCCCGAACATGCATGACTATGCATCTTGCTTCCGACGTGAAGCTGAGTCCCCCTCTCGGACGCACGCTAACATGGATTACGGATCTGCGGATCTGGCGCGCGGGGGACAAATCCACGGATCGGGCCAGACACGTCATTGCCACCCCCTAAACCTGAGGCCAATGCCGCCTGACTTGAAGACGAAGCGCGCCGATTTTGCACGGAAGCGCGACCCGTCGCCAATCCACGCGCCCCAATTCACGGTTGAGCTTCCTGGGCCGCCATCGGTGATGAATAGGCGGTTGGGGCTCGATGAATACCCCGCGCCAGCTCGAGCACAAGCCCGAGGCCGAGCTCGCGCCCAGACTCGGGACCGACACCGGCAACGAAGCCGAAGCAACGGCATCGCACGCCCAATTCAAACAACGCACAGCACTCACAATCACACACCCTTCAGTTTGGGGAGGGAGATTAGGGCGGCAGGAGCATGCCCCCTGAGGCTATCCCGCCC
>CAUYUJ010000658.1:122500-255000 GCA_963575745.1 Prorocentrum cordatum
GTGACGCCTCAAGACCAGATCGTGAGTCCTCCTCCTCCTCCGCCTCCTCCTCTTCCTTGACTCCCCTTTCGCCTCTCCCCCATGTCCCCCCTGCTCCTCCCCCTCCGCTTTCACCTTCTTCGCGTTCTCTTTTCATCGGCTTCGTCTTCCCTCTCGCTCGCACCCCCGCTGCTCCTACTTCTACGGGCCATGGCGCGGGCGCCCTATCGGTATCATTTGCATGCCTTGCATTTCAATGTGCCCTTCTTCCCGTCACGCGCGACATGGCTTGAGTCCACGGAGAAAGCCGTTCGGCAATTTCCTCTGGCACTTGCCACTGCACTGATAGGCCTGCCAACTGCGCGACGTGCACCCTCCAAACACCGAAAAGCACCATCAAAACCTTGAACTCAGTTAAGGAGTCGGCGGATGTGGCGTAGAGTCAAAAAAAGTCCTGCACCGTAACTCCTGCCAAACAACAGACACAGTTACAACCCATCTTCCTTCTCCTCCTCCATCCATCTGGCTTTTCCTCCTGGAGCAGGTGGTCCCCTCTCTCAAGTTCTGCTGGGCGCGAGGCATCTTCTTCTTGGTCTCTAGCTTCGCAGGTCTCTTGTCCTCCAGAGCCCGGATGAAGCTGAGCGCGGCAGGGGGATCAGCATCGTCATCGACTTACTTATCTATCCTCATCCTCTTCCTCACCCTAAACCCCATGCCTCGTCCACTCGTCCATCTCCTGTTGCGTTGCTGCTGCCCTTCCTCGTCCTCCTCCTTATTCTCCTCATCACCCTCCTCCTCCTCCTCCTCCTCTCCTCCTCCTCCTCCTCCTCCTCCTCATGATTCTCCACCTCCTCCTCCTCCCCCTCCTCCTCCTCCTCCTCCTGACATTCATGAGGGGGGCAGCGGCTGGGCCTTCTCTGCGCCTCCCGCACGAAGTCGGACCGCAGCAGTATCAGTTCCGAGTCGCCTCTCTCGGCGAAGAGGAAGTGCTGGGCCTCCTCCTCCTCCTCATCCTCCTCCGCCTCCCCTTCCTCCTCCATCATCCACTACACGTCTTGCCCGCTCACCCTCCTCATCGTCCTTCTCCTCATCCTCCTCCTCATCATATCCTCATCCTCCTCCTCATTATCATCAGCATCAGCATCAGCATCAGCACCATCATCATCATCATCATCATCATCATCATCATCATCATCATCATCATCATCATCATCATCATCATCATCATCATCACCATCATCATCAGCATCATCATCAGCATCATCATCATCAGCATCATCATCAGCAGCATCAACATCATCATCATAATAATCATCATCATCATCAGAATCAGCATCAGAATCAGCATCAGCATCATCACCATCAGCATCATCATCCTCCTCATCATCACCATCCGCATCATCATCAGCAGCAGCATCATAATCATCATCAGCATCATCATTCCCATCAGCAGCATCAGCATCAATCATCAGCATCATCATCCTAATCATCATCATCATCATCATCATCAGCATCAGCATCAGCATCACGATCATCATCAGCATCATCATCATCAACAGCATCATCGTCATCAGCATCAGCAGCATCAGCATCAGCATCAACAGCAACGTAATCATCAACATCATAATCATCATCAGAATCAGCATCACCGTCATCATAATCATCAGCATCATCAGCATGCTCATCATCATACTCAGCATCAGCATCAGCATCATCATCATCATGATTATCATCATCATCAGCATCATCATCTTCATCTTCATCGTCATCTTCATCATCAGCAGCAGCATCAGCAGCATAAGCAGCATCAGCATCAGCCACATCATCCCCCTCTGCGAACTGCCCTGGCAGCTCTGAAAACCAACGCGAACACGGCGCACTGCAAGGGGGGTCAAGGGACCCGCGCCACGCCCGGCCAGTGCCAACTTTCCCCCATCCCCCCTCTCCGGTGCCTCTCCTCCCCTCCGCCGTCCTCCCTCCGTCCCATCCCCTTCCCCCTCCCCCCCTCCTCCTTCCCATTGGCGCTCGTCTTGCCCCACAAGCCTCCCAACGCATGGAAACAATCAAAACGAATAGGTTCCGCCATTTCCCGCATCTAGAGGCCTCCTCTTCCTCCTCGTCCGCCTCCTCCTCCTCCTCCTCCACCATCACCACCAACACATCCTGCTCCTCCTCCTCCTCCTCCACATCCTCCTCCTCCTCCTCAAGAATTCGGGGTCAAGTTTTCTTGTTGGCCTCCTTCCCCTGTGCCTCAGCGTGGCACTTGAGAGACTAGATTCGGGCGCTACCCACTTCCATCGTTTGTGCTCAATCTCGACCAAAGCAGGGGAAAAAACAATGGCGCGGGGATCGTCGGCCTCCATGGGCCGTGAGCGAGGTCCATGGAGCAGGTGCCCTGACTGCGGGATCTGCGAGTACAATGCCGAGCTTGCCAAGGCAGCGTGCACGTGTCGAAGCTGCGGCTCAAGAGCTCCTTTGTGCAAGGCGCGCTCATCGTCGGCGGAGAGAAAAGGTCTCCTTCGAGTTGACGGGCGACGAGGACGAGCTGGTGACTCTTCGAGGAACCAGGGGGGCGGACGGTAAAGGCCGGAACGACGCCAAGAGCTGGCGGCGCGGTGCAGGTCAGGACGTGGCCGCCCTCCTAGAACAGGCTCTCCAGGCGACAGAGGATCAGGGGCTCCTCGGCTAACTGCGCAAGCAGGTGGAGAAGCTCGCGGCGGAAGCGACGAAGCCCAAGGACGAACCATCCCTTGTCGAGGCGCTGCGTCGAGCCGAAGGAGTATGCAAAGATGCAGAGCATCGTCACTCGCAGCAGGTTGCACATGTGGTTCGGCTGAGGAGACAGGTGGAGGTGGCTGAGGAGAAGGAGGCGAAGGCGGCGCGGGCGCTGGCCGAGGCCGCGCTGGCCCGCGAGGCCGCCGCGCAGGCCGTGGCACACGCCGAGGGCGTGCAGGCCGCCCCCGCCGCCCAGCCCGACGCCTCAGCATCGACGCCAATATTTCATGTCAGCTGGGATCAAGACTTCTTTGACAACATCGAGGGCATGGAGTGCGAAGAGCATGAGAAAGAAGTCAAGAGGGCATCAAGAAGAAGCTTGAAGCCACGCAGGGTGCCATGGCCTCGAGGCGGAGGTCAAGGCGCGGCTGGAGCAGATGGAGTCCGCCAAGCGCGACATCGAGCAGAGGCTCGCCAAGAAGAGGCCAGGGATCGACGGCCAGGCGGCGGCTGGCGGAGGGGGCGTCGAGGCCGCGCAGCAGCCGCTGGCGGCAGCTGGGGGCTCCCCAGGCGCTGCCGCCAGCTGCGAGGCGGCGGCGGCAGGCGGCGGCGTCGGCGCGCCCGACGCAGCGGCCCAGGCGGCCAATGAACAGAAGATTGCGGAGGAAGCGAAGAAGCTCTGAGGCCAAGTTCCTGCCGGAGACGCAGAAGCAGAAGGGCGCGAGCGAAGGCGAGGGCGGCGAGGGCTGCGCTTCCCAGGCCGACGGCGCGAGCTCTTGACTATCCGGAGCTGCGCCGATGGCGAGTGCGCCGCCCGGCGAGGCGGAGGGGGGGCAGCATGGCCGATGGTTCTATGCCAATGTCACTTATGTCACTTGCCTGGGGGAGATGTGTTGGAACTGGCGTATGTCTAAGTCGTCCGACGTCATCAGCATCGTTGGGTCGCACATCCACGATGAGAGGACTCTGTGTAAGTATGACGCCAAGGCTCGGGGAAAGGGCCTTCGCTCGCTCACCAATCCAGCGAGGCCGTCTTCGAAAGCGAGCGCTGCAGTCGGCACCAAGAGGGAGGTGTTGATGGAGTACTTGCAGTCACATCGCCCCCCAGCTGCCAGGCTAGCTGGGAGCAAGCTGTACGCGCCTGATCCTTCTAATTGTATCGGTGGCTTTCTTGCTACACTTGTACATTTCTCGGATTTCAACGCGGTAATGATCAGCTTCTGCGCGCGCAGTTGCACGGGGCTCACTGGAGCCAACGCCGGCAGGTTTCAGAGGCCAGCGGGGCCCCCGTGGTCTCTTCAACTCCCTTGGATAGTTGCGGGAGACTTCAACATGGAGCAGCGTCAGCTTGAGAAGTCAGGCGTCGCTCGCCGGTTGCAAGCCGTGGTGTTGCAGGCACAAGGGGGTGCCACATGAAATCATGGCTCGGGCACGGCCATTGATTATCTTCTGCGCAGCCAGTACGCAGTGCCACTTATCGCCGACATCCACCCCGTTATCTCGGTGCCCTGGAAGCCGCGCGCGGGACTCGAGATCATCATGCGTCGATCGGGGGAACAGCTCCTGACGAGATTCCTAGCGCCCCCAGGTCGGCTCCCACTGGGCCCACGACCATGCAAGGGCGCCACCGCGGGGTCTAAGTCTAGTCTCGCGAATGCTACGCGCAAGGTGCAGCGCCAGTTCGCTGCCGGGGAGCGAGCCACCAAGTGTTCTGCCTTGTTTGAGGATTGCTGTCAGTTTGAGCTATCTGATGCGAAACCCGAGGACGAGGAAGCCGGGGAAAAAGATCCTTCGGCCTCTGGGATAGGGAGAGCCTTTCAATTTTGATGGGTGGCCCGAGGATGGAGATTCGCGGGTTAAGGAGCTTTCGTTCTGCCCCGACGCCCCCCGCCTCCCCGCTCTTGCTGCGTCTGTGCAAGGCGCGTCGCAGCATGTCCCTCAGCCTTGGCCCCCTCACGGGTCCCATGAGGTCTCCAGGGGCGCGCCTGAAGTGGCCGAGCAGTCTGGGGCGGCGCCGCCGAGAGCTCCTGCCCCTGCTTTTGGCCATCCTCTGCCGCAGGCCCTTTGGGGCTTGGGCTGGAGGGGGGGGGCTCTGGAAGGGCCCGTCTTTCGCCTTTCCGTCCGATTTGCGGGCTAGGTGCAGACGCGATGTAAGGCTTGTCTCTTGAACGGACACTCTTCAGTCCGGTGCTCCTGCCTTGCGTCAATCCATAGAAGTTCGACTCAAGCCGGCTCAGCTTGAGACAATATCCGGCCTTTTACGCCACTTGGGTGTCAGCTGTCGAACCCACAAGCATGTCTCATCATGGGGTGGACTTGCCTCGCGGGCCGTCGCGAGCCGATGGGCCTGGGTTCACCGCCGCCACAGCGAAGATGCCACAGAAGGTTCGCGCGACGCCCCTTCGAGATCAGATCAGTGGATGGCGGGCCCAGCTCAACGCTCTACTCGGAGGTCTCGCGTTGCACAAGACGAAGGACAACGGCGCTTTCCATATCGAGCGCCACGTGACGGGGTGCGCGCGGCATCTTGCGGGTCGGCCAGGGCATGCGCAGCGCGTGCCTATCGAAGGTCGCGACCCCCCATGGTCGGAGGCGGGGGGAGTTCTGAGCGGCGCGGGCGGGGCGATCACACGAGCGCCGGCGAGCTCAGAGGCCAGCGCCAAGAGGATCGTGGGGGGGGGGGGGCGCAGCGCAGGGCAGCGCAGGATAGTATCAATGAGTTCAAAGATTTCACGGTTGAAGATGGGGCTTTTGGGACTCTACATAAGGCCTTTAACCAACAGAGCTTACCAAGTCCCGATGTGGACCAAGGAGATGTCGGTCTCTTTCGCCCACGTGATAGAATCGACCACAGAACGAGGACACGGCGCGACTTGTGGTCACCAGTTGCCTTGGACGACGACGAAATCTCTCCGGCCTTCGCCCAGATTCAAGCCGCTGCTGGTGGCGAGTCGCTGCCTGATATTCCAGTCGCAGAGATGCGGTCAGCCCTCCGCAAGATGGAGGGGCGAGCGGGCCTCGGAGTCGACATGCTCAGCCCGCTCGACTTCGGGCGCCCCCCCGACAAGGCGCTGGCCGAGTTGCCGATGCTGTTCCAGGCGCGCGAGCAACATCTCATGTGGCCAGGCCAAGCGCTGTTGATTATAGGACGCCCCCTACCAACAAATCGAATGGAGACCGAATTATCGGCCCGGCGTCAATGGCGGGGAGGTTGTGGAGCCTCATACGCGAACCTCATGTGCGGAGCTGGCCCTCGGCAGCCGAGGAGCACTGGAATGCTGCAGCGCGGGGGGGGGGGGGGGGGGGGGGGGGGCGCCCCCCCCGAGGCCTTCATCCGAGTGCTGCAGCAGGCGCCCCACCACCCAGGAGTCGCCACAGGGGAGGCCCTTGTCGACATCCAGTCGTTCTACGACTCCAGCGGGTGGCCGACGCTGGCCCCCTGCGCGCTGGCGCTGGAGCCCCCGCCGCAGATCTTGTGCCTTGAGCTGTTGCCATGCGCGGCGGCTCGGACGTTGGGCCAGCTTGGCGCCGCGACCAGGGCCTTTCAGCCCACGCGGAGCGTCGCCCAAGGCCTGCGGGCTGGAAAGCGCCGACCATCACGGTCGCCCACCCGCGACTCGGGCAGCGCAGCTGGATCGACGACCTGCCCCAGTCTGCCCGAGGCTCGCGAGCCGCTGTAAGGAAGAACTTGGCAGCGTGTGTGATTGACACGTGTGCAGAGTTGAGGGCCAATCAGTTACGAGTTGCACCGAAGCCCGTTATCGTGTGATCGTCGTTCCAGGATGCCAAATGGCGGGGCGCGTGAGGCTCGCTGGCTACTCTGTCTAGCCAGCCAAACAGGCCGCCTACCTCGGGGTTAACATGGGCGGCGGAGTGAGGATGTCTCGCGAGAACACTGCCAAGAGGGATGCGAAACATAAATCCATGAGTGGCAAAGTGCGGAGATACGCACTTGCGTTGAAGAAGTGCCGCGTCACGGGGGGGGTGGGGGGGGGGGGTGGGGGGGGGGGGGGGCGGGGCGGGCTCGGGGAGCAGGGGGGCCAGGCAGCGGGGGCGCGCGGGCGCCACGCCTGCGGAGCCGTGGGGTCCAGGAGTACCATGGCTCGCCGTCGCCTGGGCCAGGCGCTGGCTGCGCCCTCGCGCGGGCGCCGCCTGACCACGCTGCTGGCGCGGAGGGCGGGGGGCCTGGATCCCGCGACCAAGCTGCCAGCGGAGACGCTGGACATGTGGCTACGCACTTGGAGGGGGCAACCAGGGCTGCGACCAGGAGCGCGGGAAGCGCGGGGCAGAGTATACAAGCGCACGAAGGAGCTTCCCGCAGCGCAACGCGTGCGCCATGCGCGGGGGGTCCTCGCCGCCACCGCCCTCCAGTTGACGGGGGCAGGCTGGGGCCCGCAGCAAGCTACATCGCGGGACCTCCCCGACAGTCACCCTGCCGCTGGGGGCATGTGGAAGTTCGACGACGAGATGTACACTGGACTTGCACGTGCTGGGCACGCAACCGGGTTCCATGACGGATTTCAAGCAGGCACGCCCTGTGGCAGAGTGCCACTCAACATTTCTGTGGCACGGGTTTGGAGCAGGGCGCCGACTGCGCGTCGTACCAGATCTTGCTGCAGCAGCCGACGGCCGCCCCTGCCTGTCTATGGGCACAGGCTGGCAGAGGTCATGCTCGCTTGCGCGGGGGGTGGGGTGGGGTGGGGGGGGGTGGGGGGCGGGGGGGGGGGGGGGGGCGGGGGGGGGGGCTGGCGTCGGAAGGCACCAGAGTGTATGATGATGCACCGCATATGGTTATGTGACTGCAATGAAGGAAGTAGCGCGTACGGGGAGTCGAACGACCTGATCCCGCAGGCTATCGCTCAGGACGAGGCCGACCAGGGCTCCTGGCTCAGAGGCCTTATGCCAGCGCCCTAGACGGCGGTGCCAGCACCCTGCGAGGCCGACACCTGGACCGGCACGGAGGAGCTGGACGGGGAGCTGATCACCGAGGGCTGCGTCGCGGGCGGCTCGGAGCAGGGCCCTCTCTTCGCCTTTGGCGACGCGGGCGGGGGGCCTGACGCCAGCAGCCCGCTCTTCCGCCGCGTCGGCGTGGGAGTAGTTTTCATGCGAGCTCTCAGGCCTGAGCTGCAGCTTGCCTCGACTGTGCGCAGCCCTCATTCGGTGCCTAGACAGATTGTTGCTCGAGGCGAGCTGCGAACTTTGCTTTTAGCCGCGTGGATGACCACCGGATCCAGTGCGTCCATTTCAGATTGCGAACCAATCGTTCCAGGATGATATAGCCGCAAGTTCGAAGAGCCCACAGGTGAGGACGCTGAACTGTGGGCACGCATGGGGCTCTTGCTGAGGAAAAGGCCGCACGATGCCATTACTGTCCTCTTTGTGAATTCCCACCTGTCTGCCACCGACATCGTGGATGGGAGAGCTCCGCGGTGGATGGTGGCAAGCAATATGATTGTTGATGCGATTGCTGGGCAGGCGGCCAGCGAAGCTTGCCTCCCAGAGGCAGTCCGCCAGCAGGTTTGTTGCGCGAGAGAGCGGCCCGTCTTGTCAGGATGCGAATTCCTCGGGCCATTCTCGATTTCATGGCGGCTGAAGGTAAGGACAGGAGCGTCGCGGAGGAAAAAGGTCCTGCCATCCCTGCCCCTTCCCCCGCCTCCTGCTGCTGCCTCTCTCGCCCTTCTTGCTTCGTCTCATTCAGTGGACAGCACAGGGTGTAGATGCACCAGGTGCGGAGGTTCGGCGTCGAAGGCGACGAGGACAGCCTGGCTGAGGGCCCAGTGCTTCCATCCGGTTAATTATAAGGGTGCCATTTTTCGGAAGCCTGAAGGCGCTACGTTGCACATTGCAGGTGGGTATGTCCACCCCAGTCACAGAATGCAATGTCATGGTGATTTGAACTTGTGGTACTGCGTTAGTTGTGGTAGCTATGGTTCCCTGCAGCTCCTGGCTCTTGGGCGTGTGTGCGTGACGCCCCCCGCTCCCTGCAGGGCCGAGTAGTTACGGCTAATCTCCCAGGGCTCGTGGCCAAAGGTCTTGAGCAAAGCTGAAAGGGCCACCAGGAGTAATCGCAGGGTTTTAAGCTATGTGGTGGATTGATTGCCTTAGTCATATAGTCATGTTCATGTTCATGCTCCTCCTCCTCCTCCTCCTCCTCCTCCTCCTCCTTCTCCTCCTCCTCCTCCTCCTCCTCCTCCTCCTCCTCCTCCTCCTCCTCCTCTGGCGCCGCCGCCGCCGCCTCCGCCTCCGCCGCCTCCGCCGCCTCCGCCTCCTCCGCCTCCTCCTGCTCCTGCTCCTCCTCCTCCTCCTCCTCCTCTTCCTCATCCCCCTCCTCCTCCTCCTCCTCTCCTCCTCCTCCTCCTCGTCCTCCTCCTCCTCTCCTCCTCTTCCTGCTCCTCATGCTCCTTCTGCTCCTCCTGTTCCTCCTCCTCCTCCTCCTCCTCCGCCTCTTCCTCCTCCCCTCCTCCTCCTCCTCCTCCTCCTCCTCCTCCTCCTCCCCTCCTCCTCCTCCTCCTCCTCCTCCTCCTCCTCCTCCTCCTCTTCCTGCTCCTCATGCTCCTCTGCTCCTCCTGCTCCTCCTGCTCCCTCCTCCTCCTGCTCCTCCTCCCTCCTTCTCCTCCTCCTGCTCCTCCTGCTCCTCTCCCTCCTCCTCCTCCTCCTCCTCCTCCTCCTGCTCCTCTGCTCCTTCTGCTCCTCCTGCTCCTCCTCCCCTCCTCCTCTTCCTCCTCCTCCTGCTGCTCCTCCTCCTCCTCCTCCTGCTCCTCCTCCTCCTCCACCGCATCCTCTTCTCCTCCTCCTCCTCCTCCTCCTCTCCTCCTCCTGCTCCTCTCCCCCTCCTCCTCCTCCATGTCTCCTCCTCCTCCCGATCTTCGTCCTCCCCCTTCCCCTCCTCCTGCTCCTCCTGCTCCTGCTTCTCCTCCTCCTCCTCTTCCTCCTCCTGCTCCTGCTCCTCCTCCTCCTCCTCCAACTCCAACTCCACCACATCCTCTTCCTCCCCCCTCCCTCCTCCTCCTCCTCTCTCCTCCTCCTCCTCCTCCCTCCTCCTCCTTTTCCTCCTCTTCCTCCTCCTGTTCCCCCTCCTCCTCCTCCTCCTCCTCCTCCTCCTCCTCCTCCTCTTCCTCCTCCTCCTCCTCCTCCTCCTCTTCTTCTCTCTTCCCCTCTCCATTTCCTTGGCCCTTCACGCTCGCGTAGCGAAACAATCACGACGGAAGGTTGTTGGGCGCTTCTGGCCTCTAAAGGCCCTCGCCGGGCCCCGGGACCGTCAACAAAATGCTCGGGATGCAGAGCTGGACCTGGGGAAAGGGGCTGGGACTCCCGGGGGCCGCGTGCAGATAAAAGAACAGGAAAGCCATCGCTTTGGGGGCCCCTCTGGATAACAGAAGCACCATGACAAAGTCACGGGCATGATCTTCCAGAGGGTCGCGGGGACGTCATGGATCGGCGCTGGAGGCGCCGCCAGAGGGGACCAACGCCGAGAAATCCGCGCGGAGCGCCGCCAGCGTATGTTCAGGGCGCGCAGCCACGATCCCCCTCGGCAGGGGCTGGCGCCCTGCTGGCGGTGTGCCGGTGCCGATTATGCTCTCTCTCTCTCTCTCTTTCTCTCTCTCTCTCTGCTTCCATGCGGTTTACGGGAGGCTTCGCCTGGACAGACCTTCTCCACGTTCTCCAAGTAGGAACAGCCTATGTCCTGGTCTATACCGAGCTTGTCCCACCTGGGCGCGCCAGGAGCCCAAACCAAGTAGGGAGGCCCAGCACGATGCGAACGCGGCACCATGCCAACGCGGAACGACGAGAGCGCGGCACCATGCTGACGCGACACAACGCTAACGCGGCACCATGCTAACCAGACGCATCGCTGACGCAACGCCTCGCTAACAAGAGACACACTAACACGACCCGACGCTGACGCTGACGCGACACCATGCTGACGCGACACCTCGCTGACGCGACATCTCGCTGACGGGACACAACGATACACCATGCTAATGAGACCGGATGTCTACGAGACACGACGCCGACGCGACACGATATCCCCCTGACGCTTCTGGCGCTCATGGCACTCATGACGCTCTTGGCGCTCCTGACGCTCCACGCTCCTACTGACGCTCCTGATGCTCCCGACGCTCCCGACGCCCCCGGCGCCAACGCGACTCCATGCGACTCGACGCGTAGGTAATGCGGCACCGCGCAAACGACGCTCCCGACGCCCCCCGAGGCCCCCGACGCTCCCCAGGCCGCTGGCGCCCCTGACGCTCCCGACGCCCCTGACGCCCATGACGCTCCTGGCGCTCCGGGCGCTCCCGGCTCCACGGACTGCCCCAGAAGCTTCAGGAGCTCCAGGAGCTTCACGGCGGATGCTGAGGCGCTCCAGGCGCTTCAGACGCTCGGGATCTTCAGAAGCTTCGGAGGGTCCGAGGCGCAGAGTGCCCCATCTACTTTAACCCTTCTACCTCCTCCTACTCCCCCTGCTCCTCCTCCTCCTCCTCCTCCTGCTGCTCCTCCTCCTCCTCCTCCTCCTCCTCCTGCTCCTCCTCCTCTTCCTGCTGCTCCTCCTCCTCCTCCTCCACAATCCTCCTCCTCCTCCCCCTCCTCCTCCTCCTCCTCCTCCTCCTCCTCCTCCTCCTCCTCCTCCTCCTCCTCATCATCCTCATCCTCATCCTCATCCTCAGCATCAGCATCAGCATCATCATCTGCATCATCATCTGCATCCTCATCATCAGCATCCTCATCATCATCATCATCATCATCATCATCATCATCATCATCATCATCATCATCATCATCATCAGCATCAGCATCATCATCATCAGCATCATCATCAGCATCATCATCATCAGCAGCATCATCATCATCATAATCATCATAATCATCACCATCATCAGCATCATCATGATCATCATTATCATCATCAGCAGCATCATCACCATCATCATCATCATCGTCATCATCATCAGCATCATCACCATCACCATCATCATCATCATCAGCATCATCATCAGTATCCTCATCATCATCATCAGTATCCTCATCATCAGCAGTATCCTCATCATCATCAGTATCCTCATCATCATCATCATCATCATCATCATCATCATCATCATCATCATCATCATCATCATCATCATCATCATACTTATCATCAGCATCATCATCATAAACATCATCATCATCAGCATCATCATCAGCAGCAGCATCATCGTC
This sequence comes from Prorocentrum cordatum, assembly GCA_963575745.1. NCBI lineage: Eukaryota > Dinophyceae > Prorocentrales > Prorocentraceae > Prorocentrum > Prorocentrum cordatum. Next base: position 134,393 of record CAUYUJ010000658.1, read on the forward strand.
ATCATCCTGCTCCTGCTCCTCTTCATGCTGCTCCTCCTCCTCCTCCTCCTGCTCCTCCTCCTCCACCACGTCCTCGTCCTCATCCTGCTCCTCATCCTCCTCCTACCTCTTCCCACTTCCCTCCTCCTGCTCATCTTCCTCCTCCTCCTTCTCCACCTCCTGCTCCTCCCGCCTCCTCCTCATCCTCATCATCATCCTCATCCTCATCCTCATCCTCATCCTCATCCTCATCCTCATCCTCATCCTCATCATCATCATCATCATCATCATCATCATCATCATCATCATCATCATCGTCCCCGGTGCATGTTGGCTTAGGCGGCCTTCTCCTGAACTTTCCATGCTCGCTAGAGTTGGCAGACAGCGCTGAGAACTTTCGCATCCACCATTCAGTCAGTCGGGCGGCGCGCGGCGGCCGCCGCCATTCTTGCCACTCTCGTGCACAGCCTCGGCGCTGCCAACAAGCCATGGCTCCGTCAAAGCGCTACCGCCCATACGTATGCTGTTCGCGCCAGGGATGCAAGGGATGGTCCCTACCATGTGGACCGCACTACCAAGTTCTGCCCGCAGCGTGGGTCCATCTTCCAGAAGTCCAGCTCTCAGGGGCACTCTTCGTCCTACCCCAAGCCTCCCAAATTCGGCGGGAAGTCCCACGGAGACTCGGGCCATCGTCGTGGGAATCGCTGGGCCAGGTTCAAAGGAAATGGACAGGAGGAGAACACTCGCCAGATCCCCCCAGAGCCCGAGGATGTCGCAACTAACCCCATCTCTATGTATCAGGATTTGGTCGCATTTTGGAAGCTTCGTGAAGGCACGGGGGGAGAGAATTATGTCAAAACCGTGATTTCTCTCAAGCAGGCGAAGACAACAGCTCTCCAGGGGAAGCCCGTGGAACAACAATGCCAGTCTCTCCGCGATCAGATCTCCGACGCCCAACGTAAGATCCAGAAGTTCACCGAGCAGATCGACCACAACGTCGCCGAGATCAGCCGCCTTGCCGACCAGGTCCTCACCCTACAGTCCGACAAGGCCAGCGCCACCGCCGAGCTCAAGCAGTTGGAGTGCCAGCCCGCAGTAGCAGTCCGTGCCGTTGCAGCTCAGGCCGCCCCAATTGCATCAGGAGCAGGAGGATCAGAATTCTTCCCGCAGGTCTTGCGGTTCATGGGCGAGCTCATGCAAGGACCCGTTGAAGGGGCCCCTCTAAGATCCAGACGCAGATCAATGAGCTCGAGAGGCCAATCGCCGAGGCCTACAGGTAGCAGCAGGCCCTTGCCAGAGCAGCCCGGCGCAGATGATGCAGTTTCAGTTGAGGCAGAAGATATTCCCACATCTCCGCGGGGACCCGCCGACCCCCATCAGCCCCAGCCACGGCAGCCTCAGCAGCCCCCGCGGGAAGCAGCGAATCAGCCTCAGCAGCAGCATCAGAAGCCTGACACAGAAACGGAGATGGACCAATCCGAGAGCAGCAAGCGCGGTCAGACTGCAGGAGCAGCCCTGCAGAGGGCGGGCATATCATTGAGTCAGCAGGAGATCACAGGGGAGCAAACAGCAAAAAAACTTAAGCAAGCAGCGGCAGCGAGAGCCAAGGACGGGTCTCGACTATAACACCAGCCGCAGCAGCAAACATATCATCTTGAATGGCAGGTTTTTGGAAACGTCGTCATTATCTGAGAATGTCATTGCGAGATGCTGCCAAGAGACACGCACTGGGGGATCGCATCACAGATGCCAAACACAGTGCCACAAAAAGGGGGAGATGCAGTCATTCACCATGTTTGACCTGCGGAGCCAATCGACCAATAGCGGCAGCATTCATTCTAGTGCGCGCAGGTTTTGCTGTGGGCATTGGCCCAGCCACCCTCCCACCTTTGGCCCCTACCAGCAGGATCTCAGCAATTATCCTTGAGCTCCCAGGACACTACCCGGTCGCCCTCCCCCCTGTACCCCGAGGACTCAGCAGGCCTCAGTTAGCTCAATCTCGACTCGCTGGCAGCCATCGGGTGGATGCAGAACCACCGCAACATGCCAATCTTTGCAACCGCGGATTTTAACGCGCCGCCGTCAGCCGTCAAGAAAACCAGTCTCATGGAAATGGGGGGCAACCAAGTTATCAGCTCCTCAGGCCCCACCTACTTCACGAAGAAAAGAAGGTCAAATCTGGACTACTTCATCGCCAGCAGCGTTTTGGGAGACTCGGTCCACAGCGTCAAGGTTCTCACCAGCTACCCGCTCTCGCCGCATAGACCAGTCGCAGCCCACTTCGAGTTAGGATGCAACCAGATTCTTCCCAGGATCAGAAAGTCCCAGCAGCTCCCCACAAGGCGCCCAGTGGGCCCCTTACCAGGATCCCCTCGACTTGCAGCAGCAGCAGTGCAGCAGCTTCAGCAGATCATCCAGGACCCAGACTCTTTAGACCAGCAAAAGCTCGTAGCTCTGCACGCTACCCTCGACGTTGTCGTCCTCGAGTTCGAAGCCTCAGTTGCGCGGCAGATAGACACGCCTCTCAGATGTCGTGGCCAGCGTTGTCAGCCTCCGCGTATCATATGGGTGTCGGCAAAAGCTGAAGAGCTAAACCATCGAGCAAAATGGCAATCATACGCCACACCGTTGAGGTGGCTGAATAACCGTGGCATTGACGTGCAGAGAGCGTTGCATTTCGGTGTTACCAGCAGCCTGAGGGATGCACAGTCGGCCCCGCAGGACGCCCCGCAGGAGTTCCCAGCAGTTCAAGAGTTGCAGCCTCTCTCCAGTAAGTTCAGCCACTTCAGTGACGCCCTTCTCATTGGCATCCAGAGGGACGGGATGGAGGCGTCCAAGCAGCAAGCTCAGCACATTCTTGAAGAGCTGCAGGTGGATGTGACCAGCTTCCGCGACCAGGAGCGGTCTCGAGAAAGGCATCAAGCCACGGCCTCCCAGAAGCAGTGGGTCAAGGAGCAGATGACCTAAGGAGTTGGGCGGGCCCAGGATCCCAGGCAATCCAGAAGCGGCTGAGCTCCCGCCCATCGCGCCCCTCTCGCTCAGGAAAGCCATCTGGAATGTCAGCCACCAGACCTGCCAGGCGTGGGACGAAGTCCACCCCGAACATGTCGAGCTGCTTGCAGACGAGCAGCTCCAGATCTTCGCCGACCTTTTCACCTGCATCGAGCACGTTGGCACGATGCCTTCCCAGGTTCTGGCCAGCATCACCAACCTCATTCCCAAGCTGAAGGTCACTGGAGGGCCAGCCCGCCGCGGGATCAGGCCCCTCCCTGGGAATCATCGTGTCTGGACCTAACGTCGCCAGCAGGAAGCCCGACACTGGGAAAAGGACCACCGCTGTACTTTCCTGGCGCGCCAAGCAAGCAGGAGCATCCTAAAACTCGTATGCCAGCAGTCCCCTCCCGCAAAGCAAGGCTCTGGGCGACGACCCAGCTCACTCAGGTTCGGTTGTATGGGGCTTGCCCAACTACTACGAACACATCAACAGGTCAGCCCTACAGCAGAGAGCCAGCAGCAGCTGTTTCAACGGATAGATTTAGGTGTTATTCCCAACCTATACCAGGCGAGCAGGGTCGTGACCTACAACCACCTTATCCAGTAGTGTGTTTTCCCGTTCAGGGGTATCCCAGCAGGTAGTGGTGTTGCTGCATACTTGGTCCAGCAGGTTGTGGTGTTGCTGCATACTTGGTCCAGCAGATATATGGTAAGCAATCATTGCAGGCATGGGCCCAGGCCCACCCATGAGTGCAGCTCAGTAGTTTCATCGATGACATGTGAATGCAGATGTTCCACCAGTCCAAGAAACAGCTGGTCAAGCTATTGCACAACGCGTGCTTCCAGCTGCTCGCAGCCATCAAGCACGAATTGCAGTGCCAGAGTGCCGACAAGAAGTCGGTTGTCCTCGCCTCTCCCTGAGACATCCAGGTAGCCCTCGAGGCCGAATTAGGCAAGTACGCGGGCCCCCTCAAGCAGGCCTCGGTAGCGCCCAACCTGGGAGTCGACTTCAGATCAGGAAAGGCTCGCCGTCTTGGGATCAGCCAGTCCACCCTCAGAGCCAGAAACAGCAGACTCCAAGCCTGCACCCGCAGGCTTGCCAACCTCAAGAGAGCCCAAGGAGATACCCGCAAGATCTACAATACAGGTCTCAATCAGGCGCACTTCTACTGGTCGGAGGTCGTAGGCCTCGACAACGTCAAGCTTCGCAAGTCGCAGTCGCTCTGCCTCAAGATCGCGGGCCCAAGGACCTCCTCTCGATCCAGGAGTATCTCGCTCTGCATCCTAGGCGACCCCTGCTGGAGACCAGCCGTGGGTCCAGCGCTCCTGTGGAGCCAGCTGGCGTGGCGAGCAGCCACAGGCACGGCCACCCAGGGCTTCAGCCTCCCAAGTTTGCGCAGGATGGCGGAGGCTGTGCTGAAAGCCGCGCCCAGAACATGGAGCAGTTGAAAAGGCCCGCTAGGAGCAGCGTGTCTCAGCCTCCAGAGGATCCAGTGGGCATTCCCCCCGTTCGTGATCCAGGACAGCAAATAAAACCAGCACAGCCTTACCAGCACCTCGCCCAGCCTCCTGCAGAACATTCTCAAGAAGACCTGGGAAGGAAGAACTACTTAAGGAAACAGTCTCAAAAATGGGACTCGAAGGGGCCCAGCTCAACACGGACGTTGCTCAGAAACGCATTAGGTCGACTAATTCCACCAGCATCGAGAAGACCACCCTGGTCGCATACCTCTACCATGCTACATGGACGCGCAGTAAACTCAAGGCCGCAGGATACGCGGAGTCCTCGGGAGAGTGCACGTGTGGAGCGCCCTCTGATAACCTGCCCCATCGGCTTCTGGGATGCTCACTCACTGAGCCATACAGGGCCAACAGTTCCGCGCCAGATGAAATCGAGATTTAACCAGCCGGGACAACGCTCCCCTGGCCGCGGGCTGTCAAATAGAGCCTGATTTCGACATAAGAGCCCCGGAAGGGCTCGGCCTCTCTTCCGCGAAATTTGAGTCCGAGGATCCCGAGGCTACCCCTCAGACGGCCCTGGTGGGCAAAGCCAACGGCTCGGCCCTCAAGCATGGATGTTCTACGTGCGAAACCGCAGGCTGGGCCGTGGTTAAGACAAATGACGCTGGCGATGTCCTCGCAACTTTAACGGGCCAAATCGGCCGACTCCTCCCCCTGTCCTCTTCTGCTGCTGAGCACTGTGCCGTGCTTGCTGCTGCCACCTCCTCCTCCAGAATTACACAGATGTCAGTGGATGATCAAGGCACTCTAGATTTGTACGCCACAGGACTTTCTCGGCGAAACCGATACGCTGGGATAGGACTACTCGCCAGAGCTGTCATAGGCTGGCATCATAATCTCAGGCTGTCCAAGGTCAAAGCCCACCAAAGTCGCGACGCCCATCCCGTTGGGTCTCCAGAGGGGGCCGCGGCCATAGGCAACCATGGTCGGGGAGACGTAAGACCCGGGTACGGGGGACTCGGAAATCCCCGACGAGGTCGTCAAAAAAATGACGAGGCCGAGCCTGCATTTTGACGAGGCCTCCCGCTGCAGACATCCCACGAAACTCCTCCTCGTCAAAATCCGAGGCGCGGTCGTCAAAAAACGATGGCGAACCCGAGTCCTGGCAAACCCGGGTCTTACGCTCCCCCGACATGGAGCTGACCGGGTTGATGGTGTCGCCTCTCGCATTTTCAACCGACCTTCGGAAGCTGAAGTAGACAGTTTTTCAGACCTCAGAGTAACCTGCTCAGTAAGTTGTTACTCGACGTGACTCGTGCACTCCAGGAATGGCCCCCGATAGGACCCAGCACGTCCAAAGAAGGCTCTCGCCAAGCCCACCAAGTCACCAGTCAAAAGGGCGAGGAGGACAACGTCAAGAGGGCGGCCAACAACGACGAGACGAAAAGCAAAGGAGGCGAAACAAGGGCGCAGCATCACATCGAGGCAGCGGACTCCAAGACGCACGAGGCCGCGAGCCTGCAGCAGGAGCACGAAAAGAGGGCGGGTGCACAGGCCGCTGCTTGCCGATGAGGCTCTTGAGCATCGAGCTCCGATCAGGACGGAGGAAAAAGGGCGAGGGAGAAAGGAAGGGCAACGGGTTCGACATCGGGGCACGCGCGGTCACCCTCCTGCTCCCACCTGCCCTCACCCTCCCCCCTCTCCTCCGCCCTCCTCCCTCCGCCCCTCCCCCCCCCCCCCCCCGGTATCCTTCCTGCTTGCCGTATCCCTCTGCCTTCCTTCCTCTCCCCCCTCCGTCCACTTTCCTGTCCTCGTCGCCGTCGTCGGAGTCGTCGTCACCATCCTCCCCCCTCGTCACCGTTCCCTCCTCCCACCTCCCTCGCCATCCCTCCTCGCTCCTCCTCATCCTTCCTCCCTGCGTTTCCCGACTAGCCACAATGGGGGAAGCAAAGCTCGCGACCAGCCCAGGGGAGGCCCGGCGTACTGGCAGCCCCACGAGGGGGTTGGGGGGACGAAGCCGATGGTCTCCGCAGGGGGCCAAGAACTAGAGGCCGCCGGAACGAGGCTGAAGTCCACAGGGCCAGAGGACCGCACCGCACCGCCCATGAACCGACGACGCACCGGCGATATCGAGATGGACGACCTCTGGGGAAACCATAAAAGGTACCGATGCCGCTACTCACTGGACCTCTCACGGGGCGCGTTCTGACCAGAATCCGGCCGTGGCGACGAAGGCCTCCCAGGAGGCCGAGAAAGACGAAAACGAAGGAAGGGGAACTGGCTATCGGTCGAACCTCCGTTCCCCGTGTGCATGCCTCGGATCCGTGCGTCTTTTTCGCAAGATGATCCCACATTGCTCCTCGACGGCCCTGGCCGAGAACGAATACACACGTCCGAGCGATGCCACGATAGCGGCATCGGTTCCTCGGTACCTCCTCTGAACCCCGTGCGCTCGGTCGCGCCGCACCGCCGGCGCACCCCGGCGGTGCGGCGCGGCCCTCCCGCCCCCGTCTGTTCCAGGCCAGCTCGGGCGGCCTGGGCCGGCGAAGGGCAGCACTCGGGCCCAGGCTGCGGAGCGCGGGCACCTTCGCATCCCCGCAGGTGGCCTGATCTTGTCACGACGTCTGGAGGTAGACGTGAAACAACAACTTCTGAACATAAGTTCTCGGGGATCTGCGCGGGCTTTGCGGATCGGAGCTGGGCCCTTCTCCCTGGCGCGCGGAGCCGCTTGACGGGCCCCCGCGCCGATCCGAGAAGTCCGCGCGGAATGCCGAGAAAGAATCATGCGTATGCCATTAATTGTCATTCGACTTCTGTCACACAGCACGGAGATCCAGGGACGCGACAAGACCTTGCAATCACCACCTCCAAAATCGACCTGGAGCCAACACAACCCCCACAATTGTGTTGAACGCCCGACATACGTACGGAAAAAAGGGGCACGATGACCACCAACATATGCTGCCCAAAACCGGCAACGGCCGTTCCTGAGCAGGCGGCCTTCTGTCTCGAACGGACAACGTCTGCGTCGACACTGACAGCGAACCCTGTTCATAATGTGGTGTCGGTCGGTCTTTGCAACCATTATTTCCGTACAGTCGAACCTAGGCCAGAAGAACATCCCTCAAGAACATGAGACAGTCCGCCGTCGGCCAAAACGAACAAAACAGCCAAGGGTACCCTCCCCAGGATGCAAGAGAGAATCCAACGAACACGAAAAATCTGAGAGCACCCTCCCCGAACCGACCTCGACTTTCTACCTCGGTCCGACTGCACCCATTTCGCTCGTACCAGGCACAGCCCCCCCCAATTGTCGCTCGCCGCCTCGCCCCCCCCCCCCCTCCGCACGGAGGCCGGGAGCAGGGCGGCCACCCTGCCCTCTGCAGCTCTATCAGCTTAAGCCCCGGGGCCGTGCAGGACTTGCTCTGGGGCGCGCGGCCGCGGCGCAGGGCGAAGCGCTACATTTCGACTCTTCCTCCTCCTCCTCCTCCTCCTCCTCGTCCTCCTCTTCCTCCTCCTCCTCCTCCTCCTCCTCATCATCATCATCATCATCATCAGCAGCATCAGCATCAGCTCAGCATCAGCATCAGCATCAGCATCAGCATCATCATCATCATCATCATCCTCCTCCTCCTCCTCCTCCTCCTCCATCATCATCATCATCATCATCATCATCCATCATCATCATCATCATCATCATCATCATGATCATCATCATCATTCATCATCAGCATCATCATCAGCATCATCAGCATCATCATCAGCATCATCATCATCGTCATCACCATCATCACCATCAGCATCATCAGCATCGTCATCATCATCGTCATCGCCATCATCAACATCATCATCACCATCATCATCATCATCGTCATCATCTTCGTTATCATCCTCATCCTCTTCCTCATCTCATCCTCATCCTCCTCCTTATCATCAGCATCAGCATCAGCAGCATCATCGTAATCGTCATCATCATCATCATAAACAACAACATCATCATAATCATCATCAGCATCATCATCATCATGATCATCATCATCATCATCATCATCATCATCATCATCATCATCATCATCATCATCATCATCATCGTCATCGTCATCGTCATCGTCATCGTCATCATCATCATCCTCATCAGCATCATCATCATAATCATCATCATCCCCGACATCTTCCTACTTCGCCGCTGCAGCCGACCTCCCTCGTCGTCGTCCTCCTCCCCCGCCCACCCTCCTCCTCCTCCTCCTCCTCCATCTCCTCCTACTCCGCTTCCTCCTCCACCACCTACTCCTCCTCCTCCTCCTCCTCCTCCTCCTCCTCCTCCTCCTCCTCCTCCCTCCCCCTCCTCCTTCCTCTTCTCCTCCACCACGTCCACCTACTCCCCCTTCTCCTCCTCCTCCTCCTCCTCCTCCTTCTCCTCCCTATACTGCTCCTCCTCCTCCTTCTCCTCATCCTCCTCCACCTCCTCATGATCCTTCGGATCCTCATCCTATTCCCCCGAGAAAACAACGCGAAAGGCAAGTAAAGAGAAGGGAGTGGGCTCAGGGGAGGGCGACGCAGGTCCACCCCACCTGCGAGCCCCACCTTAGCGGGATTGAACTCCCAAAAGGACCCTTCCTGCACTCGGCCCCGAGGAAGCGGAAACGGGCGGAACCGAAAGTGCCGCAACACGAGCACCAGGCCACCCGCCCCCCACCCAACCAAACTCGGTGGCTCCTGCGAGCCGTCCCCGAAACCTTCGGCGGACCGCCGCGAGGCACCAAAGCTATGTGAAACCTCGATCGCCCGCGCTCTCCGCAGGTCACACACACATACCATACTTGTACCGCTTGCCCGCCTTATCAATGCAGTGCCCGTTAGGCTCAAGAATTGACTGGAGGGTTTCCGGCTTGGGCCTTCCAGGCCGGCCTCCTAAACTTAGGGACATCCGGAACCTCTTTCGCGGCTGGGCCATCCATGACCTCCACAATCAACCAAGCCGACTGTGATTAGAACCAGGGCAGCGCTTGACTTATGCTGGGCTTGGATGCGAGGGCTGGCGGGGCTCAAGCCGAACACGGAAGCATCTGGTCGGCTCGGACTCGGCGCCCCCGCGCGCGAGCCGGGACTCGCAGGGCCACACGTGCGCATGCGCGTTCCAGCGCAGGCCAGCGGAAACGAACCGCGTACGTCTGCAGACGTCCGTGGCCTCTAATTGGCCCGCCTCAGGGTGGCTGGTAGGAGCCTCTGCCGGGCCAAGACACCCGACGTTGCGTTTTTTTCACAACGTCGACCCCCAAAAGGTCTGGACCCCTTCCCCGGGACCAGCTTTTCATCCCGAGTCGTTGTTTGACGGTCCCGAGGCCCGGGAAGGGCCCCGGAGGCCGAAAATAGCGAAAAAACGCCCGTCTTAATTTTTGTCACAAGGCGAGGAGGTCGCGGGGGCCCTTGCTCGAAGCGGAAGGTGTGCTGCCTGCCCGGCCGTTGGGGCCGACCTGGCCGCGCAGGCCCTGTCTGGGCCCAAGCGGCCCTGCTGGCCTCCCGCTCCCGATCCTGCGCCTGCTCAATTCGTCGGTCCTTCTCCCTCCTCGCCCTCGTCCCTCCCGGTCCTTCTCCCTCCTCGCCCCTGTCCCCCCTCGCCCGTCCTCCTGCCTCCTCGCCCTCGTCCCTCCTGGTCCTTCTCCCTTCTCGCCCCTGTCCCCCCTCGCCCGTCCTTCTCCCTCCTCGCCTCTTGCCCCTCCTGGTCCTCGTCCGACGCCCCTCGTAGGCCCCCGTCCCGTCGTGTGACGACGACGACGACGACGACGACGACGACGACGACGACGACGACGGGCCTCAGAGGCCTCAGGATGGCGCCAGGATGGCCCTAAAGGAGAAGCCAAGCAGAGTCACACGAACGGCCAGGAGGGCCCCAACAGCACGCCCCCCATCGGTGGCCCCCCCTCTCTGCCGCCCCTCAACCTTCTCGGCTGCCTGCCTTCGTGGCGACGACGACGACGAAGACGAAGCTGGCGACCAGGCGGCGGGGCATGGACGAGGAGCGAGGGATGATGGATCAAGAGTTCGCCCTCCATCCTCCCATCCTGTTACATCCTCCATCTCGTTCCCCTCCCCTCGAAATGAAAATCGAACTGGGCCTGGGCAAAACCGAACTGGAATCGAACCCGAATCGAAAGCCCAGAGGGAAGCGGACCCATGTCGGAAGCGGCCGCCCCGAATGTGCATCGGATCGGCTCCAAGCCGGGCGTGCAATCAGCCATGGCCCCGCCCGCGAGGCGGCGGAGGACCGTGCGAAGGAGAGAGGCATTGCAAGAGAGGATGAGGATGAGGATGAAAAGGAGGAGGAGGAGGAGGAGGAAGCAGGAGTGCGGAGGAGAAGGATCGGGGGGAGGGGGGGCAGGGGAGGGGGGGCAGGGGAGGAGGAGGGAGGAGGAGGAGGAGGAGGAGGAGGAGGAGGAGGAGGAGGGAGGAGGGGAGGGGGAGGGGGAGGAGGGGAGGAGGGGGGGAGGAGGAGGAGGAGGAGGAGGAGGAGGAGGAGGAGGAGGAGGGGGAGGAGGAGGGGGGGGACAATGTCGCGCGGGAGGAGGAATAGCAGGACGCGGAGTTGGAGGGGACGGAGATCAAGGACGACGGGAAGACGACGGGAGGGAGGAGGGCGGGAGGACAGGCAGAACGGAGGAGGAGGAGGAGGAAGAGGAGGAGGAGGAGGAAGGGGAGGGGGAGGAGGGGGAGGAGTCAGGAGGGAGGATGTGGAGGAGGAGACGCAGAAGGAGCGATGAGGGAAGGAGGAGGGAGGAGGGTGGAGGAGGAGGGTGGGCGGTGGAGGAGGAGGAGGAGGAGGAGGAGGAGGCGGAGGCGGAGGCAAAGGAGGAGGAGTTGCTGGGTGTGGGGGGGGAGAGGAGGGAAGGGGAGGGGAGGAAGGCGAGCGCAGGGTGTGGAGGGGATGGGATGGGGAGGGAAGAGGAGGGAGGACGAGGAAAAAGGGTGGAGGAGGAGGAGGAGGAGGAGGAGGAGAACCTTAGAGAAGGAGGCTGGGAGGGAGGGGGAGCCTCGACAACTGCCTTACCATGGTGGCGGGGTCGGCCTCGGATGGGATCGGTGTCCCTGGGCTCCCTCCTGCCCTCCCAGGAGGAGGGGGAGAGGAGGCGCGAAGGAAAGGGAGCAGGAGGGAGAGGGGAGGAGAGGGAGCAGGAGGGAACAGGAGGAAGCAGGAGGGGCCTGCTCATCTCTCACAAGGTCCCATCATCGCCTTCGCTCTGTCTGTCTTGCTCGCTCTCTCTCGCTCTCTCTCTCTCTCTCTCGCCGTCTCTCAAGCCGCCGCTTGGGCTCGAGCTGCGTGTCCATCGCTGCGACGCCCCACCCAAGCGCCCCGACGCTGTACCAAATTCTGTGCTGGTTTGAGCGGCACCGCCATACCTTGGAGTCGAAATTGGGTTTGTGTACTGCGCCTCTGTATGGAGAAAGCATGCAAGGCTTTGCGGACGTCAACTTCAAGGTCACCACTGGATGCGAAATCGAATTCCACTATATAATCAGGCGCCTTCTGCCGTTACCCCCGCCACCGGGAGACCTAAGGCAGATCTCGGCTCCAAAGACTTGGATCGCAACCTCAATAAGCAAAATCGCTATGCACCCGCCTGTGTCAGCGCCGCCACCAGCTGCAGTGGCCCTGCTGACCTGTTTCCAGCTCGTGCCCGCGGCCCCCACTTCCACCGCGGTGGCCGAGGAGACGAAGCGTGATACGAAGAGCAGGAAGTGCAGGGAAAACCAGCGCATGAAGCAGGATTCGGAGCAGTACCAAAATGAACCCGGTGCGACCCCAATTAGGGGAGAGTTTCCTACTGCATGGGCGCAGTGCTTGGCATTGCTTGGCATTGCCTGGCAGTGCTTGGCATTGCCTGGCTTTGCTTGGCATTGCGTGGAACGGGAACAATCACAATACAAGGCACTACGGGCGGGGAACCCAGGGAACGCAAGAAACCCGGGGAACCTGGTGAACCCGAGGAACCCGGGGAACCCGAGGAACCTCCGAGAAACGGGCAACGTAATAACAGTAGGAGGCACCGGGAGCGGGGAACCCGAGGAACCCTGGGAACTCGGGGAACCTCAGAGCAACGGGCAAAGTAATATCCCGAGGCACCAACCTCTAACCAAATAAGAACCCCTTAGGCAAACCTAGCTGGGGAACAACTACGGCAACAAGAGCCACGGGAAGGACACGGAGATGGAGGGCGTCAAGGTGTTGGCGGTGCTGCTCCCGCCCGTCCCTCTGGCCAAGGACAGGACGATGCGGAGTCGAAGTCGCGCCTGGAGGAGAAGTTCCATGCGGAGGCAAGGCCTGCGCTGCCGCCGCCTCCTCCGCCTCCGGTGAGGAGCGCCCCGCCGACGCGCACAACGACCCCGCCGAGGAGGATCAGGACGGAAGAAGGATTTTGCGTCGGTGTTCCCAGCGACGCAGGTGGCATCGCGCGTCCGCCGACCTCCCCGACCGCCTAGAAGAATTGTTTTCGCGCTCCGCACCGCACAGACCTCGAAGCCGCGGCTGGCCGGGGCCTGCACGCCTGAACGGAAGTCTCGCCGTCCCGCCTCCCCACAGGGTGCCGATGTTGCCACACTATGGCCACACAGCTCACCGAAAAATAAAATCCAGCTCGACGCGAGATACGTCGTACAACTAGCGACAGAAGTCTCCCTACTGAGAGACGCCGACCGTCTGAAGCAAATCTCCAACCACCTGCGATCACTGATGCCTGGCAGAGAAAAATTAAAGAGACCAAAACTGCGACTCAAAAGAGCGACCGCATAGGAACGAGAAACTAGAAAGCGGCGATGCGCCTCCTAGAAGAACTCTTCTAGGCGGCCCGACCACCTAGAAGAATGTCACATCACAAGCTTGGATTCGAATGCACCCGAAGTCGGAGCCCACCCTCTTCATGGCATGCAGGAGATATTTGGCATCATCAGGATCTTGAGCAGGAGCTTAAAAGTCTTGATTATCAGAGTCATACGCCTGGTCTCTAGGGCTCTAGGGTCAGTCTCTCAAGAGATTGGTTGGGACTCATGTCGGCACAGCGTCTTCTTCTGAAGCTGGAGCGGAGCCGGAGCATGCTTCAAGTGCGCTTGCTGTTTCAGGTGACGGAGGCGCTGTGGAGCCCTCGGTACAAAAGGGATTCAAGCGTAATGGTATGCGCGAAGTTCTGGCATTTTGCAATGGCGTGTCGAGGGAGCTGCCTGTGCGGCAGTGGAAGCGCCTGGGGGCTAGGTACCGCTTGGCTTGGTGGAGCGTGCCGGAGCTTCAGCGTCTCAGGGGATCTGGATTTCCACACCTTGATCTCCAATGCGGAGTCTTGTGCGTTTTCCCACTCGCACTCTCAGTGAAGCCCTTGGCCGAGAGCTTCCAGATTAGTGGTATGGTTGCTTCATGTTTGCATTTGAACGTGGAGGCCCTTTTTTCATGCCGCCTCATTCTTGATTTTCAGCCTTATGTTCCAGGTTCCTGCGCTTCGCATGTTTCAGCCTGCTTGCCGGTCGCTTCGTGCAGCAAGTCATTGCGTCATTGCAGTGGTCCGTCGCAAAAACTCTCTCTCTCTCTCGCTTTCTCTCTATCTCGCTCTTTATCCCCCCCTCCCTCCCCTTTGATCCCTCCCTACCTACCTCCAGCTTTCTCTCTCTCTCTCTCTTTCTGTCTTTCTCTCTCGCACGCTCTCTCTCTCTCTCTTTCTCCCTCCCTCGCTCCCTCCCTCTCATCTCTCTCTCTCTCTTTCTCTTTCTCTCGCTCTCACTGTCTCTCGCTCTCTCTCTCTCTCTCTCTTTCTCTCGCATGTTCTACTCCTCGTGAGTGTCGGGCTCCGTTTATCTGGCGCGTGGTCGCTACATCCATGGATCGGGGAATGCACACCGGAAACATGGCGTCATTGCCGCCCGATTTGGTGGCGGTGGCGGGGCGCGCCGATTCTGCATGTAAACGGGATCCGTCGCCAATCTACGCGCCTTGATCTTTGCTTACGCTCCCTCGCGCCTTCCTCCCCTCCCCTCCTTCGCGCCTCTCCCTCCCGCCTCCCCTCCGCCCCCCCCCCACCAACAATTCCTCCTCCTCCGCCTCCTCCGTCCCCAAGGCCCAAGCCACTGGAGACATTTCCTGGTGGCTGGTTTTGTTTCTGGCAGTTTTGCATTTTTCCCGCCAGATTCACAGGCCTCGCGCGCCAGCCGCCAGCAGCTGGCGGCCGGCCGCAATTCCGTCCGACGGCGGCTGGCACAGACGCGAGCGGCACCACAGGTCACTCGACCGCACGCTGCTCCGCGTAGCCGCCGCGGCGTCTCGCCTGAGCCGACATCTTTCGTCCCAGTCTCGGATGCAAGATAGTTGGCTGTGTGAAATATGTGGTGGCGTCAACTCGTTTGCCTCCACCTTCTGTACCACGTGCATGCCCGATCAGTCTCCTCAGATGCCCAGTGGTCGTGGTCAAGCCCCCCCTCGTGTGCCGGGTCCGCAGCGTGGCAGACAGTATCAGCCGCCTCATCAAGTGCATGCCGGTCAAGCTGCGAGTTCGTGGTCTTCTGCTCAGCCCTCGATGGCATACGGCATGGTCCGAGACCCGTGGGTGAGGAATTCTCAGGGAGCAGCCACAGGTGTGCAACAGTCGGCGCAGACACAGTCACGACGTTCGTCGAGGGGGCCGAGGAGAGGCCAGCAGCGGCAGGAACAAGAGGGCGAGATCACCTTCTGTGACTTTCGCAGACGAGGAGGAGGACGGGACGACGACGGTATCCGCGCCCCTCAATATACTACCAGCCCTTCCCGCTATGGCAATCTATCATCATCGGTTTCCTCCCTTGCCTGGCGAGACTGCTACAGAGTCCGATCGGAAGACCTACATCAGCAGAAGGAGGGCCGAGATGAAAGTCCTTGCCGCCACAATCCGTATGAAGGAAGAAGCTGGGGACGCCAGCGAGGACGAGCGGGATTGGTATGCCGTGTTGCTGACAGCCATCCACCTCTGCCGCCCGTGGCAACAACAGCGCGATCGGCAAAGGTCAGCGCTCCAGAGGTCACAGGCGAAGTTGGAGGCCCAGGGGCAAGATATTCGAAACAAGGAGGCCGAGCTGGACGAGTTGAGAGCCAAGCGCGACCTTTCAGACCAGTGGGTTTCTCGGCACCAGCAGGCGCTGATGGAGATCGAGGCCATGGAACCCGTCGGCGCCGAGCCCCTGGGAGAGCCGGGAATCATGGAGACCGACGAAGCCAGCGAGGAGCCAGGTGGTGTGCCTGCTGGTGTGGCCGCGGCTCCCTCGATGAGGACGCAGCCGATGCAGCACGCACCCGCGCAGCCAGGGCTTCAACCTGGACAGGTGGTGGACCTCGCCCTGGTGCAGTCCCAGCTCGCGTCGATTTCCCAGAACCTAGTCATGTTCCAGCAGAGGATCGACAGCAACGTGAACAGCCTGGGCTCGCAGTTCAACATATTGAACGCGAAGCACGAAGCGCTGCTTGCGGCCACCAGGACGCCGCCAAGCGGAGTGGTGCCGCCCCCGCAGTTTCTGATGCCCACGGCGAGTGCCGCTGTCCAATATTCTGCATTTGCTGGCACTGCCGCGCCTGCTGTGGCGCCGCGGAGCCCTGGCGGCTCGACAGCGGCACCCAGCAGAGGGCGCGACAACTCTCGTTCGCCAGCCAGGCGAGCACGAGGAGAGGGCGGGGAGCCCGCGGAGGAGGATGCCGAAGATCCCCAGGGATAGCAGCACCTGCCACCCCGACCCCGTGCGATCTCAATGATTGCGATCCGGGTGGCGACCCAACCACTATAAGGTCACCTACTGTGATGTGCTCAGGTCTCGTGGATGCGATTAAGGCACCCTGGTCGTGGGCACCTGCAAGGAGCTGGCAGGACATCGAGCGTTTCTTGCTCCCTTGTTCGCGTGCTTATCTTGCCTCTCTCTCACCTCTCCCGCCTGACCATCCCCACCTTTGTCGTGCCTTCATCTATTCTGATGGTTCTGGAGGGGGTGGAGGAGCGCCGCCGTCTTGGGCTTTCGTCGTGCTACTGTTGCACCCGTCGGGGTCCTGGCATTTCGGAGGGTTCTTTGCAGGCACCCTCGACCTGGATGCCATGTCAATTTCTCGTGCTTTCGCCAGTATGGCCGCAGAGGCCGCGGCAATGCTGTGGGCCGTGGCATGGGCTGTCCAGGCACAGTGCACTGACGCCAGCTTTCACGTTGACAATCTGTCGGTTGTCAGAGCAGCGTTCGGATATGGAGGGCTGCCCGACATCTCAGGTGTAGCAAGGTGTCTTCGGTCCCTCGTTCTTTCGTTACAGCAGGTTGCGGTTGCATCCTTCCATCATGTGAAGGCTCATTTGGATGACCCCCTCAATGAAATGGCCGATACCCTGTGCGCCCTGGCTGCCCTAAAAGTTGTGGAGCCCCCTCCGGTCTGCCCGTGGGAACGTTGGTTGGCTGACCCCCTCGTCGCATCGTGGGCGTGCCTCGAATTGCTGGATATCGAACGGCGGCAACAATTCCCGTCGATTTGCCAGGGTGACTTCATATTAGTTACTGACGCGCCGAGCTTTCGTGACGTCTGCCCTCCTCGATCCCCCCCTCTTGGCCCAGATCATGACCTGCCTTTTTCCAGGTCCCCTCAGCCTGGCGCCACCGCTTCTTTGTCTCGCGATGTCGTGCCACATGCTAGGTTATCGGTGCGGATGGCTTTTGCTAATATGTTGAGTCTGCGAGCCACAGGTAACGGCAAGAAAGCTCCTGTCGGACTAGATGTGACAGGACGTCCTCGCATGCTGGCTGCTCAATTTGAAGCGGCTAAGTTGCAGGTTGTGGGCACAGCGGGGTCTAGGGTCCCTCGGCAAGGATGGACCGACATTGGGAATTTTCTGGTCCTACATGGGCCAGCCACCCCACAGGGGTCCCATGGTTGCTCGCTTTGGCTGAGGAAAGGGGCCCCTTTGGTGCCGTCCCTGGCGGATAGCACGATCAAGAGGCATCTGGTCACAGTTGCACTTGCTGAGCCCACGGTTTTGGTTGCCAATATTGCTGTAGGCTCAGTTTCGCTGTCATTCATTGCTGGGCATGCACCTCATTCAAAGCACGACAAAGCAGATATAGAAGCCTGGTGGGCTAGGTTTTCAGGATGGGTGGCTAAAACCCTCGAGGCTACCCCGTTTACGTTTTTGCTCCTCGACGCTAACGCTACCGTTGGCAGTGTCCCCTCAGAAGCTGTTGGCCCCATCGCTAGGGAAAACGAAAATCACAATGGTGCATGTTTTCACAAGTGTCTTAAATATTGTGCATTCATGCTCCCTGCGACGTTCTCTGGTGACCCGCAGGCTTCTAAGACGTGGACTCCACCGCAGGGGCTTGTGGCCACGAGACGGATCGATTTCGTCTCTGTGCCAATGTCGTCGCGATCGTTTGCAGTTGAACCTACCGTAAATAAAGGGGTCGAGCTTGCCATTGCCCGACAGGATCATGCGCTAGTGCAATTAGATTTCAGAATGCCCATACCCGATTTGAGGCCTTTCCAGGGGATCGTTTCCTCGAAGCCACGGCTGGATCGCGCAAAACTGGCGGATGCTTCTGTTCAGGGCGATTTCGCCAAGTATATGGAACATGCCCCCAAGCCACATTGGGCCGTCCCTCCGTCCAAGCACTGCGCTCAGGTCTCTGGGTACGCACGCCAGGGCATGGTTAAATTTTTCGAGTTAGATCAGAGCCAAAAAGATACTGGACTCTCAGGGGATGCTCGCCAGCAAGTGGCCGCGTTGCATAGGACGCGGCGAGCCTTGTCTCAGATAAGAGGTATTGCTGCACATGTGTGGTCAAGGCTCGTCATGCTTGCATGGAGGTATTCGTGTGCCATCCCGCTCAGTTTTGGTTCTCGTTTTTCAGGCTCTGCCTCGGATTTCGTGGCCCCGTATCTTGCGCGCTTGGCCTCTGGAGGTCAGCGGCGTATCGAGGCCGAAACTGCGTTCGTTAGCGGGCAAACCAATCGGCAGTTAATGGCACGAGTGCTCATGGCATGGAGGAACAGGATCGTAGCGCTCATTGCAGTGCGACAGGATTCGGTCATGACAGGGCTTGCCCCCAGAGATGTGCATAATGTATGCGCCGAGGCGGGGCGCATTCTAAAGCAGGTGTCCTCTGTAGTTAGGGTCGCGCTGCTTGCGCGATGGAAGCTACGATGCAAGAACACCTGCAATCGCAGACAGGCAGTCCCAGCGGACATTGCAGCAGTCTCGTTTCTCATGTTTCCCCCAGGCTCCCCTGGGCCCCCGTATGGAGGAGAATCGCTGGCAATTTCGTTGCATTCCCTGTTGTGTTTGGCACGGGCGCTTGCTCTGCGTACCTCTGCGTTGCAATATTGGTCGTTGATGCCGCAGGTGCAGCAAGTCCATAATATCATTAGGACCGAAGCAAGTCGGAAGCTTCAGGACATTGCCAAATCCGTGGGGGACGCGCGGTCTACGCGTGACTTTGCTTCGGCCTTTTCGGCCCTTAGGCTCTTGGGAGCCTCGGGAAAAAAGACATCGGCAGCACCAGGTGTTGCCAGCCATCCTTGGGCCTGACAATGAACTGCTGCCTACCGTCGTACAGGCGCGCGACCACTGGCTGCAGCATTTCGCTGCCCAGGAACTGGCAACAGTGATGTCCCCTGACCTCTTCGAAGCCGTCTGCGCTGACAAGGTGGGTGACTTGAACGGGGCTTCGAGGGACATCGCTAACATTCCCACGTTTGCCGAGTTTGAAAAAGCCCTTCGGTCCACGGGCAATGGTGCTGCAGGCCCTGATGGGCTTCATGGTTCTTTTGTGAGAGCCTGTGCGGCCCCGCTGGCGAAAGCGTTTTACCCTCGCGTTTTCAAAGCGGCTATGTTAGTTAGCGAACCTATTCAGTGGAAGGGGGGGTCTACCTCACATCCCCCAAGGAAAAGGCAACCCGTTTGCTGCCTCATCCTCCCGTTCCATTCTGGTGGCCTATCACATCGGTAAAAGATACCATGCGTGCTTGAGATCTCGGATGCTGCCCGCTGTGCAGGATGCGGTGGGATCGACCCAATGCGCTGCAATCCCAGGCCGTGGAACTACCATGGCTATCTTGGCAGCGCGAGTGTTGCAGCGGCTAGCGATAGCACGCAAGATGTGTTTAGGTTTTTTGTTCGTGGATGTGGTCAATGCCTTTTACACTGCCATCCGTGAGCTAGTCTTGGCCACCGACGCCTCCAGGGATTCGCTTCGAAATTTGTTGGCGAGTGCGGGGCTGCCAGAGGCATTTTTGCCTCTGCTTGAGCGGCGGCTTCTTGACTTGCCGCTTCTTCGTCGCCACGGGTTGACAGATCACTTCGTTGGAATGGTTGGGGAAGCATTTCGTCTCGGCTGGTTTCAGGCCCCTGGGGCCGAGCGTGTGGCGAATACTTTTCGTGGCACACGCCCTGGTACCCCATTTGGGGACGCGGTTTTCATTTTCATCATTGCGGAGGTTACGGCTACTGTGTCTGGGATGCTCCAGGAAGAGGGTCTTCTGCTTCAGGTTGAAACCCCCACCTCGGGCCTCTACTCTCCTCTCGCCCCTGACGACAAGGTAGACTTTCCCGGCCTTGTCTACGCTGATGATTCGGGTTTTGTGCTGATGGCACCTAGCGAAGCCTTCTTGCCTGCCTCGCCTTCCTTCTGCCGCATCGTGCTCAACGCCTTCGCCCCAGTAGGGCTAGTTCACCACATGAAGGTTGGCAAAACAGAATTGCTTCTGGATGTCCGAGGAAGTGGGGCCGCCGACTACAGGCGGGAGCTTTTTCGCGACCCGCCCCCATCCATACAGGTCCCAGGGTTAGTGCGTGGGGGGGGGTCCGTTTCAGTTGTTAGGTCTACGCTTTATCTTGGTAGTATGCTCGATGATAAGGCGTCGTTGGGCCCTGAGTTGGCTGATCGGGGCCGAGAAGCGTCAGGGGCCATGCGAGCCCTGCGTCGTGCTGTTGCTAAGGCCCCGGGCAAGGACATTCCCCCCAAACTACACTTGCTCGACGCGTTGTCAGTCAACGCTGCCATGTATTCGGCAGGCACGTGGTATGACATGACCAAGGAGGAGACGCTCAGAGTGCAGACACAGTACGTCCGTCGATATCGTGGGCTCCTTAGCTTGCCTAGGTTTGAAGCAGGTGGGCCAACTGATCTCGCTGTATTGGCCAGAGCGGCTCGACCGACAGTTAGTTCGATCATCCGGGTGTCCAGGTTGCGGCTCTTCGGCCAGATGTTGGTTTCGGCCCCTCGGCCTCTCCTCGCTTTGGTCAATGCGGAATTCGCTTACTCACCTAAGTCCTGGCTTCATACCATTCGTGACGATTGAATGTGGCTGCGATCGGCACATCATAGATTTAAGGAATTTGATCTCCCGAGTGCGGGCATGGATCCGTGGTTTGATGAGATTCGCAAGTCGCCTGGAGGATGGAAAAGATCTCTGCGAGCCGCCCTCCAGGCTTCAGTTTCGAGATTGCAACGAGATGTGCAAGCCGCGGAGTGGCAGCAGCGCACATTGGCAATGCTGACAGCGGGTGGATTACCTCCTCGTCGTGACCCCCCTCCCCCTCGGGCTTCTGACAAATACCGCTGTCACTTTTGCCCTTGTGATTTCTCAGAGTTGCGCTCGCTGGACGCGCACATCAGGCGAGAGCATTTTACTTACACTGACCTCGCGCGTTCGCGCGTTGACTCGCCGTGGTGTGCGTGTTGCTTAAAAGTGTGCGCCAGTCGAGCATTATTGTTGAGACACATCACAGCATGGAAGCCCACATGTCTAGTGTACTATCTCAAGCATGTTGCGCCTTTGCCACAGCAGGCGCGTGATGAGCTCGCTGCTGAGGAGCGGGCCCAAAATCAGGAGCGGCGTCGCCTGGGGTATTCGGCCTCGAGAGGTCGACTTCCGTCTTTCAGGGTGCCGGGTCCACTACCACTTACGGCTGTTGCCGTACAGGCAAACTATCCTCGGGCAGCGGCTCAAAAGTATATAGCCGACCAAGTCGAGCAGATCACTGGATGGCCCAGGCGATCTCTTGTGCCCCATGTTTTGGATGAGCCTGAAGTTGCGTGGGATCCCAACCCGTCGGACATCGAGTGGCCGTTTGAAGCCTCGGCGTTTTCTGGTGTTCTGTGCGTCCAAATCCCAAAGCGCATTTTGCGCCGACAGGTCTTCGTTGCCAACCTGTTCTGTGGGCAGCGTAAGCCTGGAGACGTACAGGAGGCCATTGAATTGGCCATGGCAAGATGTACACCCTCGTTTGAATTAGCTGTGCTGTCAGTAGACATCCTGCTGGACAAAGAACTGGGCGATCTGCGCAAAAGGAGTTCTATTGACTGCTTTGCTGCACATATCAGAGCAGGGCGCATTGTCGCCCTGGGAGGGGGCCCCCCCTGTGAAACGTTTTGTGCAGCTCGGTGGAGAGAGGGGGGCCCCCCTCCACTCAGGAGTTGGCATGCTCCGTGGGGCGTGACAGAGCTCACGCCACGACAGCAGCTGCAGGTTGCCGTGTCCAATGATCTACTGCAGGCTATGGTGGAGCTCATGTGTATTATGGCAGTTTCGCAAGGGTGTGCGTGGATGGAACACCCGTCCCCCCCGTCGTGGTAACCCCGTTCAGTCCCCTCTTGGAGCGTGATGCCGCTTAAGGCTCTCATGGCGGCACCGTGCTCCACCTTTACCACCTTTGATCAATGCGAATTCGGTCAAAGCGGTAGAGCCCCCACAGCCCTGTTAGGAATTCGACTGCCCGAGCTCCCCACCTTGTTGCGTGACACCCCAGGGGGTGGCTATTGTTCCCATGGGCCCAGAGCCCACGAGGCTATGGTTGGGTGGGACAGCATCCTAAAGAGGTGGCGGACTGCGCCCAAGAAGGTTTACCCGCCCGCCCTGTGCCAGGTCCTCGCTTCCTCTATGCTCAAGGCTTTGCTCCCCTCCCTCCTCGGGCAGTCCCCTGTCTTGGGCCAGGCCAATGAGGAGGCTGAGGTTCAGGAGCTCCGCAGATTTTTCGTTGATTCTAATAATATGGCGTTGAATGCCACAGTCATGGGGCCAGACTTTGCTGGTTTTGTCAAGCCCCATCGCCCTCCGTCAGCTTTAGCTCGTATCTCGGCTTCACTCGAAACGGAGGCAAGGGCCAACTTCCCCTCGGAGGAGGAAGAAATTGAGGGCACGCACTCGGTCGCGATGGCACATCTCGATGCAGACGCGACCGCGATCGCCGCTTTCGGAGCGTGCCCCCCTAGTTCAGTGCCTCTTCCTCCCCCGCCCCCTCCTCCTGATCTCCCCCCTGATGTGTTGGCCAGGATTGCTGCCAATCGAGCTGCCGCCTTGAGGCGGCGAAGAGAGCGATCGGCCGATCGCAAACGTGTCCCAGTTCAGCTTGAGGGCCTGTTTAGCCCGCCTCCGCCTCCGCCTCCCCCTCCCGAGTCGGTCCAGACGGACCTGCACCGGTGGTTCTCGTTGGCGATTTCTTCTTTGTGAATCGGCAGAGCTGGTTATCTCGTGGAGGAGGGATGGGCTGTGTTGGAGTGAATGGGATTGTGGGAAGGCTTTTCGATTAAAGAACGCCTCAATCGAGTTGCCGACGTTTGAAGCGGCCTCGTTCAAGTGTGCGTGTGGCCTGAGTGTGCTGCGCCCTTGCATCCTCCCTTACCTCGTTCCGTGGTTGGTGGGTAGTAGATAGGAGGTGGCGGGTTCTCTCCCTCCCCTCGACGGCGACGCGGCGGTGATGGCGGCCCCCCGCGCCCGCCGCGCCCGCCGCAGACGCGCCGCAGGCTCGGCTACTGATCCCTCCCCAGACCTTCTACGGCGTTTAGGCCGGGGAGGTGGAGGCATAGGATGAGGTTTATGGCCTGGATCCTCCGTTTTTGACTTGAGGTATCATTTTTACCCGTTAAACTTTGGTTTAGTGCCCTTCTGAGTCTTTCTCTGCTGGCCCACACTTGGGCCTCTGGGCTGTAGCCTTTGTGCTTCACCCCCCCGGTAGCCTTCTTTCGAGGAGCTTTCGAGGACTGCCTGACCTGACCTGACCTCCGTCCCCTCTCCTTATACATAAACCCTCCCTGTCGCACCCCCAGGCCGGTAGGGCCCGACGTTTCACCTGAGACGTCCTCCCCATTCATGATCCGAAGCTTGAAATGTGCAACAGCTTCACGGAAGGAGGACGGGTGGTTTGCAACAAATGGCTCTCGCCTTAGCGCCGTGCACATTCGTCTCGAAAGTTTGCAGCGGCTTCGCGGATGGAGGTCGGGTGGTTTTCAACATGTGGCTCTCGCCTCGAAAATTCGCAGCGGCTTCACGGGTGGATGGCGGGTGGTGTTGACAATGTGGCTCTCGCCTTAGCGACGCGCGCAGTCGCCTTACGACTTAAAACAAATGCAAAGATGGAGGGCGGGTCGTGTTCGGAATATGGTTCGCTCTAGCGCCGCGCACGCTCGTCTCCAAAATTGAACTGTTTCAAAGATGGCGGGCGGTTTCCTTCTGCCATGATTTAGGTTGTCTGGGCGAGACAGTCACGTTGATTCGCGGATTTGAAGTGCCACGAGTGGCGTTCTGGCACGATGAAGATTGTCAAAACGAAACAGTCACGTTGATTCGCGGCGGTGAAATTCGAGGATTTGTTTGGCGCGATTGAGGATTCGCACACGGGGTTTTCAATGGGGCACTTCCCGCAATGAAAATGAATTATTCCAGAGACCTGCGAAGAGGGAGCTTGGAGGGCCCATTGCAACAGCGTTGATGCGTTTGGGGTTCACACGAATACTCACCCTCTCCTCCTCCGAATCCGCTTCCGCAGAGCAACTCCGTGGTCCGAGGGGGAGGGGGATAGTGGTGAAAACGAAGAGAGGGAGGAAGGGGGATAATGGGGAGGGACAGGAGGATGACGAGAGGCGGGGAGAAGAAAAACATTGTCCCATCGGATGTGTTTTCCAACGTGCGCAGGGCCAGGGCCAGGGAGCCTTCAGCAGGTCCCTGGTGTCCTGCCGCCGCATCATCGCGATGCCCTCCCTGAGAAACGTCTCCATCTCCTTGGGGAGCGCGCGAACGGGGGGGGAGAGGGAGGAGGGAGGAGGGGGAGGTGGAGGGAAAAGGAGGAGAAGAAAAGGGAGGAGGAGGAGGAGAAGGGAGGAGGAGAAGGAAGAAGGCGACGAAAGGATCATAATCAGGATAGGACAAGGCCGATCGCGAAGCGAGTCCACATTGTCGGCACACAAGAGCACGAACATTCAGATCGGCTCTGATTAAGGCTACTTATGTTTGGACGAACTGCCTTTCATGTGTATATATATATAAAGTAGAACCATGGCGCGCGCTTCGCGCGCGCTCAAGTTCTAGCTAGCTTCTTGGGGCCTCCTCGGAGCATCGTGGACTGCTTCTTGAAGTCGTCATGGGACCTTCTTGACATGTCTTCGGGGGCCTCTTAGAAAGAGTTTCGAAGCCTTTCGGGTGCAGTCTTGGGGTCTCTTGGAGCCTCTTTTGGGCTTCTTGGGGGCCTCTTGGGGCCTCTTGGAGGCCTCCTGGGGCCTCGTGGGGGCTTCCTGGGGGCATCTTGGGGCCTCATGGGGGCATCTTGGGGCGGAGAGCTTGAGTTTTCAGCTCGCGTTCCCTCTCTTGGGCCCCTCTTGGGGCCTTCTTGGGACCCTCTTGCGCCGTCTTGGGCGGCTCTGGGGCCGTCTCGGGGCTCTCTCGGGCCGTCTCGGGGGCCTCTTGGGAGCCTCTTGGGAGCCTCTTGGGCCGTCTTGGAGCGGTTTGGGGAGCCTGTTGGGCGGTGCTTTAGCGCCGCAAACACGAAAAACGATAATGCAAAACAACATTGAAAAAAAGATTATCCCGGCACAGCAACCTAACAGCGATGTCTAGAAACATATCTGGAAGCATTCCCCTTAAGATTCAGATCAGAATCCAGTTGTAGAATTCTGCTGTTCTCGCAGTCGCAGTCGCATTCGCGATGACAGTCGCAGCGGCAACAGCAGTCACAGTCACAGCCTCAGCCTCGGCCTGCCTCAGCATCAGCCTGCCTCAGTTTCAGCCTCAGCCTGCCTCGGCCTCATCCTCAGCCAGCTTCAGCCTCAGCCTCAGTCTGCCTTCAGCCTCGGCCTCAGCCTCAGCCTGCCTCAGCCTCAGACTGCATCAGCCTCAGCCTCAGCCTCAGCCTGCCTCAGCCTCAGCCTGCTGCGCTCCCGCATACTCCTGCGGCCTCAGCCTGCCTCGGCCCCAGCCTGCATCAGCCTCAGCCTCAGCCTGCCTCAGCCTCAGCCTGCTGCGCTCCCGCATACTCCTGCGGCCTCAGCCTGCCTCAGCCTCAGACTGCATCAGCCTCAGCCTCAGCCTCAGCCTGCCTCAGCCTCAGCCTGCTGCGCTCCCGCATACTCCTGCGGCCTCAGCCTGCCTCGGCCCCAGCCTGCATCAGCCGCAGCCTCAGCCTCAGCCTGCCTCAGCCTCAGCCTGCCGCGCTCCCGCATACTCCCGCGGCCTCAGCCTGCCTCAGCCTCAGCCTGCATCAGCCTCAGCCTCAGCCTGCCTCAGCCTCAGCCTGCTGCGCTCCCGCATACTCCTGCGGCCTCAGCCTGCCTCGGCCCCAGCCTGCATCAGCCTCAGCCTCAGCCTCAGCCTGCCTCAGCCTCAGCCTGCTGCGCTCTCGCATACTCCCGCGGCCTCAGCCTGCCTCAGCCTCAGCCTGCATCAGCCGCAGCCTCAGCCTCAGCCTTCAGCCTCAGCCTCAGCCTGCCTCAGCCTCAGCCTCAGTCTGCCTTCAGCCTCGGCCTCAGCCTCAGCCTGCCTCAGCCTGCCTGAGCATCAGCCGGCTTCAGCGTCTGCCTCAGCCTGCCTCAGCGTCAGCCTCAGCCTCAGCGCCTCAGCCTCCGGGCATCCAAAATGTGGCCCGGGAGTGGAGTTCTTGGAACTCGAAGACCACGAAGTGGCCTACAGTTGGCTCCGGGCACCCAAAATGTAGCCCGGGAATGGAGTTCTGGAAACTCGAAGACCACGAAGTGGCCTACAGTTGGCTCCGGGCATCCAAAATGTGGCCCGGGAATGGAGTTCTGGAAACTCGAAGACCACGAAGTGGCCTACAGTTGGCTCCGGGCATCCAAAATGTACGCCGGAAATGGAGTTCTGGAAGTCGAAGAGCACGAAGTGGCCTACAGTTGGCTCCGGGCATCCAAAATGTATGCCGGGAATGGAGTTCTAGCAGCGCCAAGAGCGATTTTGCGAGGATGTCCTAGGCGATTTGGGCTTCGGCGGCAGCCGCCCCGGGTCCCGCCCCGACCCTCCTGAGGAGTCATGATGCTCTCTTTTGACCCCACTAGAAACTTATCAGTCTTCGCTGTTAGGTAAAAATCAACGACTTGTTTTGCCCCTCTCGGGGCGCTCTTCGGCGGCATCTTAAAGACCTCGTGGGGCGTCTTGGGGGCCTCCGGGGCGATTTAAACGCATCGTGCGTCGACGGAGACCCCTGGACGTCGTCTTGGGGGTGTCTCGAGACCGCCTGGGGCCGCCGGGATTGCTGTCTGAGGGTTCCCCGGGGCGATTTTAAGACTCCCAAAGGCGGGCCCGGGCCCCGGGCCTCACATTTGTGGTCGGGGTCCCGGCCCCTGGCCCCCAGACCCGGTCCCCCGGCATATGTTAATACATACGTATACATATTTATAAACTTAAAAAACTTAAATAAAAAGAAAAAGAGGCACGATGTGCACAACTGATTCGCGTGGGCGTAGAAGGGACCGGTGGCGAACGCAAAACCCGCGCGCTCGGCCGAACCTTCAATCTGATTTCTGGTTGCGGAGTCTCCTGGGGCCATACGGCCGAGGCACTTGGGCCCCAGAAGCCTTTTCCGTCCGCCCAAGCCCCCAACGCGCCCCACGACCGCCCCAACATGCGCCAAATCAGGTCCCCGACAGGCCAACATGTGGAAGCAAGAAGACGAGGAGGAAGAGGAGGAAGAGGAGGAGGGAGGAGAGAGGAAGGAAGAAGAGGAGGATGAAGGAGGGGGAGAAAAGGAGGAGGCGCGCTCATCACAACCCAGCGTGTTCTCCCTGCAGCAGCCGCCTGAGCCCAGCATGCCTCTGGGCTAGCACCTTGGCCCGCGCCGTGAGCAGATTGGAAACAGTCAGCCTCCGCAGAGAATTCCTGATCTTATTGAAAGCATGGAATAGCACAGCAAGAGCAACAATACAACTGGATTGCGAATCTATATCGCCAGGAAAATCCAAAATGCACAATCTTTCAGGCCCACTCAATTCAGCACGCGGAAGCGGCAAGAAACGAAGAAGACGAGCAACGACAGGGCAGGGCAGGAGGCGTAGTGGATAATGCTATCGCCACTAACATCCATACACCCAAAAATGCATACCGCGGGACCCTGGTGGTACCTTCGCGTCGTGCACCGTGCATTACACATCGACTTAACAAGACTAGATATTATGGAAGCTGACAATCGCTGACCTGACCTACCTAATTTTATGAGCTGCTGGGTTCTTACGTCAGGCCTCACTTCATCTCGCCTGGGGAAATATTGGAGCCTCGGTATCAGAGCTTCGCACGCGGCTTGAGGAGGGATAACTTGATGGCTTTCAACACAGCGGCCTGGAAATCACGCGTCTCGGGATATTCGGGCATATTGGGGATCTGGTCCAGGAACTAAACATCTTTCTCGAGCTGGAACAACGGGGACTGCTGGAACAAGGAGGAGCAACAATGGGCCACAACGTAAGCGTCGGAGTCGGTCATCGCACTATACCACTGGAGGGGGAGCAGGAGGAGGAGGAGGAGGAGGAGGAGAAATATCAAAAGGAGGAGGACGAGAAGGAGGAGGAGACCTACGTACGTTAGTACGCGGCCGGGCCGTCCACGCAGCACAACAGTCAGGCGCCTCTCACGCAAGATCTGGCGAGCACGGGCCTCACCAAACGCTCCGCCGAAGAGAACTCTGCCGCCTCTTCTTCAGGGTCCAGGGGCAACGCACAGGGCTGGGAGGGGCCAGGGCGCCTGTGGCCAGAGAGGTGTTCGATTTGAGCCGGAATCCCTCGCCCAAAGGGGTGCTCGATTTGAGACGGAATCCCGGGCCCGAGGGTGGGCGGCGCCACGGCTTTATCGACTTTCGCTCTGGCCACCTCCTCAGTACAAACTTTAGCATGCAGAGCCTCACGGACCGACTTGGGCGGCCCACGATAGCTCGGATACAACTCTGAATTTATGCGCGACTGATTCTCGGCACCCTTCTTGGACTTACCTAAGCACTTGGCTTTTAAACGCCTGAAACCTTCATTTGCATATGTTCCACATTCGTGGCAACAAATCATGATGAATTCACACCACTCCGCAAGCTTGTGGGGCTCGTGGAGAACCCTCCCGCCAAGGCTCTTCCTTCTTCCTCCGCCCAGGGACCTGGGGGCACTACTGGGGATGTGGGGAGGGGGCACAAGCGGGGCAGGAGGAAATCACACTTAGTCTGGCAGAAAAACACCAGGTACGAGGCATGCACTCGCTGCCCGCAGACCTTACATTTCCATTTCGGCCAATCCTGGACTATTAGGTGGGCCGACTCACGCACGGAAAGCTTCACGCCCGTCGCACGCGCTGACCGAGGCACGGTATATTCACGCTCAGCTCGGATCGTGTCACAATCCATGGCCAGCTGGAGGGCCCTAGAAGCTCTACGCCGAACCATGGCTGCCACCGCGTCCCAGCTGTCAGCGCGGGGAGTCTCATGGAGAACGAACCCGTCCCAAGCCCGCTCCGCCGCCTCCCCCGCCCCAAAGTCTGCGTAGAATTACCTATACGACCACCCTTTTGCGCGATAGGGAGGTTCGGGGGGGAGAAGAACCACCGTCTCACTCGATCGGTATCACTATATATATCACGATCGATATCACTATCGGTATCGCTCGATCGATCTCACTCGATCGATTTCATTCGATTGATATCGCTCGATCGACCTCACCGTCGATGTGACGATCGATATCACAAGCGATATCACGATCGATCTCACGATCGATCGCACAATCGATCCCACACTCGGTCTCACAATGGATCTCAAATCGATATCACAATCGATATCACAATCAACATCATCATCATCAACAACATCATCGTCACCAACGTCATCAAACTCACCATCATCATCAGCACCATCGGGACACCATCATCATCATCACCTCATTACCATCAGCATCGGCATCATCATCATCATCGGCATCATCATCGGGACACCGTCATCGCCACCATCACCATCAACAACATCACCATCGGGACACCATCATCATGAAACAACATCATCCGCATCATCATCAGCATCGGGACACCACCATCATCATCATCACCCGTATCATCATCAACACCATCACCATCGGGGCACCATCATCATCGTCACCATCATCATCATCACCATCGGGACACCATGATCATCATCATCATCATCACCATCATCGGACCACCATCATCGAAATCATCATCATCATCACATCACCATTATCCGCACCACCAACATCATCATCATCGGGACACCATCATCGTCATCATCATCAAGATCATCAGCATCATCGGGGCATCATCATCGCAACCATCATCATCAACACCACCATCATCAGTATCATCATGACCATCGGGACACCATAATCATCATATTCATCATCTCCTCGTCATATCGTATCATCAATATGATCTAGATCATCAACATCAATATCATCAGCTCCATCGGGACACCATTATCATCAACAATATCATCATCAACATCATCATTGGGACACCATTAGCATCACCACCAACACCATCAGCAATATCATCAACATCGTCAAACACATCATCATCATCATCATCATCATCATCATCATCGGGACACCATCATCATCGCCACCATCACCATCACCATCATCACCATCAACCTCATCGGCATCATCATCATCACCATGATGATCACCATCATCATCATCATCACCATCATCATCATAAACATCATCATCATCACCATGATGATCACCATCACCATCATCATAATCATCATCACCATCATCATCACCATCACCATCATCATCATCAGCATCATCATCACCGTGATGATCACCATCATCATCATCACCACCATCATCACCACCACCATCATCATCATCACCATGATGACCACCATCATCAGCATCACCATCATCATCATCATCACCATCACCACCATCATCATCATCACCATGATGACCACCATCATCAGCATCACCATCATCATCATCACCATGATGATCACCATCATCATCATCACCATCATCATCATCACCATCACCATCACCATCACCATCACCATCATCATCATCATCATCACCATCGGGACACCGACAAGACACCGGCGGGACACGGCGGGCCACCGGCCCCCGGAAAGGAATCATTTCGTCCGGCCGCATCTCAGCCAAAGGCGGGACACCGGCGGGACACCGCGGGCCTCGGGCCCCCAGAAAGGAATCATGTGGCCGGGCCGCGCCTCAGCCGCAGGAGACTTCTTTTCGCCCGCCCACGCAGCTTCGCGTCGCCCGCACGCACGGCACGCACGAACACGAGACCGAAACCGATTTCCCGGTAGGTGGGCTCTCCGTTCCACTTCGATCTCACCCCCTACCTCCGACCTCGGGACGGGTACAGGTCGCGCTCAGTGGCCAGACAGCCTATATCTTCTCCGGCGCGCGACTGTACCCAATCCAAGGAGATCTCTCTTCCGACAACAGCTTTACGAATTCTGGCCCATAGGTCTTCATTGGGGCCCCTCGTGGCCCTCCTGCCCCCTTGGGCCAAGTTTTTTCAAAAGACCCTGGTGGTCCCTGGAAAAGTGAACGGTTCCCGTGCACCCTTCCAGGCCCAGGGCCAGGGCCACGGTTCCCGCCCGCGGCACCGACTGTCGGGGTCCCGTGCCGTCATCGCTCCCAGACACCAGGCGCCCTCGCGCCAGCCCCGAATCGCCACAGCCGCGCCACACCTACGACGACGCTGATCGTCCGAGCGCCTCCCTCCCGACCCGTCTCCAAAAAGCGTAAACACTCCCTCCCTCCGATAATCGTCGAGCTCACCCTGCCCGAAAAAAACTGGGGCAAGGCACTCCTCATCGAATTTCAACGTGGTGAGACATTCAGGCGTGAGCCCGCGCAGCCATACCGAGGGCTCACTGTCGGCCCTGGCCAAGGCTCTCATCACCAAGTGCTCCGTCTTGGCGAACTCCTGGTGCTCCTCGTCATCCACAATGGCTGCACACTGCAAGACCTTGTGGGTCAAGGTCCCAGGCAGGCTCCAGCCCGCACCTGGGACAGAGGACGCTGAGGTCGTAGCCTCTCCTGCGCTTGCTGTCCCTGGACCACTGGCCACCACTGATCACCACCACGGCGCGTGCCACTCTGCCCACAGACCTCTTCTCGGAATATGCCCAGCTCTCTCTTGACGTGCATCACATCAGCACCTCCAGCTAGATTGCCTCCATCCTCATGGTCGGCCGCCTGCTGCCACAGCCTCCTTCTGATGTCCTCCTTCAAGTCATGCATGATGGGCTGGTGGTCTATGAAGTCGCCGTAGGAGTCCGAGCTAGACTCCACCAGGTGCCACTCCGTGATGGGGTGGGCCATCCAGCCAAGGCCGGCTCCACGTGCCCGCTGTGCGAGCATCCCAACCCAGGTTCAGGAGCGTGGCCAGCAGCGCACCCAGTGGACCACGAACTCGGCGCCACCAATGTTGCGCCCCAGCCTTGATCAGCACACCACGGATGGCAAGCCAGACCTTCCTTATACGCGCATGCAGTTCAGGAGCCGTCTCCCACAACTCCAGCCAAGGGTCCACCAGCTGCAGTCGTAGCTAGACTCCTGGGTATTCTTCAAGTCCTGCAGCCAGCACCGTGGTGAGGCAACGGCCGCCGACGTGCCCCCCAACGGCTGCACCAGCCTGCTGCCTCAGCTTCTTGATGACCGACGGGGTCAGGCCTTGGAGCTGGTGGCCGTAGGTGGCTTGTGGGGAGGCCCCCGTGCTCCAGAGCCCCTTAGTCTCCTTGGCCAGCGCCGCACTGCGCCGCAGTCTGATGATGCGGCCAGCTCGCCTGCCAGCCACCAGAAGTCTTTTGCGCTGCGTCTTGCAACACCTTCTCCTGCCTGCTGCAGCATCGCCGTCCAGGTCGACGGTGTCCAACGCCAGCTTCAGCGGGAGCGTCGCCGACACCAGCTCCTCCTGGATCTCACGCCCCCGCTGCGTGTCGGACGCCAGGAGCGTGGACTTGGGGGAGATGACCAAGCCGCGCTCCTCCACGAAGCCGGGAGGAAGCGGAGGAGGAGGAGGAGGAGGAGGAGGAGGAGGAGGAGGAGGAGGAGGAGGAGGGGGAGGAGGAGGAGGAGGAGGAGGAGGAGGAGGAGGAGGGGAGGAGGAGGAGGAGGAGGAGGAGGAGGTGCGAGAAGCAGGAGGAGAGAAGGAGAAGGAGGAGGAGCAGCAGCAGCAGGAGGCGCGCGAAGCCGAAGGAAGAGGATGAGGAGAGGAGGAGGAGGAGGAGGAGGAGGAGGAGGAGGAGGAGGAGGAGGAGGAGGGGGAGGAGGAGGAGGAGGAGGGAGGAGGAGGAGGAGGAGAGGAGGAGGAGGAGGAGGAGGAGGAGGAGGAGAGGAGAGGAGAGGAGAGGAGGGGAGGAGAGTAGAGGAGAGGGAGAGGGGAGGGAGGGGGGGGGGGGGGGGGAGGGGAGGGGAGGGGAGGGGAGGGAGGGGGGGGGGGGGAGGGGAGGGGAGGGGAGGGGAGGGGAGGGGAGGGGAGGGGAGGGGAGGGGAGGGGAGGGGAGAGGAGAGGAGAGAGCAGGGGAGAGGAGAAGAGAGGAGAGGAGGGGCGAGGAGAGAAGAGGAGAGGAGAGAAGAGGAGGGAAGAGGAGATGTAGAGGAGAGGAGGGGAGATGGAGGAGGGCGGAGGAGGGAGCGGGTCGGGCCGAGAGCGTCAGGCAAGAGGCGGCGGCACGCCACCACGGGCACAGCCGCTCGGGGAGGTCGAGGAGGGCACGTCTCCACAGGCGCAGGGGGAGAACCCCGTGGCAAGGATCGGGAGGGACAGCGAAGTCAGACGAGCGACGCCACGGACACGGACGAAGCGAGCGGAGGGACACGCAGTTGCAACGAGGCGAGGCGAGGCGAGGCGCGCGTGTCGGTCCGGAGACCGGCCCTGGAAAGAGCTGCGTGGGCCCCATCCGCCCCCGCCCTCGCCTCCGCCTCCTCCGCCTCTGCCTCCCCTGGCTCCTCCTCGCACGCTGCCCCACAGCGCGGCGGCGGCGACGACCACGGCGACGACGGCGGGCGTGGGCAGCGGCGGCGATCTATGCGGGAGACTACCCCAGGACCGGCCTCTCACCCCGACTCGGTTCTCTGACGCTCCCAGGACCTGGCGACGGCGCCCAGGGGCCGAAAACTATGCAAAGCACCTCCGCCTCGACATCGAGGCCTGGGGACGACGGCGCCGACGACGGCGGCGGCGGCCACGAGCACGACGGCGGCACGGGCGCGCCTCGCGATTGGGCGCCCTCATGCCCGAGGGCACTGGAGGCATCTGGGGCGGTGCGCGCCGCGTCGGCCCTCTGTCGTCTCCCGCTCCGCCTCCGCTTCCAGCCTCCCGCCGCAGGAGGTGGAGGAGGGCGGACGAGGCTCACGCAACGAGCTCGCGATTCATGTACAGTGGAGGTCAGTCCACAAGAAACCTTCCACAAGAAACCCAGCCCCGAGACCCCAGGACGTCCATCGATCTTTGGCGTAGGAGCGTCGCGCTCTCCACAGCAAAACCCTCTAAACCCTCGAAACCCAGGGCACCCTGGAGGCAAGCAGGGTGCTTCTTGGCATGGGCCTCCACTGCATGGCCAACGTCACAGAGGAGGGGCGAGGGATTCTGGACTTCTGGGCTGCCTCGCGCGCCACCGCGGAGGGGGGCACGGGGCCCGCGCAGAGAGGAGAGCGCTCGAGGCCCCGCGCCACGCGCCACGCGTGCCTCGGGACCGCAATTGTTTGAGGCAGATGCCCGCGAGAGAGATAGAGAGAGGATGACGACGTGAGGAGGCAGGAGGAGGAGGATGCTGCGCCTCAAGACCGCAGTTAGGCAGAGGCCCGAGAGAGTGGATGACGAAGTGAGGAGGAGGCAGGAGGAGGCTCGAGGATCGAGATGGTCTTTGCGCGCTCTTCGTACAGGGGCTGGTGTTGGCCGGCCCAGACAGCCACAAGCATTGTACATCCCTGTGTGTCCTTGCGATTTTCGCATTCTTCTCGGCCTGAGAGACCCGCCAAGATGGCCCTGAGATCGCCTCAAGACGGCTCCCAAGTAGGCCCGCAAGAGGACCCATCAGGCCCCCAGGCGGGCGAACTTGAGCGGGCGAAACCCCCCAGGGGCCCCCAAGGCGTCCCAGGGACTCCCAGGTGGTCCCCAGGAGGTTCCCGAGAGGCCTCCGAAGGGCCCCCCAAAGCCCCGAGAGGCCTCCGAAAGAGCCCAAGAGGCATCCTAGAGGCCTCTCAGATCGTCGGCGCGCCCAGCGGGGAAGTGCGAGGGGGCAGGCTTCCTCCGAAGGCTCAGAAGGCGTCTGTCCTCCCGAGAAATTATCCGAGCCATCTCCGAAGCCCCATTGGGGACCTACTGACCCGTGTCAATGCAAACGCGGGTCCTGCAAGATCCTGTGGGAGTCTGCAGAATTCTGCGCGCCAGCCCTGGTCCATGCAACCCTGGCTTTGCAGGTTCCTGCAAGAAACGGCGCTTTGGCTGACCGCCGTTTGCACATTGACCACCGTCTCAAGTTTGGACGCACGAAACGGGTATGGACAAAATGGGTACGATGCCCAACAACGAATGTTGTCCAAAACCGGCAGCGGCCGCTATTGGGCAGGCGGCATGTTGTCTTCAGAGAACAACGTCCGCGGCGGCGCAGACAGCGAGCCCTGGTCAAAATGAATAGGAACTGCTGTTGGGCATCGAACCCAGTCTCTCCGTACCCTGGGTTTCTTGATAAGCGTGGGGGGTACCCCCCCAACGGGGGTCAACCTCGCCTCGTCGTGGCGCCGCGACGGGGGTCGGAGCGCCTTCGGCGCTCGGTGGCTGCCCGCGACGGGGGTCGATGTGGGGCTGTCGGCGGTGGTGACGCCCCCCCCGACGCCTATGAAGAAACTCGGAGTACCCATGTCGATCGTCCCGATCAATGCTCCCGCCCCCGCCGCCTTCTGCCAAGGCCAGCAGTGCCTCTCACTTCCCCCTTCGGCGTGCCGCCGCTCACAGAGGAGCCCCTCGCCCACGGACCCTGTGCTCGGTGGCGGGCACGAGCCCCAAAGGCCCCAGGCCTGCGAGGTCCCGATGGTCTCGACATGGGGTCCCTGGAAGTCCTGACACTTTCACTGGGGCCGGCTTCTCACCTAGAGGCATCCTAGATGGGGTCCAAGTGGACGGGGTCGGAGGATCTCGCCGCATCGCCGATACATCGCCGATACATCGCCGATACATCGGCGATACATCGGCGATGCATCGGCCATGCACTGGCGACGTCGGCGATACATCCACGACGTCGGCGTGAAGAAAATTGGGCCCCACATGGAGCTGCATCGCCGACGCATCGCCGAAGCATCGGCGATGCGGCGCGATCCTCGGACCCCATCTATTCCGACCCCCTCGAGGAAGCCTAGAGACACGGGGCCCCTGGAAGTCGGGCACCATTTTCTCATCCAGAGCTGTTGCCTGTCGGCCCCGGGACCCGGCGAGGGCCCTCGAAGACCGAACACTGCCAAAAACCTCCCGTCGTGATTTTGTCACGATGCTCGGCGGCGAGCCTGGGGGGGAAGTGAGAAGGGGCGGACCTGGTCAGAAGGCTCGGAAGACCGCTGGCCCTGAGAATTGTTCTGAGCCTTCTCCGAACACACGGAAAACTTCTCAGAAGGCGCGAGGCCTGCTGACAAGTCCCGCCGCTTTCTGAGAAGGCCTTCACTGTCTCATTTCCCCCTGGGCGCGCCGCTGAATATTGGTGAAGATCGGTCCCTGCCGGGGTCTATACGACGCGATTTGTCACCCCAGGTCGAGTTCCGGAGGTCCCAGTCGAACACGGCCCCCGGAGACCGAAAACTATGTTTTGTTATTTTACCCAGAAGAAGAACACGCCTCGAACCTCGAGGTTCGAATCTCGAACTTCCCCCCCTCGCTCGCCGCCGATCTCGGATCGCCGACGGCGCCCGCGGAAAGGGTGAGGGCCTCGTGGGTCTGCACGGTGCGAGCCGACGTGCGAGCCTCGGCCACGAGGCGCTGCCGACAACAGAAACGCGCTGGCCAAAGAACTGAAGGGGCCCTGGGACACACAAAGAAACAGACACGGGTCCCAGGACTCCCCCTGTTTCTCCACGTTCTCTTGGCTCTCGTCGACCCCGCCCCCCCACGTCCCACCTTTTCCCATGTGTTCCTGGGAATATACGTGCAGTTGTGTCTGTGTGTGTGTGTGTTTTTGTTCCCCTCCTGAAGAACTCGGGAGGGGAACATTACCCTGTGACGTACCCAACCCTTTCTATACATGTGGCGATCCTACTCAGGACCACTCAATGTTGACTGGCGTTCTGAAGGACCCGCAGTGCGCAAGAAGAGCACCCACCAGTGATTTTAGACGAGCGCAGCAAGAAGAGGAACGGCAACTATACAAAATGGAAACACAGGGGCGTTGAAAGAAACGCGTATGACGTACCTCCGAATGATCCACGTGGGACCCACCTCCGCTGGGCCTCCCAGGAGCCCACGAAAAAATGCTACAATTGCACGGATCGCAAGCCCCCCCGGGGGCGGCGAGGTCCCGAGGTGATCCGCGTGGGACCCACCTCCGCTGGGCCTCCCAGGAGCCCACGAAAGCGGCAACAGTTGCGCAGATCGCAAGCCCCCCAGGGGGCGGCGAGGTCCCGAAGTGATTCGCGTGGGACCCACCTTCGCTGGGTCCCAGGAGCCCACGAAAGTGGCGACAATTGCGCAGATCGCAAGACCCCCAGGGCACCGTGAGGTCCCGAGGTGATCCGCGTGGGACCCCTCCGCTGGGCCCGAAAGTGGCGACAGTTGCGCAGATCGCAAGCCCCCCAGAGGGCGGCGAGGTCCCGAAGTGATCCGCGTTGGACCCACCTCTGATGGACCTCCCAGGAGCCCACGAAAATGGCGACAATTGCGCAGATCGCAAGCCCCCCAGGGGACGGCAAGTGGCGACAGTTGCGCAGATCGCAAGCCCCCCAGGGGGCGGCGAGGTCCCGAGGTGATCCGCGTGGGATGCACCTCCGCTGGGCCTCCCAAGAGCCCACGAAAGAAGCGACAGTTGCGCAACTCGCAAGCTCCCAGGGCACCGCGGGGTCCCGAAGTGATCCGCGTGGGACGTACCTCCGCTGGGCCTCCCAGGAGCCCACGAAAGTGGCGACGATTGCGCAGATCGCAGCCCCCACGGCACCGAGAGGTCCCGAGGTGATCCGCGTGGGACGTACCTCCGCTGGGCCTCCCAGGAGCCCACGAAAATTGCGACAATTGCGCAGATCGCTGTCCCCAAGGCACCGCGAGGTCCCGAGGTGATCCGCGTGGGACGTACCTCCGCTGGGCCTCCCAGGAGCCCACGAAAGTGGCGACAGTTGCGCAGATCGCAGCCCCCAAGGCACCGCGAGGTCACGAGGTGATCCGCGTGGGACGCACCTCCGCTGGGCCTCCAAGGAACCCACGAAAATGGCGACAATTGCGCAGATCGCAGCCCCCAGGGCTCCGCGAGGTCCCGAGGTGATCCGCGTGGGACGTACCTCAGCTGGGCCTCCCAAGAGCCCACGAAGATGGCGACAGTTGCGCAGATCGCAAGCCCCCCAGGGGGCGGCGAGGTCCCGAAGTGATTCGCGTGGGACGTACCTCCGCTGGGCCTCCCAGGAGCCCACGAAAAAAAAGCGACAATTGCACGGATTTCAAACCCCCCTGGGGCACCGCAAAGTTCCGAGGTGATCCGCGTGGGACGCACCTCCGCTGGGCCTCCCAGGAGCCCACGAAAGTGGCGACAGTTGCGCAGATCGCTGTCCCCAAGGCACCGCGAGGTCCCGAGGCTCCGCTGGGCCTCCCAGGAGCCCACGAAAGTGGCGACAATTGCGCAGATCGCAGCCCCCAGGGCACCGCGAGGTCCCGAGGTGATCCGCATGGGACGTACCTCTGCTGGGCCCCCCAGGAGCCCACGAAAGTGGCGACAGTTGCGCAGATCGCACCCCCCAGGGCACCGCGAGGTCTCGAGGTGATCCGCGTGGGACCCACCGCCACTGGGCCTCCCGGGAGCCCACGAAAAGGGCGACAACTGCGCAGATCGCAGCCCCCAGAGCACCGCGAGGTCCCGAGGTGATCCGCGTGGGACCCACCTCCGGTGGGCCTCCCAGGAGCCCACGACAGTGGCGACAGTTGCGCAGATCGCTGCCCCCACGGCACCGAGAGGTCCCGAAGTGATCCGCGTGGGACGCACCTCCGCTGGGCCTCCCAGGAGCCCACGAAAGTGGCGACAATTGCGCAGATCGCAAGCTCCCCAGGGCACCGCGAGGTCCCGAGGTGATCCGCGTGGGACGTACCTCCGCTGGGCCCCCCAGGAGCCCACGAAAGTGGCGACAATTGCGGAGGTCGCAAGCCCCCCAGGGCACCGCGAGGTCCCGAGGTGATCCGCGTGGGACGTACCTCCGCTCGGCCTCCCAGGAGCCCACGAAAGTGGCGACAGTTGCGCAGATCGCAGCCCGACGGTACGAGAGAAGAGGAGAGGGGAACACAGGAAACAGGAGAGGAGGAGGGGAGGACGGGGAGGAGGATGAGGAGTTCTATTCAAAACGAGTACCCAACCATAGGAGGGTTGGGAAATACACAGACACAATTCATTGTGCATTCCCCCGAACATATGGGAAACTATGGGAAGTGGGGCGAAGGCAAAAACCCAGAAAGTATTGGAAAGTATGGGGAACCCTCTTATTTGCGTACATTTATGTGTGTCCTTGGGCCCCGTGAAGAACGAAGGGGGCTCTTCTGGCCACGGCGAGCCTCGGCCACGCACGGGCCCCGCGCCCCGAACCCGTGGAGCGGCCCCCCCAAAGCCCCGAGCCCCTGCGGAGCCCAGAGGGGGCCTTCTCTCAGCGCCTCGGCTGCACGCTTCGACGACCAGGTCAAAACCGACCTTAGCGAGGGCGTCAACCTCCGTCGGTGCTGATGGCCGAAGCCTTGAGAGGCCACGGCACGATCGGTAAGTGGATCCGCCCTCCACTCCAGCCACTGCTGAAAATTCAAGCAGCCAGATCCCGTGATGAACGCCAGCCCCAGGCGGGAGTGCGTTTTGTGACCGACGGTGTCGTCGGAGAAGACGTGGCTTCCAACACGTCGGACGAAGCTCTGTGACATGTAGCTGAAACCAAAGAAAACGTGCCGCCCTGCCAAAGTGTCTGCATCTGGATTAACTCTATGTCCATACGCCGACGTACTAATGACCGATGTCGGAATCGCCCTCACGAGTAACTAAGCGGTGCCATTTGGAAACGATTCCAGGATTACACGAAGAAGGCGAAAACGAGCATCTAAAGTATGACACTCGCACTTCCACCTCAATATAATACTCCTTCTCTCATCTCATCTCTTACGTACTCCTCACCACTCGCCCTCCCTCCCTCCCTTCTCCTCGACTCCTCCTCCTCCTCCTGCTCCTCCTCCTCCCCCTGATCCCCTTCCTCCTCCTCGACAATATTTCCCAACGAACCCCCTCGAAGTCCATAGCCCTTTGTGAAAACACAAGCACTCAGGTCCTTCCTTGTGCACTCCGAAAGAACCCTCTTAGCATCCACCTCTCCAAAACTCGTCCTCCCCCTTCGTCCTCCTCCTCCCCCTAGACCCATGCTTCCCCCCATCTACCCACCGACCCACCCACCCACCCACCTATCCATCCTTCCATCCATCCGTCCATCCATCCCCCTCCGTCTTCCTAACGTCTCCCTCCATCCATCCCTCATGCACCCCCCCTCTCTCCGCCCCCCACCCCCCTGCTTCTCCATCTTCGAGGTCCGAAGTCGACTACAATCTCCTCATTGTGCTTCATCTGTTGCTACAGCTACTGCCACCGCCATCCGACCCTTGCACAGACAGCAGGAGTCGACTGGATGAGAAGGGGAAGGACTGTGCCCCATCCTCGGGGAGGAGGACAAGGACAGACCTGGAGAATAAACCCACACTGCATCTCCCAAGATCTCTCCCCGGGTGCACTCTGACCAGGCACGCGAGGCGGCTCCGGCCGTGGCGACAAGGGCATGCAGGAGCCCACAAGTGGCGAATGGCGAAAACGAAGGGAAAACAACCGAATCGGCGACTTCCCTGAGATCCGACATTGCAAGACAACTGCAGCATCGAAAGAAATCACGACCGGAACCGCGGACTTCATCTTGCCGCCCATCCTTCGACCTGGATCGATCTCTGCGAAGGTCCCAGGGCCCGTGGTGAAAAAAAATCGCAGCGCCAAGATCTCAAGGTGTAACTCCTCCTCCTCCTCCTCATCCTCCTCCTCCTCCCATGGGGGGGGCGACGAGGGCGACGAGCCGACGAAGGCGGCGAGAAGCCGACGGCGACGGCGTCTGGCGGGACGCCTCGCTCGAGTCCGCCATTGCCGCGGGCGCAGGGGCGGGGGGGGGGCGCCGCACCACCCCTCGAGCTGAGCTGAAAGGCTCGGGGAGGCGATGCGCAGGAGCGCCGCCGCAGAGAGGAGGGGGTGGGAGGAGGAGGAGGAGGAGGAGGAGGAGGAGGAGGAGAAGGAGGAGGAGGAGGAGGAGGAGGAAGAGGAGGAGGAGGAGGAAGAGGAGGACCTCTCCGGGTGAGCGGCCAGAAGCCGTCGGGTCTTGGAGAAAAGGGCGGTGTGAGACAGCGGTTCAGTACGGCCTCGGCAGGTTCTGCCGGGGCGACGATCAGGAGTCCGTCCGATCGCATGGGCTCCAGGCGTCTCCAACAACCTTTGTTTGAGGGTAATGTCTGCCTTTGCGCCCGTGGTGTCTCTTTTGGCTGCTCATGCGCAGCCCCCCCATGGATGTGGCCCTGGCTCCTCCTTCATCCATGTTCTTTCTGAGTAACACAGCCCTATCGCACCTCCGGACGTGTCGGCTGGGCGGGCTGGACGTTTGGCCTGAGACTTCCTCCCCATGTATGTTCCTGTGCACCTTGATATCTGCAACGGCTCCAAAGATGGAGCAGAGATGGTTTTCGAGATGGGCCTCTCGCCTTAGCGCCGAGCACAATTGTCTGAAAAGGTTGCAACGGCGTCGGGGATGGAGGTTGGCGGTCGTTCCAACATGCGGCTCTCGCCGCAGCACCGCGCCCATGCATTGAAACACTTCGCAACAGCTGCAATACTGGAAGGCGGTTCCTTTTGTTCCTTTTCAAAGCGGGGCGCTCGCCTGATCGCTGGGCACATGCGTCTTGCAACAGCGGTAGTCGCGGAGCCGCACGCACGATTTACTTACAACTTTCAACTACACATGCCTGAAACTGGAACAACACTGTGACATTTTGTTCCTAGAACTAGCAAGATAGAAAATGTAACAGGCACGCCGCGCCCAGCGGCCTCCAAGCACCCCCTGGTCTCCCCAACACTTCCCGGCACCACCCTGTAGAAGTGGATCAGGTAAGTCGGAGTCTTCGTGACCCGACGTGGTCCGCACAAGCAAACAAGAATGACGCTTCAAGCAGCTTTTTGTTCAAGCACTGATGGATTGGGTTCGTGTGACGCTCTTTGGACACCCGCTGCTGCTAGTATCACCGCCCTGGCCTAGGGATCCATCTGGAAGACCCAGTGCTCCTGCTCCTTTTTCCACCCTCCTCCTCCTCCTCCTCCTCCTCCTCCTCCTCCTCCTCCTCCTCCTCCTCCCGCTGCGGAGGCTCTTGAACAGAAACTGCGTCGGATCGTCGCCGCCTCGGGCTGCAACAGAGTCGAATCGCCTGGCCGAACCGTTGCTGGCAGCTTCCCGCAGCTGAGAGCCACCCGCGGCGACTCGATGCTTGGGCGGCGATGAATGGGGAGGCGATAAATGCAGTGTCAGCGGGGGCTGCCGAGAAGGGGCCCTTCAGGACCCCAGAAGGGGCTCTTTCGGGCACAGATGGGGGCGGCCCGAGCAGGGCACCCTTCTTCCACCCCCATTCATCGCCCCCAAGTAACTCGCGCCCAAGATGCGCCGAGTCGGACCAGGCCGGGTCGCATCGTGTGCGGTTCTGGGCGGGCCCTCGCGGCGGGGCGCACGGCGCGCGCTGTTTCGCCGCCGGCAGAGCTGTTATGGTCAGGGTCCGGGAGTAGGGGAACGAACAATGGCATAAGCATAAAAACTCGGAGGTCCGCGCGGATTTTTCGGATCGGCGCTGGGGCCCCCTGGCGGCGCCTCCGGCGCCGCCCCTGGCGCGCTGCGCGCGCCAGGGAGGGGGGTCCAGCGCGGATCCAAGAAATCCGTGCGGACCTCCAAGTTTTTATATTTATGTAATTTTTCGTTCCCCTAGGGAGGCCGCCAGCGCGCCCCAGGGGGGGGATGCGGGGGGCCTGGGGTGGGGGGGGCGGCCCTCCTCCCCTCGGAGGCTTTCTCGGAGGGGGCTCCTCTCTCAGGGAGGGCCCATCCCTCCTCGGAGGGCCCTTCCTGTCTTCGGAGGGCCCTTCCTGTCTTCGGAGGGCCTCCTTCCCACGGAGGGCCTGTTCTCCTCGGAGGCTTCTCGGAAATTCCTCGGTCGCGTCGTAAAAAATCACAGCGGAACTGGTTTGGCGATTTTCGGCTTCTGGAAGCTAAGATCGGTGAAACCAGCACGGCAAGCATCACTTCAATCCGAAATTACATCATTATGTCCTTGCGTGCTGTTGCCAGCTGGCGCGTCTTGTCACGCTTGGCACATTCGTGGCGTTCCTTTGCCTTTAGTTAAGCCGCGCTCGTTCAGCCTCGCATGCGCGCGCCATTGATGGGAGCAGCTCAGCTCCCGAGAACTGGGAGGCGATCAACTCCTCGAGCGCCAGTGTGACTGCGTGACTGCGATACCGTCAGTTTCGCACATGGCCCCGTGGATCCATATTACGTTATCTGCTGGGCCCAAGAATAACCTGGACGACGTTTTGCGGACAATTGACCTCTGCGCGGCTCGATTGGTACATCGTTACCTGCATATGTCCCGGCGCGGGCTTGATATGGCTTTAGCCGCCCGATGGAGAACAGGGATAAGGCCACCTTTTCCTGGGTAATCAGCGCTGGTTGGTGCCAGGACGGCTAGCAAGGGGGGCTGGCTCTGGCGGCGGATTTGTTGCAGCAGGCGGCTGCCTCTTCCAGCACCCGAAGGGAGATGCTGCTGGCATACGATTTGCCATCCCCCGCCCTGTTGGGAGCAAGAGCGACGGGGACATCCCACCTTGGTGCATCCAGGCCGATGAGTGAGGCAACCGCACTGTTGGGCGTCGGCTGGCGCCGTTGACCCTGGTGAGTCAAGGCTGGAGCCCGTCCTGTGTGTCAGGGTGCAGCGCAGCATAGTATGGCTGGTTGTGCTTGTTTTTCGCGCAGGCACCAGCTCGCCCCTGACCTTACGTTGGTCGGAGCGATCTTGTTGATAAGTGGTGTCAAGTTCGGTTTGGTGCTTGTGAGCGAGCTCGTTGTAGGCAGCGATTGCTCTATCGACGCCACAACTGCTCTAGCGTGCGGCGACGCAAGCTCCCTTTCGACTTAGGTTGCTGTACTGAAAATCATGTAAGGTTGCCAGTTCGCGGCCCCTGACTGGTGGCCTGGGCTGCGGTGGTGCTGAGGGCGCACGGCGTGGGCCTTTCGGAACCACGGCGCGCGCGCAAGGGAGGTGAATCAAATCAGTCACACGTTAAAGTGGCGTGTGTCCGGTCCCGCGATGCGTTCAACGGATGTGTTGGACGCCCCAAGTCTGTGGCTACACATATACCTGAAGATACTCGAACCGACTGGAGAGAGAGAGAGAGAGAGAGTGGGATATAACAAAAGAAAGAGAGAGAGAGAGAGAGAGAGAGAGAGAGAGAGAGAGAGAGAGAAAACAAAAAAAAGAGAAACAAAGAGGGAGACAGAAAACAACAACAACAACAACAAAAACAACAACAACAACAACAACAACAACAACAACAACAACAACAACAACAACAACAACCACAACCACAACCACAACCACAACCACAACCACAACAACAACGATAATTGTATGACTGTTCGTCCTTATATGCCCGAGTGTCCAATAACGCGTATTTCCCAAACCCTCGATACCCGCCCTCTTCGTCTTCGATACCCGCCCTCTTCGTCTTCGATCTTTGGGGGGTATA
This sequence comes from Prorocentrum cordatum, assembly GCA_963575745.1. Classification (NCBI taxonomy): domain Eukaryota; class Dinophyceae; order Prorocentrales; family Prorocentraceae; genus Prorocentrum; species Prorocentrum cordatum. Next base: position 179,104 of record CAUYUJ010000658.1, read on the forward strand.
CCTTTCTTCCCTGCAGGCCGGGCCCCGGCAAGCGGCGGGGCGGCCGCGGACCGTCGGCCTGGCCAGCGGCAGCGCTGATCGGCGGGGCGGCCGCGGACCGTCGACCCGACCCCAAGAGGGACGGACAGGGGACCGACCACGACGACGACGACGACGACGACGACGACGACGACGACGACGACGTCGAAGACGGCGGCGACGACGACGACGGCGACGACGAGCGAAAGCGAGAGCGAGAAAGAACGACAGCAGGGCCACGAAGGGCACGAAGTAGGCCACGAAGGGCGACAGCGGGGACACGAAGGGAATGCGTATGGGGCCACGAAGAGCGCGAACGAGCGGGGGCCACGAAGTGCAGATAATGCGGGGCCACAGAAGGCAACTATGGGGCCACTGAGGGTAGCAACTGGGCCACGTAGGACAGTGAGGGGGACACAAATGGCGACAGCGGGGCCACGAAGGGCATGCACATGGGGCCACAACGGGCGCGACTCCTGGGTGCCTGGGTGTCGGGAGCGCGGCGCTTGGGCAAATTGCAGGAAATTCCAACGCAAGGCCATTCTTCAGTAAGTTGCAAGCAAGTCTCCAGCGAGAGCGCGACTCCAGAGCGCCGGGAGAGCGATTCTGTAATAAATTGTAAGGAAGTCCTGAGCGAGAGCGCGATTCCTGAATCAAATGCGAAGAAGTCTCGGGCGGGAGCGGGGGTCCTGGCTAAATTGTAAGGAAGTCTCAGGCGGGAGCCGTTGCTGTTGTAACACGGGGGCCAGGGGCCTAGTTTGAGCAGGAAGACTTTCCTTGTCAAAAACCAGGGTGCGAGCGTCAATGGGCACACTTTGATAGAGAAAAAACAGTATGCACCGGTGGGGGGGATCAACAATAATTAATCAGAAATGAGAATTCAACAGCAACAGCAGCAGCAACAGCAACAGCAACAACAACAGCAACAACAACGACGACGACAACGACAACGACAACGACAACGACAACGACAACGGCAACGGCAACGACAACGACAACGACAACGACAACGACAACGACAACGACAACGACAACGACAACAACAACAACAACAACAACAATTACTAGCACGTGGGGACACTCCGTTCTCACCAGTGCCAGGGTTTTCATAGGAGGCGGGCAATACCCCCACTTTGTGGGGGGGCCGGTTCAAGCTCTACCAAATTTCCAAACGACTCTTCGCCACCACCCACACCCAGCTTCCCGCCCTATGACGTTCGGACACTTCACTTCGTGGCATGCGGACGACCGTGGCTACTATTCAGGGCCCCGCGGCCGACGACGACGGCGTGCGCGCGCGAAGAAAAAACGAATGTGTCCCGCATGGTATTATTTGACAGGGATGATGGCCCTGGCAGGTGCGCAACCGTTGTTGCAGAAGTTCGAAAAAGTTGCTCGCAAAAGCCCGTTTGACAGAAATGTTTAAAAAGTGTTGGGTTTCCTACGAATCCGCAAGAGCGCGCGGGATGAAATTTTGACATTTTTTTTTTTTGAAAAACCATTGGTTCTTTGATGTTTTTATGTTAAAATCGCTACGAAAACTAAGGTTTTGGGAGGATTTCGTCTTGCGCGCGCGAATGTCCACTTTACCTTATTTTTTGCAAGGGATTCTTGAAATTTGGATATGTTAGAACAAGAAATTTCATTTTATAGTGTTTTTTGCAAGGGAAAGCGGATTACAACAAAACAACCGGATCTGGATCACATCGTTTTACCTGAGGCTTCCTCACGAAAATGATGAAAATGTGGCTGCGGCCTAGGCGCGGCGGGGGGGGCGTGCACCAGGGGGCCCAACAATAATTATTCTTTAGAAGTAATAATATTCAACAACAACAACAACAACAACAACAACAACAACAACAACAACAACAACAACAACAACAACAACAATAACAAAACGAGACACCCCTCCAGGGGTCCCTCCCCCCAGTTTCCCGGGACGCGTGCAACGCTCCCGCTCAGCTTCTCGCGCCGCGTGCAAGCCATAGCCACGACGACGCCCGCATAGGTGAGACAACAAAAATCAGACGCCCGAACAAGAGGAGGGGAAACGTCAGGGGTTCGGGGGGACCAGCCCAGAGGGGGACACATCGAGAGCCCACGCTCCTGGGCGGGGTGGGCTATCGCATGGGCATCGGCGAGCGATGGGCGCTTTGGGATCGGTGCGTCTCCCCCTGAGCCCATCCTCCCCTCACGTGGCCCCCGATGATTGTCGGGCCACTCGGGCCTCTGGCGGCCGGTGCGGACGGTCTGGGCCCCAAGGAACGCTCTCGACGAGTCGCAGCTGATGAAAACCAACCCAAGGCTCGAAGACATCCGAAAACTTCCGACTACCGCTTCGGAAACTCCCGAAAACTTGTCAGACTGCCCACCCTAACCTTCTGTGACAATCATGGGAGGCACCCAGGTCATCTAGCTGGGTCGTGCGAATCGATGCGAACCGACGTTAATCGACGCTATTAAAGGCTAGATCGGCGCTAATCGACGTTCTCGTCGATTACCAGACGCCACCGCACGCTAACTCACTCTTAGGTGGTCCTGAATCGGTCTGAGGCTGGGTAGGGTTCGGATGTCGTCACGTGTTCGACAAACTTTGAACCCCTACCTCCGCCACTCATCAAATTGCCTGAACCGTTGATTGGCGAGGGTGAGGTTCGGGTTTCGCCGCCGAACTCTGACGGCGGAATTTCGAGGACATCGGAATAAAGCCTACCAAATGGGGTCCGAGTAGATTGGGTCGGAGGATCGCGCCGCATCGCCGATGCATCGGCGACGTCGGCGACGCATCGGCGATGTCGGCATCGAGCAAATCGGGCTCCCCATCGCGCCGCGTCGCCGATGCATCAGCTGATGCATCGGCGACACGGCGCATTCCTCCGACCCCATCCACTCGGACCCCATCTGGGAGGCCGAAAAGAAGGCTCCCGTGATATGTCACCGAACCGCCCGCCCAGGCGCGCCGACGGCAGAAAAGGCGCCCCCCCGCGCAGCGCGGCGGCGCGCGGTGGGCCGCCGCGGTGAAACGGCTTTGGCCAACAAAAAAAGACGGCCCGCGCCGGGGCGCGCCGCAGGCTGCGGACTGATAGTGGAGGCGTGTGAGGCGAGTGAGGCCGTGTGCTGCACCAAGCTACCAGACACGAGTGGCTTGCTCAAAATGTTGCTGCTCGTCGAGCTCTTCGAATTTCCCCGACGGGTTTGCCGCGTTCTCTCCCGAGTGTCTCTGCTCAAGCCGGGGCGGGCCGACCCCATGCCGTCGCAGGGGCTCCGTAAGACGAAGCTGAGATCTGGCGGTTCCGGAGGACATGTCGGTCGCCCCAGCCCGACTCTGGCGAGCGGGGCAAATGGGGCCACCGTCGCCTCCGCCACCCTCAGGACGGGAATGATGCCACGATGCAGTTGGTTCAGGACGCGTCCCAGAGTATCCAGCGGCACTCGTTTCAGCTGCCCGTGGAACATTTGGCGAAATTCTCGGAAATCCATAAAAATCTAAGAAATCTTGACACAGATCGTAATCGTGACCACTTCCTCCTCGCAGCCTTGGCCCCGCTGCCGCCGCTGTCCGCCGCCGCGTTGGCCGTCGCCGCCACGATCGCTGGAAGCGGCAGAGACAAGGCGCTCGCCTGAGCCCCTGCGACGGCATGCGTGGTAGGGGGGGCGCGGGGCGGCCAGAAACCACGGCGGATGGTGCCACCCTCGCTCCTCCTCGCACTCCAAAGTGTCTCAATGCTGTGGGCCCCTATCCTCCTCCTCCTCCTCCTCCTCCTCCTCCTCCTCCTCCTCCTCCTCCTCCTCCTCCTCAAGGCTCCGATCCCCTGCGTGTGGCGAATCCATGTAGTATGTGGGACGTGGGGAGGGATTGGGTGGAGAAGTTTCATGTCTGCGCTGGTCTAGACTGTTGGCGGGTCAGACGCACCACGCCGACGGCAAAAACAGAACCGTTTTCCAGAGCAGGAGGCGATGGGCCGTAGAGCCATATGCCTCCTCGGTCCATGATCAGTTTTGCTTCTTTTTGTTGAAGGGGCTCGGCGCCGAGCTGCAGCGGGCCCTTTGGGCTCAAACGAGCCAGGGACCCGTAGGCTGACCCCTGTGATGCCGATAATGCCGCCAGCAGGTACCGAGCTCGTAAGACACACGAGACGAGCCCCGATCATCACATGAGCAGGGGACTCACCAGTTGCCAAGGCTTCCTCCTCCACCTCGTCCTCCTCCTCCTCCTCCGCCGTCATCGGTCCTGGGTTCCTGGTCCTCGGACCGTTCCCTCCTCGTCCTCCTCCTCAGCAGCGAAGGAGGGGCAAGGACGAAGAGAAGGAGGAGGAGGACACGAAGGAGGAGGAGGAGTAGGAGGAGGAGGACGACGACAATGACAACGAGGAGGAGGGCCTGGCGACGAGGTGTCCCCGGCTCTCGGAAGAGCGCTCCGCCCTTCGAGGGGTTCTCGGCTCTGGCCCCCTTGGCAGCGGGCCTGAAGCAGGGGCCAAGAGGGGTCGAGGAAGTGGCAAGAGGAGGGAGCGGGGAAGGGGAGTCGAGGAGGATGAAGGCTGATCGAGCAGGAGGTAGGAGGGTGATCAAGCAGGAGGTGCTCAGAGAGAGAGGGGGGAGGGCGATGCATGAAACCAACGGGATAGGGAGACAGACGAACAAACAGACAAACAGGCAAACAGGCAGACAAACAGAGAGACAGACAGACAGACAGACAGACAGACAGGCAGGCAGGCAGACAAGGATAGACAGACAAACAAAGACAGAGAGACAGACAGACAAACGGAAGACTGACAGACAGGCAGACGATGCCATCAGGTGCCAGGAGCGAGGAGGAGGAACAGCAGGGACACGACGACGACGACAACGAATACAACGACGACCACGACGACGACGGGATCGATTAGGAGAGGTGGAGGGTTTGGCGGTGGACCACTGCCAGTCAAGCACCCGAAGAGATTGCCAAGCAGGGAGGTGGAGGGTGAAAGGGAGGATTCAGAGGAGGAGGAGGAGGAGGAGGAGGAGGAGGAGGGGGGTGATATGAGGAAGGAGAAGGTGAGGATGAGGCGAGTGAAAGACGACCATGATGACCACAAACGGAAGATCGACGTCGATAGAGGTGGAGGGTGGGAGGAGGAGGAGGAGGAGGAGGACAAGGGGAAGGCGGATGATGGGAGGCAAACGTTCAGAGGTCGCGGAGGAGATGAGAGGATGCGGGGATGGAGGAGGCGAGAGGAACAAAAGGAGGGGAACCGAGGACGAGGAGCACGAGGAGAAGGAGAGATGGAGGTCGAGGGCGAGGGGAGGCGACAGGAGAAAGAGAGGAGGAAGAGGGTGAGGGCGAGGGTGACGGGTAACGAATTGGAGGAGAGACGGACCGAGAAGGGGCATCGAGAAGGAGAAGGACGTCTAGAGGTTGAGCAGAAGGAGAGGGGGAGGAGGAGGTGCAAAGTCGATGATGGCCAGATCTGCCTCCCTACGCCAGCTCGGCGTCCTCGCTCGTGGCCATCCGATAGGGGATCCCGTGCCTGGCGAACTCGCTGTTGTGGTTCCTGGCTGCCTCCTGCCGGGCCACAGAGCGAGCTACAGCGATGATGTGAAGGGCAGGACACAGGAGCGGTGGAGGGCAACGAGGAGGAGAAGGAGAGGGCGGAGGAGGAGGAAGAGGAGGAGGAGGAGGAAGGAGAAGGCGGAGGAGGAAAAGGAACGGAAAGAAGAGGATATAGAGACTTCGATCGGGACATCGTGTGGTGCGAACGCAGCGCAGCAGGTAGAAGGAGGACGACGACGAAGAAGAAAGAGGAGAGGAGGGAGAGAGAGAGGGAAGGAGTGGGAGGGGGACGAAGGAGGGCCTCCTCCTCCCCGCCCTCCCTCCTCACCTCCTCACCCTCACCGCGCCTCCCCATCCTTCCCCTCCCTCCCTGGGCAGCGGCCGCACTCTTCCCTCCAATCCTTCCCCTCCCATCCTACCTCCTCTCTACTCCTCTCTCCTCCTTGTTACGTTAGGCAGACTTCGAGCGGAGCCCGCATCGTCGTGCAACATGACCCTCATGGGAGAAAGAGAGAGAGAGAGAGGAAGAGTTGATAAAGAAATCACATCCCAGAGCGAATCAAATACAACTCAATGATATATAATATACGGTGTGACAGAACGCCGGAAATCTCTCATCCTCCTTCCCCACCAGGCCCCTTCCCACTCCGTCCTCGCCACGGCGGCGGGGGTTCTGGGCAACCTGCCCCCGCGGCCGAGCCGAGAACGGCATTGGGAGCCTGCACAGCCCGTCCCCGAGGCGGCCTCGAAGTCACCTAATGTCGCGCGCCGCGCTGCGCGCGGGGCGAAACGCTGCATCCCCACGTTGCGGTTTTGGGCTACTTCTGCCGGATGCCTGGAGGTCTGCAGCGAAGGAGTGGCAACAACTGAGCGCGGCAACAACGGTGCGACACGGGGACGGGGAGCTCACAGGCCGGGACCGCAAAGTGCGACGCGGGATCGCACTCGCGCCACTATGGGCGGCCTGGTGCTGGCATGAAAGAGAAAAGGGTCTGGAAAAAGGGTCCCGGCGAAAACGGCACCAGGACCCCCCAGGACATGCTCTTCAGCCTGAGGCACTCCCACCAGGGCCCCCGGACACAGCTCGACGGCCCCCGGGCCCAGGGAGTCCCACCAGCCCTTCGGGCTAAGGTGGTCTAGCGATATCTTTCTGTCCTCTTCCAAAAACCTCTTCCAAAAACCTCTTCCTTTCCAAGAGGTGTACTTCCCCTCGATTTTTTGTCGGCGGGGGTCGCGGGGCGATCGAGCGTCCAGGATGGCCTCGGCTAGACAACCAAAATCACTGAGTTTACGAAGGTTTGGATGGCGATTTTGATTGCCCAGAAGGGGGGAGGGTAGGGGCTGCATCTCCGCCCCAAAAAACTAGGCTCGCGGAAGGGTGTTCGAGGCGTTCACATAAGGTTTTTGTTAGCGGTTTCTCCTTCGTCTATCTCTCTCTCTCTCTCTCTCCTTATCTCTCTTTCTCTCGCCTTGTTGCCGTGTTTCTCTCTCTCTCTCTCGCTCTCTGCTCATGTCTCTCTCTCTCTCTCTCTTTCTGTCTCTCTGTCTCTCTCTCTGTCGTTCTCTCTCTCTCTCTCTCTATTTCACGTGGGCTAGCGGCAGAAGCGGGTCTGCGAAAATCAGAAAAAATGCGAAAACGCAAACCAAACCAAAGGAATCCAATGACATCCCCAGAAAGCAATCGGAAAACCTGCAAACACCACGGGGAAACAAGGTTTTGGCCAGCTGATGCTCATGACACCTTTGAAACACACAAGGTTTCGTGATGTCGAAGCGCCAAAACACTGTATGTGCCCAGATGTCGTGCGCACCGGCTGTCAGAAATCCTGGGTCCGCATAGGCTGCGCAGCTTTTTCGTATGGTTGTCTTGGGATGTCCTTGGATGTCTGTGTTGTTATGTTTTTTGTCTCGTGTTCACGCCCTGGCGCTGCGCGGCCCCGGCGCCGCCAGGGGCGGGAAAGCGAAAATGTAAGAAAAACGAGCGAACAAGTCAAACGAATGACATCCTGAAAACCATGCGAAAAGCTGCAAGCACGAAGGAATGTCAAGGTCCTGGCCAACAAATGCCCGAAACCTCTGATAACAAAATGTTTCGTGACGTCGATGGGCCCGAACTCTGTGTCTTCATTGGTTTGGTGGCTATCAGGTGTCCACAACATTGGTTCCTTTTCGGTGTTGCAGTTGTTGTCGCGCGGATGTCTTAAAATGTCCTGTGTTCGTCGTTGTGGTGTGCATGCTCTTCATTGTTTTTCGTATTTTCGCGAAGTCGCGCCCTGGCACTGGGTTGGCAGTCGCCACCGGCCATCTGGGACACCGCGATCATCCTCGTGGATCACGGCCACCGCCACAACATCTGTTCGGCACAGGCCACCGCCACATGGACTACAAACATTAACATTTTGCGGCGTCACATATGAGAATAATCGTGGTGACGCTGGCAACGTTGAAGGGTTTGTAGTCCAGCTTGAAATTGCAATGAGTATGCCGATGATGGTGGTGGCGCTGGTTTCGGCGACAACGGTCGCGCCATTGGTGGTTTGGGCGACGGGAGCGACATTCACAAATGAAATGATGCCGGTGGCGGTGATGCCCCGGGTGGCAGTCACGATGGTGATGGCGATACTGGACATGATGGTGGTGGGTGGTGATTGCCATGGCGGTGGTCCAATTGATGGCAAATGCGATGCTGAAGATGACGATGCGTGATTGCTGGTTGCCCCGGCAATCAAAAAGGTGTTCGCGGTTTCGATTGTAATGGTTGTCGTTGATGGCCAGGTGGTGGTGGCGGTGATGTCCCAAGCGCTGGTGGCGGTGCAAACGCTGAGGACATTGGCAATGGTGGTGGCGGTGGTGGACCGGGCGGCAATGGCACTACCGCGCTAGCAGCGGTGGGGAGGCGAGGCCGGTGTTATCCCCGCTGACACTTGTACCACCGTGCACCACCATCACCACGTTCATCGACACTGCCACAGCCTGTGTCACCACCATCACCATGTTCATCGACACTGCCACTGCCACAGCATGTGTCATCACCGCAAGATGGCCTCCAAGATGGCCCCCCTGGACTCCCAGGGGAACTCCAAAAGAGCTCCGAGAGAGCCCCAAGAGGGCCCCAACGCCTCCCCATAAACCCAAAGAAAACCCAACAGCCCCCAAAAAGCCTCAAGAAGGCTCCAAGAGGGCCTCCGATGCTCCAAAATGGTATTTCAAATACTTCAAGATAGCCGACGATGGTTCAAACTGGCGTCCGGCATACCTCTTAGGATGCCCGACGAGGACCACAAGACAGGCCCAATGCTTTCGGAGCTTCCATCAGGACACCCCTAAGAAATAAAAATCCGTCAAAGACAAAGCCCAAAAATTGCCCGAGAGAGGCCTAAATCAGGCCTCAGAAGCCCCCCAACGGCCCAAGAGCGCCCAAGAGCGGCCCAAGAGGGCCACAAGAGGGCCCCAGATGGCCCCATGGGGGCACGAAATGTTAAGAAGAGCGCGGTTTGTGGGCGCTTGGAAGGGGCGGTTGGAACGGGCCCCCCCACCATGGACTGAAAAGGGAGGGAGGGTTCACCCCCCCCCCTCCCGTTACGGAAGGGGGGGGGGTCGAACCCCCCCCTCCTCTCCCTCTCCTCGGGCCGGCGCCGGCGTCGGCGGCGGCTGGCGGTTGGCGGCATGGAGCGTCCATGAAGACGACGTTTCCCTTTTCTGGGCCGGCGCCGGCGCCTGCGGCGGCTGGTGGCGGCGGCGGGGAGCGTCGACGAGGACGACGGCGACGACGATGACGACGACGACCCTCCGCAACCGTGCTTGGTTTTGGGTCAGTCCTGATGGATGCATCCTGGGCTTTCGTTGGGGGGCTCTCGGGGGCCTCTGAGGAGCACTTGCGCAGCCTCCTGGGCGCCTCTTGGGCGTCTCTTGGGGCCTCTCTGAAGTGGTGGTGCTGGTGGGCTGTGGTGGTGGTGGTTGTGGTCGTGGCGGTGGTGGTGGTGGAGAATGTGGTGGTGGTGGTGGTGTGGTTGGTGTGGCGGTTGGTGGCGGTGGTGGTGGTGGTCGTTGTGGTGGTTGTGGTGGCAAGCTGTGGTGGTGGTGGTGGCGGTGGTGGGTTGTGGTGGTGGCGTTGTGGTTTCTGGTGGTGGTGATGGTGGTAGTTGTGGTGGTGGTGGGTTGTGCGGTGGCGCTGGCGGCGTCGTGATTTTGTCATGGTGGTCGTGGTGGTGGTAGTGGTTGTGGTGGTGGTGTGTTGTGGTTGTGTTGGTGGTGGTGGCGGTGGTGGTTGTTGTGGTGGTGCTGGTGGTGTGGTTTGTTGTGGCGGTTGTGGTTGTGGTGGTGGGTGGTGGTGGCGGTGGTGGTCGTGATGGCGGTGGCGTGGTGGTTTGTGGCGGTGGTTGTGGTGGTGAGTTGTGGTAGTGGTTGTGGTGGCGGTGGTGGTGGCTGTGGTTTGGTGGTTTGCGGTCGTGGTAGTGGTGGCGGTGGTGCTGGTGGTGGGTTGTGGAGGTGGTGCTGAGTGTGGTGGTAGCGGTGGCGGTGGTTGTGGTATGGTGATTTGTGGCGGTGGTGGTTTTGGCGGTAGCTAATTCTAGTAATAAGGTGGTGGGTTGTGGCGGTGGTGGCAGTGGTGCTGGCGTTGTGGTTTGCGGTGATGGTGGTGGTTGAGGTGGTTGTGTGGTGGTTTGTGGTAGTGGTGTGGTGGTTTGTGGTGGTGGTGGTGGGTTGTGCTGCTGGCGTTGGTGGCGGTGGTTGTGGCGGTCGTGGTGGTGGTGGTGTGGTAGATTGTGGTCGTGGTGGCTGTGGTGGTGTTTGTGGTGGTGGTGCTGAGTTGTTGTTGTTGTTGTTGTTGTGGTCGTGGTGGTGGTGGTGGCTGTGGTGGTGGTGGTAGTTGTGGTGGTTTGTGGTGGTGGTGGTGGGTTGAGGTGGTGGTGGTGGTGTGGTGGTTTGTGGTGGCGGTGGTGATGGTGGCGTGGTGTTTTGTCGTGGTGGTGGTGGTGGGCTGTGGTGTTGGTGGTGGTGGTGCTGCTGGTGGTGGTGCTGGTGGTAGGGGTGGGTGGTGAGTGGTGGTGGTGGTGGTTGCGGTGGTGTTGGTGTGGTGTTTTGTGGTGGTGGTGGGCGCAGTTGTGGTGGTGGCTTTGGCGCAGCGCGGTGGTCGCAGTTGTGGTGGTGGCGGTGGTTCTAATGGTGGTGGTGGTGTGGTGGTGGTTTGTGGTGGTGCTTGTGGTGGTTGTGGTGGGACGTGGTGGTTTGTGGTGGTGATGGCGTTTTTGGTGGTGGTGGTGGAGTAGTGGTTTGTGGTGATGGCGGTGGTTGTGGTGGTGGTGGTGGGTTGTGGGGATTGTGGTGGTGGTGGTTGTGGTGGCGGCGGTGGTGGTGTGGTAGTTTGTGGCCTTCGGGTCTTCCCGCCACCGTGTTTTGGCTTTGGGTTAAAAGTTCTAATGAATGCCGCTTGAGGTCTCGTCAGAGGGGTCTCGGAGGCGTCTGAGGAGCATTTGCGAAGCCTCCTGGACCTTCCTAAGGCCTCTCGGTGGATTTGTGTTTCCCCTCTGCGGCCTCTTGGCCCTCTCTGGTCATCGTTGCTGCGTCCCCGCCGTCGGCGCTGCCAGCCGCTGGCCGCCGCCAGCGCCGGCGCTGGCGTCGGCGCCAGGGGGGGTATTGGACCCGCCCCTTCCCCTCCGTGAGCCCTCTCTGGTCATCGTTGCTGCGTCCTCGACGTCGGCGCTGCTGGACGCCGCCAGCGCCGGCGCAGGCGCCGGCGCAGGGGAAGGAGGGGGGGTGGGGAGGAGGGGGGGTTACGGGGGAGGGGAGCCCCCCCTGATTCTGATCGACAGCGCCGAGTGTTGGGGAGGGCCCCCCCGGTTCGAAACGCGCAGCCGAATGTTCCCAACAGGACCCCAACATCCCCCAAACGAATCCCAAGAGGGCCCCAAGAGGCGACTTTGAGGGCTCTGTCCTAGTCCTCGTTTTCCCCCTCCTCCTCCTCCTCCTCCTCCCTCCTCCTCCTCCTCCTCCTCCTCCTCCTCCTGCTCCTGCTCCTCCTCCTCCTCCTCCTCCTCCTCCTCCTCCTCCTCCTCCTCCTCCTCCCCTCCTCCTCCTCTCCTCTCCTCCTCCTCCTCCTCCTCCTCCTCCTCCTCCTCTTCCTCCTCCTCTTCCTCCTCCTCCTCCGCCTCCTCGTCCTCGTCCTCCTCCGCCTCCTCGTCCTCGTCCTCGTCCTTGCCCTAATCGTCTTGCTTGTCCTCGTTATCCTTTTCCTCGTCGTCGTGGTTTTCTTCCTCCTCCTCCTCCTCCTCCACCTCCTCCTCCTCCTCCTCTTCCTCCTACTTCTTCCCGCGCCCCCACGCGGGCCCCAGGGATGGCCCGAAGGCCCTCCAAAGCCACCCCCTTGCTCCCAGAAATCTCTCTGTTCACCCTGGTTGCCCACTCTGTTTCACTATAAGTGTCTCTTGGTCTCGTTTCCTGTCAACTTTCATGGGCAGGGCTTCCGAGTGGGCTGGTAGGGATACGCAAAGCGTGACGACTTTATATTCAAGCGAAATCAACACATGACCCTCCGTACGACGAAAGCGTTGCAAAGGCAAGATGTGTCTGTCACGGGATACCCATTGGAGGTGGTGAACTTGCCGCCAAAGGCTCCGTGACATAGTTGCACGCCCAATGTGATCCAAGGGAGGGGAGGGGCAACGATATAGAGGGGACAACACAAGGGGAAGGCATCGACCTCGCATGGCCAGTGCATCGTCCGTGCATCGTCGATGCATCGCCGACGCAAACCACCCTATGCATCGTCTACACATCGCCGATACATCGCCCTGCTGTCAACGACGTCGGTGCAACTACCACTCGAGGTCGAAGCATGCCGATCCCCCCCCCTATCGCTGCCCCCGGGGAGTCGTTGGCGTCCGAGAGGGGGGCGCCCAAGAGAGGGGGGCTCGCAACTCACGGCCCGAGGTACGTGCGCTGCCCAGGGAAGGGGGGAGGGGCCAGGGGGCGCTCTGAGATAAAAAGTGGCCCCATGAGATCTGGGGAGATGTCCTGGCCCTGGCCATGATGTCCCCCCCCCTGGTCATGAGAGCATGAATTGGCGGCGCACACGAGGGGGAAGGGGAGGGGGGAAGACTTCTTAGGAGGCTGCTTCTTGGAAGGCGCCCGCCCTACATCTATAGAGAAGGCCCGCGCCTTCTGGGTGCGTCTAAGAAGCCTTCCCCCCTCCCCCTGCCCCCCTCTGCGCGGTGGCTGAATGAAGAGCCGCTACAACCAGAATGCCATAAAACGCCGCTCCCAAATCCGCCGCCCCCCTTGCGGGGCCACCGGGCTGCAGGACGGAGTTGCTGCTCCCTGCATCAGTTGCAGCTTCAAGTCTCCAATGTTACATCAGGATTTCTGCTTCGAGCTGTGAATTGTTTAATTGGGGGCAGCCCCAAACTGGCCTGTTAGAACCCTCGGCTCGCGTGCTCTGAATTCCCGGGGGGGCGTGGGACACGTAAACATACATGAGATGCGCGCCCCCGAGGCCATGATCCCCCGTAAATGATACAAGATTCGCGACCCCGAGGCCACAAACCCTCGTAAATTACTCATGTGTTGCGTCCACGAAGCATCAAGCCTTCGTAAATTACATCATGCTCGCGTCCCCGAAGCCAGAATCCTTTGCAAATTACAGAATCCTCGCGTCACCGACGCCATAAACCCTCGCAAAGTATGCAATTGTTGCGTCCCCGAGGCAACAAACGTAAATGACACAATAGTCGCGTCCCCGAGGCCATAAGCCCTCGCAAAGTAGGCCATATTCGCATTGCCGAGGCCGAGAGTGCTCCAAGGCACCCGAAGATGGTTCCAAGACGGTCCATGAGGGCCCCAAGAAGCCCCAAGAGCGCTCCAAGAGGCCTCCCGAGAGAGCCCCAAGAGGCCAAAATTATCGATGTTACGAAGGTTTTGTTGTAAGGATTCTGGCCTTCTCGCGTGTTCGGCTTTCCAACGCCCCAAGACGGCCCAAAAAGCTCTCAAGACCACCCCAAAACAGCCCAAGACGCCTCCAAGAAGGCCCCACGATGGCCCAAGAGCTCCAAGATGACCCAAGAAGCGCTCCGAGAAGCGCCGAGAAGCCCCCAGGAGGCCCCAAAAGGCCGCCAAGAGGCCCCAAGAGGTGCCCAAGACGCGCACAAGAGGCCACCCCACGAGGCCCCAAGAGGCGCCCAAACCGCCTCCAAGAGGCCCCCGAAAGGCTCCCCACGACACACCAACACAGATACGAGAGACCTCAGACCCACAACCCAGGCACGGTGACGGGAGGGCGAAGGCCACTAGGATAACGCCATCGTCTCAGTATGCGCTGATGATTCCTGTCCGCCCCCGCAGGATGCTCCCAGATGAGCCAAGGCAGCGCCGAGACGCACCGACGCGACTCTGACAGATCCCATTCTCATAGAGGGGGGTCCTGCGGCAGGGGGCGAAGCCCTGACGGATCAATAAGTAAATCAATCATTACCTAACAGCGAAGACTGATAGGTTTCTAGTGGTGTCAAAAGAAAGCATCATGACTCCTCAGGGGGGTCGGGGCGGGACCCGGGGCGGCTGCCGCCGAAGCCGAAATCGCTTGGGACATCCTCGCAAAATCGCTCTTGGCTCTCCCAGAACTCCATTCCCGGGCCACATTTTGAATGCCCGGAGCCAACTGTAGGCCACTTCGTGCTCTTCGACTTCCCAGAACTCCATTCCCGGTTCCCGGGCCACATTTTGGATGCCCGGAGCCAACTGTAGGCCACTTCGTGGTCTTCGAGTTCCCAGAACTCCATTCCCGGGCCACATTTTGGATGCCCGGAGCCAACTGTAGGCCACTTCGTGGTCTTCGAGTTCCCAGAACTCCATTCCTGGGCATGATTTTGAATGCCCGGAGCCAACTGTAGGCCACTTCGTGTTCTTCGAGTTCCCAGAACTCCATTCCCGGGCCACATTTTGAATGCTGAGGCAGGCTGATGCTGAGGCTGAGGCAGGCTGAGGCTGAGGCAGGCTGAGGCTGAGGCCGAGGCTGAAGGCAGACTGAGGCTGAGGCTGAAGCAGGCTGAGGCTGAGGCTGAGGCAGGCTGAGGCTGAGGCTGAGGCAGGCTGATGCTGAGGCAGGCTGAGGCTGAGGCTGAGGCTGATGCAGGCTGAGGCTGCAGGCAGGCTGAGGCTGAGGCGCCGAGGCTGAAGGCAGAGGCTGAGGCTGAGGCTGAAGCAGGCTGAGGCTGAGGCTGAGGCAGGCTGAGGCTGAGGCAGGCTGAGGCTGAGGCTGAGGCAGGCTGAGGCTGAGGCTGTGACTGTGACTGCCGTTGCCACTGCGACTGTCATCGCGAATGCGACTACGACTGCGAGAACAGCAGAATTCTACAACTGGATTCTCATCTGAATCCAGTTGTACACTGAATCTGGTGACCACAGGGGAATGCTTCCAGATATGCTCCTACACATCGCTGTTAGGTTGCTTTGCCGGGATATTTTTTTTTGTCTGAGGATGACGCGGACCGCCGATAGCCAACGCATCACCTCGACCACGGTCCACGTCCAAACGTGCCGAGGGATGAGCGGCTGAGTTTCAGCGATGTTTCGAGGGCGGACGGGCGGCCCAGGACGGAGACCAGGACGTAGCGAGACGGCGGACGGACGGAGAGGAGGGGCGGAAAAGCGTTCGGTTATTCGGCGCGTGCAAAAGCTGGGCTCGGCACGCAGATTAAAGGATAACACGGCCAGCTGCGTGGACCTTCCGATTTGGCCTCATCAGCCGACATACTAAAATCACACAAAGTTGCACGAAGGAAAGAAGGGGAGGAGCAGGAGGTCGAAGAGGAAGGAGGACGAATGAAGAGAGAGCAGCCGGACAATCAGCTAGAGTCTCGAGACCCTCCCAGCACAGAGGAGCGAGAATCCCGCCCGCTGCACTTCAAATGGCTTGCGATGGGTGGCTAACGCAAACGGTCTCTCATTGCTCCGGCCCGGGGCTACCGCCATGCATCCGCCCCCGGCATTCGGCGCCAAAGCGTGGCTCATGTACCCCAGGGCCCAATCAGCCGTAATACATAAGACCCACATTAGAAACAATGTGAACACAACAGGAACCGAAACTGCAAAGCTTCAAAACCCGTGCAAAGCAAGAACGAGGAGGAGAAGGGGGAGAGGGAGGAGGAGGAGAAGGGGGAACAGCTCAAGTACACAATAATGAGCTTGTCTTGAGACGGTGTGGTGCTGGGCGCCCTGAGGGGCTGGTGGTCGGCCGAAGGCCAGAAAGACGAGCGAGCCGACCCAGCCAACTCCGCAAGTCTGCGCCCCAGCGCTGACCGAGGCCCTCCAGACCCTCGGGAACGGTCTCCAACCACCCAGCCCAGAGCAAACACCCTGAAACCGACATCGGCTGGCCAGTAGAGCAACAATGCGACACTTCACCTATGCATCAAACCATGCAATGAACAATTCGCCGGCCCAACGGGCCAGAGGCGTGCTAAGATCTCCGGTGACTGCTTTACAATCTTTCTACTTCGCGCGCGCGGGGCGGCCCCTGGGGGCCCCCGGGCGGAAAGTACCCCGGCAAGGTCCCGAGAGAGTCCCGGGAGGAGTCACCAGGGCGCTCCAGCAGCGCACCAACGCGGCTCCGAGACGTCCCCGAGAGCCCCAAGAAGGGCCAAGAGGCTTCCAAGAGGCCCCCAAGATGCTACATGAGGGGTCCGAGATGCCACAAGATCGCTCCAAGACGCCCACGATGGCCCCCAGACGCCCCAAGAGGCCTCCAAGAGCACTCCCGAGAGGGCCCCAAGAGGCAAAATTCACTGCTTTTCCTTAGGTTTTGGAGAGATTTTGGCGTTTCCACCTTTTCGGCTTCACGACACCCCAAGACGGCCCAAGAGGCCCCCAAGACCGCCCCAAGAGGGCCCAAGAGGCCCCCAAGAGGGCCCCAAGACGGCCCAAGAGGGCTCCAAGACGGCCCAAGAGGCCTCCAAGACGGCCCCAAGACGGCCCCAAGAACGCCCCAAGAGGGACCCCAGGGGGGGAACACGAAACAATATTTCGAGCCGTCGGCCCTCAGAAGTCCCCAGGAGGCCCCAAGAGGCCCCTAAGAGGCCCCAAGAGGCCCCCAACAGGCCCTCAGGAGGCCCCCAAGAGGCCCCCAAGCGGCCCCAGGAGGCCACCCAAATGCCCCCCCGAGCACGCAAGCAAGTGCCAGCGACGCTACACTATGGGCCGGCGGAATGAGCGAAGCGATTCAATAACAAAAAAACTAGCCGTGCAACAAGGCGGGCACCCGCGGGGAAGAGAGGGGAGGGGAGGAAGGAAGGACCAGGCACAAGCCGCCTTCGCGCAGGCGCGCCATAGACTCCTGGCTGGCGACCCGCTCCAGCGAATTTTATGGTCTGCAAGCCAGCGCAACTTCCCTCCGCAGTCCAGTTTGGGAGCTCCGACTGGCCGAATTCGGGGGGTGAGCGAGGACGAGACAGGCAGAGGAGCCAGAAAGCAGGCCAACCCCAGCATGGACAGCCCGCGTTTCGCCTCCGGGAGGCGAGGGCGAGAGGAAGGAGACGAGGGGGTGAGGAGTGCGGGGCGTTCTCGGAAAGCTCCGGAAGATCTATTCGGCAATCCGCGTCGCGGATTGCCGAATAATAAATCAACACTCTATACACACAAGCGAGTGCCACTTGTGCCTTCAAGGGAGGGCGGTGGTATAGAATCGCAGGCTCTGGAAGATATCTACACCGCCACATTCCCCATGAGTTCAGGAAGAGTCCACTGGAACGGGTCTTCGTATATCAGCCACCGTGCCGCTGGGCACGGAGTGGGCGCGTCCACGGGTCCTTTGCACAATCCCTCGAGCACTCCCGAGGAGTGTCTTTACGGGGCCCCGACCTCAAAGTGCCAAATCTTCTTGGGCTTGTCGCGTGCCCCCCGGGGCTTCTCACGGCTTCTCGCGTGACTTCTTCGGAGCCAAGAGGTCCCCAAGACAGGCCAAGAGGGCTCCAGGAGGGCCCCAAGACGGGCCCCAAGACGCCGAAAGATCGTTCCAAGACGTCCAAGACGCCCCAACGCGCCTCCAAGAGGCCTCCCGAAAGGGCCCCAAGAGGCACAAATCAGTGATTGTCCTTTGGTGTTTGAAAGATTTGGGCGTTCTCGCCTTTTCGGCTTTCCGACGCTCCAAGACGGCCCAAAAGGCCACCAAGACCACCCCAAAACGGCCCAAGAGGCCTCCAAGAGGGCTTCAAGACGGCCTAAGAGCGCCCCAAGACAGACCAAGAGGCGACCAAAACGGCCCAAGAGGGCCCCAAGACGCCCCAAAAGGGGCCCAAGAGAGGGAGCAAAAACCGAACATCCGAGCCTTCCACCCCAAGAGGCCCACAGGAGGCCCCAAGAGGCGCTCAGGAGGCCTCAAGAGGCCCCCAGTAGGCCCTCAAGAGGCCCCCAAGCGGCCCCAAAAACCCCTCAGAGGCCCCAAGAGACCCAAAAACGGCCCCCAAGCCTCCAAACTGCCTCCACGAGGCCTCCGACAGGCCTCCCAGGAGATCCCCAACGAACATCCAATAGGCTTCATACACACAACCCAGGCGCGGTGGCAGCGCCTCCCAAGCGGCGGAAGGTGGGTGCCGATCGCTCTTCACCAGCACGCTGCATCGGGGTGCGGGGCCGGCAATAGAGGCCCCCTAGATGGGGTCCGTGTAGATGGGGTGGGAGGATCGCGCCGCATCGCCGAAGCATCGGCTCAATGTGGAGCCCGGCTCTCTCCACGCCGACTTCGCCGATGCACCGCAAAGAAAGGTCGCCGATGCATCGGCGATGCGTCGGCGGTCCTCCGACCCCATCTGCTCGGACCCCATCCGGAAGGCCTGAGGGCAACGGGCGGGCCTCAGATCAGGCCGCATCGCCAGTGCGTCGGCCATTGCGGAAGGCGATCTTGGAGCCCCGCCTGCGCTGGGGCCGTTCAACGGAGGCCCGCAGCGGCGGCGGCGGCGGCCGCGGACGTCCTCGGAGATCTCCGCCTCGGTCATCTTCTTCCGCCGGGCCCTGGCGGGGAGAAGGCGCCAAGGGGGGAAGGGAAGGGGTGGAGGGGGGGGGGGAGGGGAGTGAGGAAGCAACAACAGGGAGGTCTTCGGTCTTCGCAGGAGCGATTCGGGGCTGTCAAGCCCGATCAGGGGGCCACCAGGCCGGATCAAGCCAAATGCGAGGGTTCAGCCGAATGAATTTGGTGGGAGATCAAGCCGGATAAAGCTGGACTCTGCCAGATGAGGCTGGTTTTCCACCACGTACGTACCAGCAACGCCGATGCTGAAGTCAACCAACCGGGAGATGCAGTCCGAGGGACAAGGGCGAGGAAGACTCGCGCTGGCTCCTCCTGCTCGCATGGCCCCACACGAGCACGCAGCCAGAGAGCGGCGACAACGACTACCACCGCCATGACACCATCTGGTCTAGCCCTGTTGATGGCACCGCTCCTGAAACCCTCCACCCCTCGACGACTACCACATCCGCTACCCTAACGTGCCACCACCAATACACCACCGAGACGACGACGACGACGAAGACCACCACCAACACAACCAGCACAACGAAAGTCACCACCACTACGGATCAGAATGTGTATGCAACCAGTTCGGGGTGACATGGGTAGCCTGGTCAGGACCTCCATCTGCGGGTAATGCGAGGAAAGACTGGAAATGGTTATCAATGTGGTTTGACAGAACTTGTGCCCACTATGACGGGCATAGCCCAGAGGTGTCGATCAGATTGTATAAATTAGAAGGCATGGTCTGAAACAGGTTTCGAGGAATGCAGCGACGCGGCACAATATCACAGATAGCACCCGAAAGGGGCCACTCCAGCCTTTTGGTTTCACCATGGGATAGCGAGGCGCGGCACACCATACGGATGCAAGATCCTTGGATGTCCCCTCGAGACCCTTGGCCGCCCCAAGTTACCAAAAGAAGGGCCGAGGAGTCATGGAGTCATGGATGCAGGGGCACCCGGGCACCCTGGGAGAAGTATTTGAATCATTCAAGAGACTGTTCGCTATAAGAGCTAGCCAGGGTTCGGAGCAAGCTGGTGGCGAGGACACAGATCACACAGGAGATGAGTGACCCCTGAAAGGATTGGCTCAGCAACTGGAAGCCTCCAGACGACAACTCCTGCGAGGATCCCCCCAGTGCAAGCGCTGCTTGGGGAAAGCGGCAAGGATTAGCGCCGCGCACGAGGGGGTAGGGGGAGGGGGGAAGGCTTCTCAGAAGGAGGCTGCTCCTTCAAAGGTGCCAGCCTTACATCTACAGAGAAGGCCCGCGCCTTCTCGGAAGCAGGGGTGCTTCTAAGAAGCATTCCCCCTCCCCCAGCCCTCCTCTGCGGGCGACCGAGAGGAACGGGCATGAAAAGAAGGAGGGGCAGGAGGACGAGGATGAGGACATGAGGAGAAGCGGGGAAAGTGCCTTGCCCCCGGCGTCCCGCCCCCCGCGCCGCCCCACCCGGTCCTCTCTCTCTCCGAGTCGGCGTTCGCCCTCGCCTGCATGGCGCGGTACTTGTGAAGCAGGTCCTGCCCCCGCCGATTTCGTCTCCTCCCTCCCCCAGGAGCCGTCGACCGCAGTGGCCTCTCCCCCTCCTGTCCCCCTCGCTCCACCTCCTCTTCGGCCTTCCTCGCCTCCTCCCAGCAGCCCTCCTTCCGAACCACCACCAGTGCGCGGCGGGGACGCCTAGAGCCTAGAACCACCGCATCGGGGATCACATGAATGGGGACCTCGGCAGGCGGTGAGTATGGATATACCTGCCCCCCCCCAAGGCCCGCATGTGTCCGCCCCCACCGCCTGCCCAGGCCCCCGAAGATCGACCCCTCAGGCGGCGGGTATGGATAAAGCCCCGCCTCGGAATCGGCGCCCACCGATGTGTTTTCCAGCTCTCCTGCAGAAAGACCGTTCGTCAGCAGACGGTGCTGGCCGCATGCGGTGGCCACCTGCACGTCAGCCCGCCAGCCTAGCACACACAAGCGCGAAAGGGATACGTACACAACTCCGCGCTGAAAAGCTATATATTCTGCTGAGCAATCAAAAAATCAAGGTTGCCAGCCCGAAAACGCCAGTGCACTTCCACCCTACTCGGGTCAGCAATCCGACGAAAGGATGCCCACCGGCTGCACCTGGCTCCGGGCGTGGGCTCTTGGCACTCACCACTTGGTGGACTGGTCGAGAACATATGCTGCTACGTCATCGATGTCGTCGGGGCCCAGCTTGTCGCCGAACGCTGGCATGGAGCCCTTGCCGTTCGTCACCTGAGTCTTGATGGCGGCTGCGTTGTAGCCGCCGGTCAAATACTGCTCGATGGCCGCCTTCCTCAGGGTCTTCTCCGCCACCACGCTGTTGTTCCCGCCAGCGTGGCACGCTGCACAGTTGCCCAGGAAGACGCTCTCGCCGTTCTCGAGGTCCGCCGCAAGCGCCGGCCGGCCGCCCATCACTGCGACCATCAGCCCGAGGGCCGCCCCGACGGCCAACGGGCTCCACGAGGCGCTGCCACTGGAGGCGGGCGCGGCCTCCTCGGCGGCGGCCGGCGCCGACACGGCGAAGCTGCGGGCCGCGCTCTCGACGGCCGTGGGCTGCGCCGGGGACACGAAGCCGCTCGCGCCGTAGAGCACCAGCGACCCGGCGGCCAGGAGGCACGCGGAGCGGAACATGACGCCGGCTTCCGGCTGACGCGCAAGCAGGCTGAGGCTGAAAGTGCTCGAGCCATAATGGTTGCGGGGGACGGCGCCCACCGATCTATAAGACATCCACGGGCTCGCCATCGCTCGGAGGTCCAGTATTCGTGCATCTGTCGATTTCGCGCGTGAATCCCACCAGCCCTCTGGGCGTCGGTGGTTTTGAACGTTTCCTCTTCCACCCCTCCGTCTTCCCCTTCGGGGAGGGGTTTATCACTGCTCCCTATTAATAAACACCCCCTCCCCCAGACGACTGGGGGCCAACCAGGGTCCATGCCACCCCCCCCCACAACATCCCTTGTAAGAAACAATACAAGACACACTCTGCCTCCAATTTCGGAACATGCGCAGCCAACCCGATGCGGCCCCCCCACCATCCCTGTCAAAAAACAACACAGAGTACACTTGCCGGCGGCGGCGGCGGCGGCTGCGGCGGCTGCGGCGGCGGTGGCGGCGGCTGCGGCGGCTGCGGCGGCGGCGGCAGCGGCGGCGGCGGGGGCGGGGGCGGGGGCGGGGGCGGGGGGGGGGCGGGGCGGCGGCGGCGGCGGCGGCGGCGGCGGCGGGCGGCGGTAGCGGCGGCGGCAGCGGCTGCGGCGGCGGCGGTTTGGCAGCGGGGGGCGGCGGCGGCGGCGGCGGCGACGGCTAGAGGCGGCGGCGGCTAGAGGCGGCGGCGGCTAGAGGCGGCGGCGGCTAGAGGCGGCGGCGGCGGCGGCGGCGGTAGCGGTGGCGGCAGCGGCTGCGGCGGCGGTTTGGCAGCGG
Organism: Prorocentrum cordatum; assembly: GCA_963575745.1. NCBI lineage: Eukaryota > Dinophyceae > Prorocentrales > Prorocentraceae > Prorocentrum > Prorocentrum cordatum. Next base: position 201,075 of record CAUYUJ010000658.1, read on the forward strand.
GGGGCGGCGGCGGCGGCGGCGGCGGCGGATTGGCCCCCAGTAGCTGCCCATCCCAAGACGACTGCAGAATATGCTGAGGCTCGGGCCAGACTCGGGTGCTACGTATGTGTTGGGAGGGCGGGTGGGAGTGAGCGAGACGGCTTGCGGGCGGGGAGGGGGGAGAACTTGACCCCTCCCCCTACCCCCTCCCCTGGACCTGGAGGGGGGGGTCGCGAGACGTCAGAGCGTCCAACCTCGGCGAGGAAACCAAAATCATTGACTTTACTAAGGTTGTGGCCCCATTTTGGCCTTTTGGGGAGGGGACCCTAATCCGTACCCCCCCCCCTCCTGTGATCGATCACCTCCGAGATGGCCCCAAGGGTGCCCCAAGAGGGCCCCAAGAGGTGGCCAGGAGGCCCCAAAGAGGCCCCCAAGAGGCCCCCCGGATGCCCCCAAGAGGCTCCCAAGAGACCCCCAAGAGACCTCCAAGAGGCCCCCAGAGGCCCCCCAGAGGCAACCAAGACGCTCCAAGAGGCCTCGGTGACAATGCCAAACTCGTCACATTTTGACCTCCTGGGGGGGCACTGCTTCAGATAACTCCAAGAGCGCCTGGGGGAGCCAAAAATGATATCCCAAGATGCCTCAAGATGGCGCCCACGATGCTCCAAGAGGCCCCAAGACCGCTCCAAAACGGCTCCAAGTGGCCAAAGAGCTCCCCCAGGAGGCCCCGAAGAGGCCAACATCCTTCCAAAACCTTTGGGAAATCCATGCTTTGGGCTTTCCCGCCGAGGACTTAGGATGCTCCGAGATGGCCCAAGAGGGCTCCAAGAGCGCTCCCAAGGCTCCCAAGAGCGCTTCAAGAGGGACCCAAGAGGCGTCCAGGAGGCCCCAGGAGGCCCCAACAGGCGCCCGCCTCCAAGAGGCTCCCAAGATACCCCCAAGAGGCCCCACGAGGCTCTCCGAGACACCAAAGACACTCTAGGACGCGCCTGGGACCGCCAAGAGGCCCCCAAGATGCTCCAAGAAGCCTCCACTGGGGGGCCCTTCCTCTGTGTGCTGCCCGCTTCCCTGATCGAGGCAATTCCTCTGGGCATCGTTTGTGGATGAGCTGGCGGGGATTTTTGTTCACGGCCGCGGGCGGCGGGCGAAGAAGGTCGGGCCGCGACCGGCTTGAATTACCGACGGCTAACGCGCGCGACTAGGCGGCCATGGCGCCGGACGCAGCAAGCAGCAACTGCGGCGAGGGCGAGGCAGATCCCAGGAAGAGCAGAACCCAGGGCAGAGCTGCAAGGTGACCCAGGGAAACCCAGGAAGCACCAAATTAGCCAAACCTGGCACGCGCGGCCAAAATGGCGCGAATCTGAAGAGGCGCCAGCCGAAGCGTCGCACACCGACAGATCAAGTAATGACCGCTCAAAGGTAGGTAAACCTGCGTCCCATGAGCAATCACGTGCACCGTGGTCCGTGCATAGCATAGCAAGACCTGTGAATACATAGCAATGCAACCGAGCAGGATGGACCACACCCAATGCCAAAGATGTACCCAGGGTGCTCGTGCGCAGCCAATGGCGAGTGACACCGGGACAATGAAGGCGGCGCCAGCGGATGCGACGCACGACCAACACTCATCCGAAGTGTGCCACCTGTGACACCTGTGGACCTGTTGGCAACGCCAGGAGCCAAGCAGGATAGACCACACCCGACCCTGTCGCGACCGTACAGAACTAAGCTGCATAAGGCTGCCCGCTGGAAGGCCGGGTCACGGCCACACCCAGGAGAAGCCAGAGTGAATTAGGGTAAAAAAGGGCGGGCGCGCCCGCGGCTTTAGGTGACGACCTTCCACTGTTTCTGGTCCTTCCTGGGCGCGCGGCGATCAGCGTGGCCCATCGCCGCCTGGCGCCCCCAGCCCGCGCCGCCACTTCCACCCAGGTGCCGAAGCCGCAACTGCGCCCAGTCAACGCCGAGGCCCAGCGCGTCGCCCATGGCCCGCACGTCGCAGTTATGGCTGCGGAAGGAGGACAGGAAATTGACGCGCGTTTGCTGGTCGCGCCGCCGCGGGTCGAGCGCGCCTCTGCTGCCGGGCATGGCGTGCTGCTGGGCGAACGCGTGCCGGGCGCCTGTGAACCTCGCTCCCAAGGTGACCTGAAGCCGCTTTATCGTCTCGCCATGTGTCTCCCCAGGGGGGTCCCGCTGGACGCCGCCGATCTTAGCTTTATATAGCTGCTGTCCCGTGTCTGGGTCTAAAGGTTCTGGACAGTGACGCGCGGCGGGGCCCGCTACCAGGGGCGGGGTGGTCAGCGGCTGGTCCTCGGCGCGGCGCCTGCTGCTGCTCCTGCGGCTGCTGCTGCTGCGTCCGCCGCCTGCCGTCTGCCGCCCACCAGACCCGCCGGCGCGGTCGGCGTCGCCACGGGCCAGGTTTCGGCCCAGGGGCGGCGGGGAGACTGGAAGGTCGCCAGTCACAGAGGCTAGGCAGGGCGTCCACCTGCTGCCACGAAGACGCGCTGGGGGAACGTTCCGGCCGCGCTGCCGTTGTTCCTCGGCGCTCGAGCTCGCGCCATTGCCAGGGAGGGAGGGGCCAGGGCAAGTAGTGTCAGCCAGGGGAGTGTGGCGGTGGGTGGTTGCCTGTTCCTGTTCTTGCCCATGCTCCCATTCCTGCGCTGGCGCCACTTCCGCGCACTCCCCGTGGGCGGCCGGCAACTCCTGCTCATCGGGCTCTTCCGGCTCCTGCTCCGCATGCTGCTCACGTTCGCTGCTCTGCGACTGTTCCGACCGGTTGGGCCCGCCGCCGGAATCGTCTATGGCTTCGCGAGGCGCGGCGGCTACTGGGGCACGGAAGCCTGGCGGGGACTTGCGGGTTGGCGCGGGCCGCACGGTTGGCCGCCAGGTAAAGGCCGAGTCGCCTCCAGCAGCTGGGGCGGAGAGGGACGCTGCACTGCGGTAAGCGGGGGCAGGCCCCTCCCGTTGGCGCTCGCCTTCAGACCCGCGCCCGCCCTCGTCCACGAGCGCGCCCCCATCTGTCGCAACGTGACTTTCGCCATGTGTGGGAGCGCTGCGGGTCGCACCTGGCCCAGGCACGTTGTCAGACACCGTTTCTTTCGCCAGGACGGGAGTCGCCTTCCTCAGCGCGGCCCGGCCTTCGGGAGGGAGTGGCCGCGGTTCGCTGTCCGTTCGGGCGGATTCGCTGACAGGGGAACGAGGGCGAATGGGCGCGAAGGGACTTCTCTCGACAAGCTGGCGGATGGCCTCGACGCCCTGCCTCTGCAAGGCATGTTCGTGGTTCCCCAGCGAGGGGTCTTCGAGAGCACCAGGGGCGGCGGCGGGCGGAGTCGCAGCGGGGCGTTGTTGGGTCTCGCCGCCAACCAGATGCATCGACAGCCCCAGGCTTTGCAAGTAATGGGCTCCGTATCGGCCGTCGGCCAGGGGGATGGCCTCGGAGGCGCTGGCTGGAGGGTCTGCGCCGATCGCAAACACGCGCCCGTCTGTGGCCCGCGCGCACCTCCAGGAGTCAAGCGAAACCTCCAGTCGCGAGCGCCCAGGGCCGCTGTCAGTCACACCTTCGCGCACCCCCACGACGCGAGAACTGTGACAACTGACGGCCGCGTTTGAATTTGCGACCTCCTGGCTGTCTGTTGCGCGCGGAATGTATCCGATTTCCGCAGCGCCGTCCGCAGCGTTCCGAACTGTCGTCGCGATGCTGTTGCCGGGAGAGTGCGCCATTTCGGGCGCATATTCGGCGTCCGCCAAGACTCTGCTCCCAGGGCGCTGGCAGGAGTGAGGGGGCGCAATTTCGGCCGCATCTTCCGCCTCAACAACGAGACCGCCCCCCGGACGCTGATAGGAGTGAGGGGTTGTAGGAGCGCCTGCGCGGTTGTCTCCTGGAGGGGAAGGCGCCGGCGCGCTGTGGCTGACAGCCTGTTCGGTCTGCAGCACTCCCAGGGGGCTACTGCAGCTGAAGGCCGCACGTTCCAGTGTGAACTCCAGACTCTCTATCTATGCTGCGAGGAGGCTCGAGATATCCTCCACCATCCGCTCGGAGAAACGTCGTGGACCTCCTCTCGGGAGGAGGCTGGTCTCCGAGCGCACGCGCGCCCTCTGCGGCATCCCCGACTGTCGCCACGATACTGTTGCCGGGGGGGCACGCAATTTCGGCCGCATCTTCCGCCTCAACAACGAGACCGCCCCCCGGACGCTGATAGGAGTGAGGGGTTGTAGGAACGCCTGCGCGGTTGTCTCCTGGAGGGGAAGGCGCCGGCGCGCTGTGGCTGACAGCCTGTTCGGTCTGCAGCACTCCCAGGGGGCTACTGCAGCTGAAGGCCGCACGTTCCAGTGTGAACTCCTGACTCTCTATCTATGCTGCGAGGAGGCTCGAGATATCCTCCACCATCCGCTCGGAGAAACGTCGTGGACCTCCTCTCGGGAGGAGGCTGGTCTCCGAGCGCACGCGCGCCCTCTGCGGCATCCCCGACTGTCGCCACGATACTGCTGCCGGGGGGGCACGCAATTTCGGCCGCATCTTCCGCCTCAACAACGAGACCGCCCCCGAGACGCTGATAGGAGTGAGGGGTTGTAGGAACGCCTGCTTGGTCATTTCTTGAAGGGGAAGGCACCGGCGCGCCGTGGCTGACGACCACCTGTTCGGTCTGTGGCTCTCCCAGGGGGCTATTGCAGCTGAAGGCCGCGCGTTCCAGCGTGAACTCCTGACTCTCTATGCTGCGAGGAGGCTCGAGATATCCCCCATCATCCGCTCGGGGAGGCGTCGTGGACCTCCTTTCGGGAGGAGGCCGGTCTCCGAGCGCAGGCGCGCCCTCTGCGGCATTCCCGACTGTCGCCGCGATGCCGTCGCCAGAGGGGCACGCAATTACGGCCGCATCTTCCGCCTCAACAACGAGACCGCCCCCGAGTCGCTGATAGGAGTGAGGGGTTGTAGGAACGCCTGCTTGGTCATTTCTTGAAGGGGAAGGCACCGGCGCGCCGTGGCTGACGACCACCTGTTCGGTCTGTGGCTCTCCCAGGGGGCTATTGCAGCTGAAGGCCGCGCGTTCCAGCGTGAACTCCTGACTCTCTATGCTGCGAGGAGGCTCGAGATATCCCCCATCATCCGCTCGGGGAGGCGTCGTGGACCTCCTTTCGGGAGGAGGCCGGTCTCCGAGCGCAGGCGCGCCCTCTGCGGCATCCCCGACTGTCGCCGCGATACCGCTGCCAGAGGGGCACGCAATTACGGCCGCATCTTCCGCCTCAACAACGAGACCGCCCCCGAGACGCTGATAGGAGTGAGGGGTTGTAGGAACGCCTGCTTGGTCATTTCCTGAAGGGGAAGGCACCGGCGCGCTGTGGCTGACGACCACCTGTTCGGGCCGTAGCAGTCCCACGGGACTACTGCAGCTGAAGGCCGCACGTTCCAGCGTGAACTCCTGACTCTCGATGTTGCGAGGAGGCTCGAGATATCCCCCACCATCCGCTCGGGGAGGCGTCGTGAACCTGATGTCGGGAGGAGGCCGGTCTCCGACCGCGGGCGCTCCCTCAGCAGCACTCCCACCTGTCGCCGCGATACTGTTGCCAGGGGGGGGGCAATGGGATTTGTCGTGGTGGCCGACAGCCCCGGCGACTGGCAATGCGATAGCTTGAGCTCGTGCCGCAACAGCTCGAGCCACAACCGCTTGAGCCTCAACAACGAGACCGCCCCCGGGACGCTGATAGGAGTGAGGGGCTGTGGGAACGCCTGCTTGGTTGTCTCCTGGGCGGGAAGGCACCGGCGCGCCGTGGCTGACGACCGCCTGTTCGGTTTGTAGCTCTCCCAGGGGACTACTGCAGCTGAAGGCCGCACGTCCCAGCGTGAACTCCAGACTCTCTATGCTGCGAGGAGGCTCGAGATATCCTCCATCATCCGCTCGGGGAGGCGTCGTGGACCCCCTTTCGGGGGCAGGCCTGTCTCCGAGCGCGGGCGCGCCCTCTGCGGCATTCCCGACTGTCGCCGCGATTCTGCTGCCAGAGGGGGGCGCAATTTCGGCCGCATCTTCCGCCTCAACAACGAGACCGCCCCCGGGGCGCTGATAGGAGTGAGGGGTTGTAGGAACTCCTGCTTGGTTGTCTCCTGGGCGGGAAGGCACCGGCGCGCTGTGGCCGACGACAACCTGTTCGGTCTGTAGCTTCCCCAGGGGACTACTACAGCTGAAGGCCGCACGTTCCAGTGTGAACTCCTGACTCTCTATGCTGCGAGGAGGCTCGAGATATCCTCCATCATCCGCTCGGGGAGGCGTCGTGGACCTCCCTTCGGGAGGAGGCCGGTCTCCGAGCGCAGGCGCGCCCTCTGCGGCATCCCCACCTGTCGCCGCGATACTGTTGCCAGGGGGGGGGCGGAATTTCGGCCGCATCTTCCGCCTCAACAACGAGACCGCCCCCGAGACACTGATAGGAGTGAGGGGCTGTAGGAACGCCTGCTTGGTCATTTCCTGAAGGGGAAGGCACCGGCGCGCCGTGGCTGACGACCACCTGTTCGGGCCGTAGCAGTCCCGGGGGACTACTGCAGCTGAAGGCCGCACGTTCCAGTGTGAACTCCTCTCTATGCTGCGAGGAGGCTCGAGATACCCTCCATCCACCGCTCGGGAAGGCGTCGTGAACCTGATGTCGGGAGGAGGCCGGTCTCCGACCGCAGGCGCGCCCTCCGCGGAGCCACCGCCTGTCACCGCGACACTGCTACTAGGAATGGGCGCGCTCTCGGGGGCATATTCGGCCCCCACCGAGACTCTGCGCCTGGGGCGCTGATAGGAATGAGGAGCTGTAGGAACGCCTGCCTGCCTGTCTCTGACAGAAGGAAGAACCGACCCGCTGCGGCTGACCACCGCGTGCTCTGTCTGTAACTCCCCCTGGCGACTGACGCAGCTCGCGGCCGCTGGTTGTCGACTGTCTTCAGGCGAAACGCCACCTCCAGACATGCAGCAATCGTCAACCTCAGATTTACGATTGTCTTCGAGCGGGTCGGTTCTGCGCCCAGGGAGCGCGCTCGCGACGGCGTCCGCCGCGCGCCCAGCAGCCTGGGCCAGGGCCGCGACGGCCGTCCAGAGGGAGGCCTGCGCAGCCTTTGCGGCGGCAGCGGCGCAGGCACACGCGGCAGCGGCGGCGGCTGCGTCGGGCGTAGCAGTGGCGCCGACTGCGCGGACGCTTGGGGCGTCAGCAGCGTCGGCGGCGAAGGCGGCGCGGGGCGCGGGCCGCCGGACGCGGACGGCGCCGACTCGCCCGAGGGCGTCGGCTGCGTCCGCGGCCCTGGCTGGTGCGCGCGCGTGGGCCGCCGCAGCCACGTCGGCCCCCCAGAAGGCGCTGGCGGCGGAGGCCGCGGCGGGGCAGCCATCGCCAGCGGCGCCAGCGGCGTTGGCGGCGCAAACGGCGGCGGACGCGCCCAAGGGAGAGGACGCCTCCAACGCGCTGGCAGCGCCAACCGCGTTGGCCGCGCTGGCGAGCCCAGGGGGGCGGCCGCCGGCCGCGGCAGCAGCGCCCAGGCGGCGCTGATTCGCAGCACGCCCTCGTCGGCGCCGCCGCGCCGCCGCAGTCTCCATCGCCCGGGGCTGAGCGCCAAACACGCATGGGGGGGGGGCGCGCCGTCTTGACTGCCAGGATTACCAGGGTTGCGACTGAAGGTCGCCCTTTCACTCTGCACTGCCAGGCATCTGCTTGGGGCCCCGCTACTTCCTCGGCTGAAGGCCGAATTGTTACTCGTACTGTCGCCAGGAAACACGGTATTAATCGGCGAATCCGAAGTGGGATTGATCGGCATGCTGGGGACTGGATCTGCCTGAGACGCTGGCTGCGCTGCACGATAACGACCCAGGGGGCAGCTGAAGGCTGCACTTCCGGTGAAAGAATCCTCCAGATAGTCGTCAGTCGCCCTGGTCACCACGGCTGGAGCCGCCTCGAAATTCTGAGTTCCTGGTCCCCTGATGCTGGTGCTGCTGCAGCTGCTTCGGCTGCCGTTGCTGCCCTGCTGGTGCGTCTGCCCGCTGGGAGCCTGTTGGTGCTGCAGCGGCGCGGCCGCGGCGGCGCCAGCCGCGGCGGGCGCTAGCGCGGCAGCGCGGGCCACGGCGGCCGCGGCGCCGGCAGCGTGGCCCGCGGCCGCAACAGCAGCCGCCTCCGCCACGGCCGCGGCGGCGGCGGCGGCGGCGGCGCCGCCGCGGCGCTGGCGGCCGCAGGGGGCGGCCGGCGGCGGCACCGGCCGCCGAGCCCGCGAAGCAGGCCCCAGCGGCGCCCGCGGCGCCGGCGGGCGCCGCGGACCACGGCCTCGCCGGCGGCGGCGGCGCCACCAGCGCCCGCGCCGCGCCAGCGGCGCCCTGCGTAGCCAGCGGCGTCAGCGGCGCCCGCGGCGCCCACAGCAGGCGGCCGGCGGCGCCCGAGCGACGGCGCCGCCGCGCAGGGGCCGCTAGCGGCGCCGGCGGCCGCCCGGCGGCCGCAGAGGCGGCCCGGCGGGCAGCCGCCGCGGCGTGCGGCGGCGCCGAGCGGCGGCGGCGGCCGCGGCGGCCGCGGGGGCGAAGCGCCGGCGCACAAGCCGCAGGCAGAGGGCGGCCCGCGTCGGGCCGCGCAGCCAGGCTGCAGCCGGGGGCGGCTGCCTCAGGCGCCGGCCAGCGCGGGCCGGCGCGGCCAGCGCTGTCAGCAGGGGCGCGGCGGCGGCCGCGGCGGCGGCCCCGGCCGAGCAGCCGGCCGCCGCGGCGGGGGCGGCGCAGGCGGCAGCCAAGTGCAGCGGCAGGCCAGGCGGCGGCGCCGCGGCGGCCACGGCAGCCGCGCCGGCGGTGCCAGCTCGGCGTGCGGCCGCCGCCCGCCGCTGCTGCCGCCGGCAAGCCGTGCGCGCCGACGGCGACATCAAAGCGAGGCTTGCGACACAGAGACCCACGGCCGCGCGAGGGCTCACCGTGGGGATCGTGCGAGAAGAAAGAAAGCCAGCTGCAGGCGCGCACGCCTCGGGCCAGCCCCTTGAGCCAGGCTACGGACTTGAGCCAGAGGGCTACGGACCTGGTAGGGATTCGCGAAACGTCAACAATTTCTCCGTTCGATGATCCTATCTGGCCCTCGGCCGAAAAATGCACACGTCCGAGCGATGCCAAGCCGAGGAGGCTTCCACGACGCCCACCACCTGGTGCCCGAGGCATCGGAGGGTGGCCGTCCGCCCGGGGCACCCCCCGAGCGCATGCACCACACGGGGCCGCCATGCACGCCCCTCTCCTCCCCGGGCGCCTGGCAGATCCCGGCGGGAAGGCTGTTTGGGCGCGAACTGATGGGGGGGGGCGACACAGTAGGGGGCCTTCCCCAAAAAACGAAACCCAAGAAACCCAGGGCACCCTGGAGGCAAGCAGGGTGTTCCTTGGCATGGGCCTCCACTGTAAATGTGGATGGGGGGGAGAAGGGTGCCCTTTGGGGGCCCCAGAGGCCTCCTTTTGGGCGCTCACTGGCCCCTCTAGGGGCCCTGAAAAACCCCTTTCGGCAGCCTCGCTACCCCCTCATTCATCGCCCGCGTCCTCCAACATGCCCCCCAGCCATCGCTCGCGTCTCCTCCTCCTCCTCCTCCTCCTCCTCCTCCTCCTCCTCCTCGCCCTCGTCTGGCGAGTTCTGGGCACGAGCCATCGCCTGCGCAGGCCAGCACGAGCGGCCCCCGATGCGCTCCCAAGAGAGGCCCCAAGATGCCTCAGAAGCCGGGCCTCCCACGGACACGCCCCAACCGGCCCCTACGAGTCCGCGATTTTACGGGGCACTAGAGTGGAAGCCAGCCCACAAGAAACCTTCCACAAGAAACCCAACCCTGAGACCCCAGGACGTCCACTGATTTGTTGTGGTGTGGGAACGTCACGCCTTCCATGGCAAAACCATCGAAACCCAAGAAACCCAGGGCACCCTGGAGGTAAGCAGAGTGTTTCTTGGCGTGGGCCCCCACTGTGCTGACCCGGGTCAATCCAATACTGGGTCAGTCAGGCCTTGCAGGATCCTGCAGGATCCTGCAGGATCCTGCACCCTAATGTGGGTCAGTGGAACCCTTGCTCTGCAGGATCCTACCAAATCTGGCGCTCTGACTGACCCCCCTTTGCATTGACCCCGGCCCCTTGAGCCCCGAACCTTCCTGGGGCCTTCCTCTGGATCCCCCCTTCAAGGCCAGCAGAACCAGCTGTAAGGCCTCTCCGAGAAGAGGCCATCCGAGCGGCAGCCAGAGTTTCTATCTCAACTGTCGGATCGGAGCTCAGGATCCCGACTCCGAAATCTCGGCGGCGAGCCCGGGGGGAACTGAGGAGAAGGCCTTCTCAAAGGCTCGGAAGTCCCCCAGCCCCCTTCCCCGAAGACACCGAAAACTCAGAGGCGCGATGTCTTCTGAGAAGTCCCGCCGCCTTCTGAGAAGGCCTTTTCCTTCTCATGTCCCCCCCTCGCTCGCCGCCAAAAATCAGCGGCCTGGCTCCTGTGACACCCCTGTCGGGGTAGAAGCGAAAGCTGCTGCTTCCGTAGCCCCGCCCCGGACCTCCCTCCCTCCCTCCCTCCCCCCTCCCTCCCTCGCTCCTGCCTCTTCCTCCTCATCCTCCACCTCCCTCCTCCCTCTCCCTCCTCCCCTCTCCCCTCTCCCTCTCCCCCCCCCCTCCGCCCTCCCCCTCCCCCTCTCCCCTCCCCCTCCCCCTCCCCCTCGGATCCTCCTTCCGAGCTCCCTACCCCTCACCCCTCCCCCTCCCCCTAATCCTCCCCTCACCGATCGTCCTGTCTCCCTCCTTCTCACTCCTCCTCCTCCTCCTCCTCCTCCTCTCCTCCCCCTCACCTCCTCCTCCTCCTCCACCTCCTCCTCCTCCTCCTCCGCTGTCCTCGCTCCTCCTCCTCCTCCTTCCTCCTCCTCCTCCTCCTCCTCCTCCTCCTCCTCCTCCTCCTCTTCCTTCTTCGACCTTCTGCGAAAAGAACAAGTTACCGCCTATACAAGCAAGGGTGCAGCAACATGCCCGTTAAAGAAGAGAAAATAATAACAACGAGTTTAAATCCTGCAGTGCTCACGGCGGCCTCTGAGGGGCAGGCAGCGGCGGCGGCGGCACACGCAGGAGATGTGAAATAGGGAATGACCTGCCAAACTGTGAGCCATTCGAGGGGTCTACCCCTGACTTCAAAAGCCTCAAAGACTTGGCAGCGTCCCGATTTCTGGGCCCCCGTGACACGGCCCCCGAAGAAAACGAGAACGCTCAGAACCGAAAGCCCCGCACCGAGAACAATAAGCCACCCGCCCTCCCCCGACCCACATTCTATGGGAAGGGTGGGAGGTGCGGGCGGTGCAGGGGATTCCTCTACAGGGGGTCATACATATGGAAGCCCTAGACTTGCCTCTGTCCCCACACCTGGCACACGAGTAAGATTTACCTGCACGCATCAGGACATGACCTCGGGGATCTGGTACAATCTGGAGAACAGCTGGCTTGGGTCTTCCAACACGCTTTACCTTCGTCACATATGGGAAGTTCTTACTCGCTAAGCTGTCCATTACTCCATCACCCCTGAAACAAGACGAGCAGTCTGGAGGACCTTGGCCGAGACAACATCATATCGCTGCCGTACATATGGAAGGGGTGCTTGGGCTTCAGCTCCAAGCCTGGCGAGACGATCTGCCTCTCTATTGCCAGCCCAGGCCCAGTAAGGAATATCACGAGCAAGTGCCGCCGTGCGGCTAAGATGCGACTTCACCTTCACCATTGTGATGTTTTCGAAACCAATATCAGCCCCAATACGAAAAAAACAACCCATAACTCACTGAAACAAGTATCTGATAGATCATGCAGTGGACCCCTGGACCAAATATCCCCAACCATTTTACAGTCCGTAGCGATGGTGGTCGGCGTCGGCCCAAGATCGCGGAGGCAGACCAAGAGAGCATATACCTCTCCGCAGCCAGCCATCTGCAAAGGATGAGGCAACGGCCCGTAGAGCGAGTCTTCAACATTGCCTCCAACATCTACTGCCACCACTCCGTATCCTGCTCTCGTAAAGCTGGGCCATTCTGGGTCGACGGCCGAGCCGTCTAAGCAGACGAAGCCAGCGTCGAGAACGCCATGCCTGGGGTACACACTCCACTTGGGCTCGGCTGTGAGAGAAGGTTTGGGCCATTCCCACTCGGGGCTTGGTATCAAACACCTCGTGGTAGCTGGATCTTCATCTGTTGCCTCGCAGCCGGCCTGCACAATATGGTCTAAATCCAAACCTCTTCTCAAAAGCCTATGTGCGTCACGCTGATAAAGACGGTGCTTCCCGGTGCCTGGACACTGCAAGCACCACTGGCAATCCTGAGTAACAACGCGACGGTCGGTGAAGAGCGTCTGCTGCGTCGGAAAGCCTCCAGCCGCCGCCGTTGCCAGCCTCCCAGCCGAGGAACCTCTGTCTAGAGCTCGCAACTCCTTCAAAAGGCCAACGATCGGCGTGAGGCACGGGCCTGCAGGCAAACCTTCAACTTTACCATCTGGCCCACCAAGGCCTTGGACCAGGGACCTCTGGGTGCTGGCGTTGATCACGCTCCTGAAGGTGCGCTTCCCGAACTCCCGAGGGTTGATCCTGATGCCGTCGTCCGTGACCCAAGAGCCCCAAGACACAATGCCCCAACGAAGGCGCTTCAGAGTACAATAAAACGCTCCTGCAGGACCCTGCACTTTCTGCCACGACGCATTTTCCAGCCTCATGAAAGCTTCGAAACAAGATCCCATGATCCTCTCAGGGACCCAAGACTGCTGCAAAGCCAGAATCCAGGATATAATCGGACCAGAGTTCGCCAAGTACTCGGGATCGGCCAACGGCTCGGGACCCAGCAAGAACTCCAGGGTGCGGGATCTTCCTTTAGGCGTTCCAAATAGAGCCTGGCCCATCTGGGCCCTGAGCTCCGTCACCCTCTTGTCCGACAATCCTATATCTGGCGTGCCGTACATGGCAGCAGGCAAAGCTCCGACTCGCACAACTTCAGCAGCACCACGAAACGAACTTCGAAGTCCCCGATAACGATGCACCCGCGGTCGAAGCTTCCTGAACCTTCCCCTTTGGACCTTCGAGGCTCTTCTGTTCTTTTTCAGCGTGAAATCAACTCCGAGGTTTTTAAACGAACTACTGATAGTAAAATCCCATTTATCGAGCTTCTTCTGGATTACCGCCGCCACGACGTTGTCCGACGACACGATGACCCCCTTCTCCCCCGACACCACCATCTGCAGTCTCTCCAACTGCAGGCAAACATACCTGGTCGCTGAGCCTACCAAGCCTCCTAGCTTATCTGGCGTAGCTGATCCAAAGAAGGTTTAATCATCGACAACGTTAAATATGCTGACACTTGGCCAATGCACGCGTGCTGCATCACATGGCACAATAAGAATCAGCTTCATCAAAGATGTGGCCCAGGCGCAACCTGCGACAATCCCTTGCTCCACCCAAATTATAGCCGATACCATAGATCCATGCTGCAGCAAACGGGGACATCTGTATTGTCTAAGGAGCATTCGCAGCCTCACGAATGGTAACTGGTGTCGAACTGCGGCCATCACTAGTAGGTAATTCACAACTTTCTCATACGCTTGCGTTAGGTCTACCAGCGCTGCTGCTGATGGTATCCTTTTTCCCGCCGCGAACTCCCCCGTGATGGCTTGCTCCCAAACCGCTCGCTCACAACTCCTTCCTTTGGATCCGTAATGATACTCCCGTGCTACCGTAGCCTCCCACCTGTCCGGCTCCCCCCTGGTGTCCTTCCCGAACACACGGCAAAAACCTGGAAGAAGTCCAATCGGACGAAATCCTGCATCCGGACGAGGCAAGAGGACTACAAGATTAAGTGCAATGGCCGCTGGTATATGCCCAATTCTCTCAGCCCAATGATACAGATAGCCAAGAGTCGTGGACGCAGCATCACAGACCAAGCTGACATCCTTCGGGTGTACCATATCAGCACAAAGACCTGTACGGCGCTTAAACTTCTGCGAGGCCTTGCGAATCTCGTCCGCAGTCCTTACAGCAGGGTAAACCTCGCGGCCGTCTGCAAGCTGCCGCTGGATTTGGTGCTCTAACTCTCCGAAGGGGTCTGGGTAGGTGGTGGCCTCCAGGGTTGGTTTCCAGATGTCCTTCCAGAGATCAGCCTGCCCTTGCATGACTCCTCCAGGGCCTGGAGGGGCCCTTCCTTTGACGAGAGACTTGCTAGGGACCCAGGCCATGGGAGTCCTAGTGTACTGGTGGGCCTGGCCAGCCCCCGCTTTCACAGAGTCGGCAACCCAGCTGCGCCACTGAGCCCCCCTCTGCGAACTGAAACGTTTTTCAAGATTGGCTGCCCAGCGTCCTGCCTCCTGATGCCGAGCGTGTAGCCCAGCTGCTGAAACTGATAAAAAGTATCCTCGTACAGTTGGCTTCCAGCTCAGCCAGTCGGGAGACTTGCGCAAAACGCCTGGGCCTGCCAAGATGCAGTCGATCACCCTGATGGTTTCAACTCCTCCCCAACTTTCAGAACGTGCTTTGATATGAAGCTCCAAAAACCAAAACGAAACCTTGCGCCAACCTCTACTCTCAGGACATCCCAAGGGAAAGGGGCCTCCAGCGGTCCGAAGTGAATCGACTTGCTTGAGCTTCCTCTGTTCACACCTTCCACCGTACTTTGGCTGATCACGCACTTGGTATATATCGAGCAGCTCGGACTCGAAGGTGGCCAAATCCTCCAGGAAAACCCGATCAAGTTCTTCTGAAGAGCCTCTGGCTTGGGCCTTTTCGAGCAACTGCTGGTAGTCTGGGGCCTGCGGGCGTGGCCCCAATGGGATCTCCTTGGGCAAGGCTTTCGGCTTCGTGACCACCGAGTGCTTGGCCTCCAACGGGCCCCCCTTCAAAGTGGGCCCAACTGGCCAATGAGGTGCCGTGGCAGCCGCGTCGTTTCTCTTACAGCTGGCCACGCATGGGCCCAAGCCCTTGGAGATAACAAAATAGTCGATGGCCCTCCATCTGCGTGCCGTTGATCGGCAGGTGGGCGCATCAGGAGCAACTATGATTCCACCTACCTTCTGAGGCCATCCAAATTCAATTAAACCTTTTGGGTTCACCTGCCAATCGCCCGCCAGGATGAAAGGGATGCCGAACGCGCGCAGCACCTCGCCCACGCGAGCGAGGATGAGCGATCCTTCCTCTCCTAGCGGGGATCCTTGCGGAAGATTAATACTGCCAGCTACAAAGCCTCCAGGGATGAACGCGCTGACCCAAGTGAGGCAACATCTTGGTGGACTCGGGAGGCCTTTGTGCGGGGGAAGCATACCCATACCGATGTGTGTTAGAGCAGCAACCCCAACTCCCGAACTCAGACCTCCTCCCTCCGTAATGAACGAAGGGCGGAGACAGGCGTTCCAGCCTGACTTCCTGACTTTGGCTTCCCCGTCAGTCCTATCGTTGGCTTCCAGAGTGAGCTCCTGCAGCATAACAACAGAAGCGTCGGTCTCCTTGTCCAAATACCGAAGCATAGAACGCCGCGAGGTTGTGTTGCATGTCTCGAGCTTGAAAGTCGCCTTACCTCTTCGCGATCCTCCCGGCCTAGACTTGACTGGGTCGGGCTGGAAAACTGGTGTGGGGACGGGCTTTAATTTGGAAGATGGCTCCGAAACATGCTCTAAAAGTGGCTCAACGCGCGGCCTCTGGCGGCTACTCGTGGACCCCTCGTCCAAGACAGCAACCCCAGAAGGCCCACGGAGATCTAAAGGTTCAAAGCCGCCAGGATCGAGCGAAGCTCGGGTACCCAGGGGCCCCTTGCCCCAAGACCAGGCCCCCGAAACTTCGCTCAGATATCTGGACAAGTCGGCCGTGATCGAGAATTTGAGCCGCCATCGCCCCACCGTGCTCAGCAGAGCAGGGGGCAGCATCTCCGACTGTCGACCACATGACAGCCTCCAGCCGTCACTGGCTTGTGAAACGTTCTTCTGGCTAGCCCCCCCTGGGCGATCGGGCAAACGACCGGGGGGGATTCATGCGCCAGAGGTTCTCTGCTCGGGCAAGAAGGCCCCCGAACGATCAGCGTCTTTAAATCCGTCTTTGCTGCCACTGAGAGCCGAGGCGGCCCTCTCGCGCACACTAGCCACGCTTCCCACCCCTGTTTTTTTTTTTTTTTTTTGTTTTTTTTTTTTTTTTTTTTTTTTTTTTTTTTTTTTTTTTTTTGTTTTTATATTTTTTTTTTTTTTTTTCATTTTTTTTTTTTTTTTTTTTTTTTTTTTTTTTTTTTTTTTTTTTTTGTTTTTTTTTTTTTTTTTTTTTTTTTTTTGTTTTTTTTTTTTTTTTTTTTTTTGTTTTTTTTTTTTTTTTTTTTTTTTATTTTTTTTTTTTTGTTTTTTTTTTTTTTTTTTTTTTTTTGTTTTTTTTTTTTTTTTCTATTTTTTTTTTTTATTTTTTTTTTTTTTTTTTTTTTTTTTTTTTTTTTTTTTTTTTTTTTTTTTTTTTTTTTTTTTTTTTTTTTTTTTTTTTTTTTTTTTTTTTATTTTTTTTTTTTTTCTTTTTTTTTTTTTTTTTTGTTTTTTTTTTTTTTTTTTTTTATTTTTTTTTTTTTTTTTTCCAAATTTTTTTTTTTTTGCCCCTTTCCCCAGGGACGCAGCCGAACCCGAGGAAACAAAAACCGCAGGTCCCGAGGCCCGAGACCCCGAGGCTTCAGCTGGGGGGGCAGCGGGCTTCGCTTCTGACCCAGCACCTTCTGGCGCCTGGCCAGCTCCTGCAGGCGCGGGCTCAGCAGGGGCATCAGAGGCTCCTGCAGGTCGTTCAGCTTGTGCTTCAGTCCGCGCTCGTTTCCGCTGGAGTCGGCCAAGGTGCCCCTGATGCTCGGTGCGAATCTTGCTGATATCCTCCAACGCTTTCTGGAACAAATCTTTGGTGATGCCTTGGACTTGAGCATTGAGTGCCTTTTTCCTTTCGTCCAAGTGCTTTGCGTCATCGGCTGACAACTCATAATCAGCAGCGCATGCGAACAAGCTGTCGATGTCGAACAAATCTGTGGCTGCAGCTGAACCGTCCACAACCTTATCGATGGATATCTTCGCTGGCGCTGTCGCTGCTTTGCCAAGCTGGATGCCTCCTTGTTCAGCAATCTTGGCAACCAGCCGCCTATGCTCTGCATCTGCTTCATTAAGTGCATCCTGTACTTCTTGCACCACATGCCGCTGCTGTGATGCCTGCTGCTCCAGCCGCTCGAGCTTATCCAGCTCGTCGGCCAAGGTGCCCTCCAGCCGCTGGATCCTCGAGTGGACCTGCGTCGCCAGCTCTTGGACGGGGGGGGGGGGGCGACCGCCGCCGCGACCGCTGCCGACTGTTGACGCTGAAGCTGAGCTCGATACTCGGCTGCTCCTTCAGCGTCGCCTGCTTGCTCAAGGCATCCGATGAGCTGCTGCAAATCCTGCTCGCTGGCTTCTGTCTCTGCCCCTCGACGATCTGCCTCAAAGCTGACCTGTCGGACTCGAGCACCTGCGCCAGCTCTCGCCGCGGGTCGGTCCGCTGTCGGGGTCGCAGACCTAGGGCGCAGAATGCTAGCAGGAGCAGGAGGGGCAAGAATACCATCACGCAGAGCCAGCTGATTGATGTTGGTCGCCGCCTCCGTCTTCTTGTGATGGCAGTGCTTGCACCTGCCCATGCTCTCCACGTTCTTGGCACAACCGCAGAACGCGCACTTCCACTTCTTCTCGGGGGGCCTGGGCATCTGGTTGCCTGTGCCCCAGTCGGTCTCCCAGTGCCAGTGGCCGTCCGCTCTGGGCTTGCCTCTGCCTTTGCCTCTACCTTTAGACGGCTGCTGCGTTCGCCACGGCGCAGCATATAAGTCTTCCCATTGCGCATATCTCTGAACAGAATCTCGGGATCCGCACCGTCGCCTATTCATGGGGGCCTCCGCCGGTGCCCTCTGAGCGGAGTGATGTCCCTCAAGTAGGCGCGCTGCACTTCCCAACCTGACAAGTGTCCTGGCCCACGACCTTTGGCGTCGTGCTCGTCGATGCCAGGACTCCTCAACAGGGGCCTCACCGCTCGTGGCAGCGAGAAGAGAAGCGCAGACAAACCTGCGCGGCAATATGCTCGCCTGAGGTCGGACCTGTAAGGGCAAGGGAGATTGCAATATCGGATGTGCCCTCGCGCGCGCGCTCAGGCCCAAACCTTGAGCCAAAATGGTTACGGATCCTCCTCCTCCTCCTCCTCCCTCCTCCTCCTCCTCCTCCCCCTCCTCCTCCTCCTTCCTCCTCCCCCTTCCTCCTCCTCCTCCACCTCCTCCTCCTCCTGCACCTGCTCCTACTCCTGCTTCCTGCTCCTGCTCCTGCACTTGCTTCCTGCTCCTAGCTCCACCCCTCGCCCCCCTCCTCCTCCTCCTCCTCCCTGCCCCGTCCTCCTCCTCCTCCTTCTCACATCCTCCTCCTCCTCACCCTCCTCCCCTCACCTCATCCACCTCCTCCCTCTCCTCCCTCCTCCATCTCCCCTCACTCCCTCCTCCCTCCTCCCTCCTCCCTCCTCCCTCCTCCCTCCTCCTCCCTCCTACGCTCCCCCTCCTCCATCCTCCCTCCTCCCTCCTCCTCTCCCTCCTCCCATCCACCTCCTCCCTCCCCCCTCCTCCCCTCCTCCCCTCCTCCCTCCTCCCCTCCTCCCTCCTCCCCCCCCCCTCCCCCCTCCCCCCTCCCCCCCTCCCCCCTCCCCCCTCCCCCCTCCCCCCTCCCCCCTCCCTCCCCCCTCCCCCTCCCTCCTCCTCCCCTCCTACCTCCTCCCTCCTCCCTCCTCCCTCCTCCCATCCTCCTCCTCCCTCCTCCCTCCTCCCTTCCTCCTACCTCCCCCCTCCCCCCCCCCCCCTCACCCATCCCCCCCCCCCTTCCTCCCCCCTCCCCCCCTCCCTCCTCCCTCCTCCCTCCTCCTCCTCCCTCCTCCCTCCTCCCTCCTCCCTCCAGTCGCCGTGACCCGCTCGAGGTGTTTGGGTGCAGGCCACAGTGGCCTGCGACACCTCCGCGGTCGCGCGACCACGGGCGGCGCCACGCTGCGCGGCCCCGATCTGGATCCGGCCTGGCACCGCCGCCGCCGCAAGGAGCGCGCCAACGCACGAGTGCTCCTGCGGCTTGGTGCGGCGGCAGGCCTACTGGGCAAGCACCACAGCAGCGGCAGGATGGCGCTGGGAGACCGTGCATCGTCGCGTTCGACAGGCCATACATCAACCTGGCGCTGCTCCTTCGTGAAGTGCAGCCAGGACAACTTCGCGTCGAGAACGACATGCAGAGGCTGCGGAGCGCCCAGGGGAGGAGGAGGTGGTGGCCAGAAGGAAAAGGCCAAGCCCCCATGGAGGAAGCGCTCTGCATCGGCAGACAGAGGAGGACTTGGGCGAGGTGCTGCAGTGCTGCAGCAGGAGACCAAGGGGAGGCAGATGCTAGAGGGCCAGCGGCCTCGGGCAACATCGGCATCTTGCCCATGCTGCCGAACCAGGCGCAGCACCACCCCAGCTGGCTCTCCGCCCCGCCGATCGCCGCAGGACTCAAGCGCCACTGGGAGTCCTTGCGCAAGGCGATGGTGGCTGCGGCGGAGGCGGCGAGGGCGATCCGCAGCATGCCGCCAGAGCAGGTCTCCCCGCAGCGCCTCAAGCAGGCGGAGAACGAGTATGCTGCGCTCCACTGCCAGGTCATCCTCGCTAAGGACCCGACCACGCGCATGGAGAAGCAGGATCAGTTCGTCAACAAGGCCAAGAAAGCGCTATCGGCCGCCAAGGACGCCCAGTTCGCCGCGGAGCTGGCGGCGGAGGCGTGCAAGGCGGAGGCGGTCGAGGCCCAGAAGGAGTACCAGCGCGCGCAGGAGTTCATGGCGCAGATGGCGCAGCTGGAGCACTGGTGCGCTTACCCGCCGCAGGGAGGAGCCCACGCCGCTGCGGAGCCAGCCGCGCACAAATTCGCCAGCGACGCGGCGGTGCCGGACGACAGCGACGAGGAGATCGAGGACGCGGACGACGATGGCTACGGAGGAGGCTCGTCAGGGCAGCAGCAGATGCCAGTGAGGCCAGCATGGTCACACACAGGCACGGCCCAAGATCAGAACCGCGTGGCGAAGCTGGAGACACAGATGGGGTCCATGCAGGACACGCCGGGGCAGATCCTCGCAGCGCTCAATGGGCGCCCCCTCCAAGGCCAGCCATCGCAGGCCGCAGGAGCGGAGGATATCCCCGTTCCAAGTGGAGGGAGGCTGCCCACCAGCCAGAAGAGCGCGAGCGCAGGCAAGGCAGCCAAGTCCCCAGCCAAGGCGTTTGCGGAGCCGCCGCCGCCAGGCCAGAGGAGGCTGGCCCTTTCGACTGGAGGAGCTGCCAAGGACAGCGCAGAGGGAGCCGTCAAGGTCATGAAGGACGAGAATGGCGACCCAGTCGTGGTCGAGGTGGCGGCAGCCCGCTCCCCACTGCAGGAGCTGCAGCAGTGCCAGCCGCCGACCGCTGCCGACGAGAACGCCATGAGCGACGTCAATGTGGGGCAGCGGCTGGACGCCAACGGGCGGCCGTTGGGCTAGTTTACCCGGGCCAGCCCCCGCTGCCATCTTCAGCGGCGACGGAAGCGACAGGGGGGCGTGGCCCGGTAGACAGAGCCGCCTCAACGACTTCATTGTCAGAGGCGCTGCCAAGGAGTGGTGTTGACACGCCAATTCCAGACACAGCAGCCGACCTGGCAGTGCTGAGGGCAGCATGGCCAATCTCCATCGACAAGGGCTTCGTCGAGTATGGAGAACAATACCTTCACAGCTCCACCAAGCGAGTACTGTCCAAGTGCTCGCGTCTACAGGGCGATTTTGATCCAAGCCTGTTCGAGACGCTACTCATCTACACGGATGGCTCGGGCGGCAGCACGCACGGTCATCTTCCTGGGCCGCCGGCCTGGGCATTCGTCGTGCTGGGCTACACGCACGACGACGAGTTCGTGCTCATCGGCACGATGGGCGATGCGATGCCGGCGCTGGGGGAACAGTTCAGCCAGCCGTCAGGTGCCGCAGAAATCTGTGCGATGATTGCCGCGATCCTCTGGCTCCTGCAGCTCCAGGTGGCTGTGGACGAGACGGGCAAGCACGCGCAGCTGCCAGTGATCAGCTTCTATACCGACAACAACTACGTGGTAGACATAGGGAGAGGAGGTGCCGTGCTGGAGCACTACGCGCCGTACGCCAGCTTCCTGGACAGCATCGTCAAGGTGCTGAGACACAGCGCGGAGGACGTCCTCTGGTCGCACGTCGGCGGCCACATGGCGGACCCGTGGAACGAGCTCGCCGACACCGTCGCCACGCTGGCCAGAGGCGGTCTCATCGCGTGGCCCAACGGCTTCGACCTCTGGGAGCGCATGGAGCAGGTGCTGCCGCAGGCGCCCTGGCTGTGGCTCAGTGTTGCCCCTCAGGCCGGGAGACTCCAGTACCCGCTCCCAGGCCTCCCCGTCCCTGTCCTCGAGGCCCCGTCCCAAGGCCTCCAGAGCTTTTTTCCTGAAGCACGTGTCCCAGGGAGACATCGCCTCTCAGGGCGAGGGCCGAGGCAAAAGGAGGGGGGAGGAGCAACACAGCAAGCCACGGAAGCTACGGCCAGCAGTGGCCAATGTCCTGACGCTCGATCCCAGGAAGTCCAGGGTGAACAAGGGGAAAGCCTTCACAGGCGTCCTCATCCCAGGTAGGATGCAGTCCCTAGCGCAGCAGTTCGGGGACGCGGGCTACCACCTGGTCGGCACGCTCGAGACCAGGGTCCCTGCCGAGTCCGTCGTGAGAGTGGGCCACTACATGGTGCTCCACACTGCTGCCGAAGAAGGAGGACGCTTCGGGGTCTCGCTGTGGATCAACACGGTGGGCCAGCTCGGCGAGGACGGCCCCACCCTGCAGGAGCAGCACGTGGCGATCGCGCACAAGGGGCCGACCCGCTTGCTGGTGTGCATCAGGGCCCCCTTCCTCCACTGCGACATCCAGGTCGGACATGCCCCACGCAGCCACAGGCCCCCAGGGGAGATCAGGGACTGGTGGGAGCACACCCAAAGGATCGTCGACAAGAGGCCCGACCCCAGCCCGTGGCTCTTCTCCCTGGTCGACGCCAACGCCCAGGTGGGATCGGTCCCCACGGTCGGCATTGGGGAGTACGGAGCGCAGAAGGAGAACCTCCCAAGGGCCTGCCTCCGCAAGTACGTCAAGCGCACAGACTCCTGCCTGCCCTCCACGCTGGCCCCATCCAGGAACAATGTCTATGCCACGTGGACTCCATCGAGGGCCAGGTCCGCGGAGGATGGCAAGCGCATAGACTACATCGCGGTACCACAGGAGCTGCTACAGCATGTGGGCGAACAAGGGGTCAACGACAACATCGAGCTTGCGGTCTCCCACAAGGACCACGCAGTGGTGGACCTGGAGGTGCAGCTCCCGCAGGGCCAAAATGGGGAAAGACCGCCCAGGTGGCAGCGCCCCAAGGTGGACAAGACCAAGCTCGCCACGTTCTCGTGCCAGGCGAGGTTCGACGAGCTGATGGGGCAGGTGCCGCACCCGGCAGCGAACGTCCACCCCAACGATCACGCGGACTACCTCGACAGCCAGGTCTTGAAGGCGGCAGAGGAAGCCTTTCCGCTGGAGCCCAAGGCGCCGAAGCCGACATGGGAGTCGCCAGCCAGGCAGGACCTCTGCCACGTCAGGGCACTGCTCTGAAGGACCACAAGGAGGGCCAGGAACCGCCTGGGTCACATCATGCTGGTGGTCACGATGGCGGCGTGGGCCAACTGCAGCGGCCAGGGGATGTGGCACAACCTGAGGACAGCACAGTGGCAGGCATCGACAAGACGCAGGGTCACGTGTGACAAGGTCGTGGAACCATGCCGCATGGCGCTGCAGGACTACCGCCAGGTGCAGGACTTCTCGGCCATGGTCATGGGACAGCAGCACCCTGCAAAGATAAAGAAGCAAGGAAGAAGAGCGACGCAGTACCCCCAGGGCCACATCTCGAAGCGCGTGTCCTTCAACGAGGTGCCCGACTTCGACGTCCCAGCTGAAGCAGGGGACGTCCAGGGTACTACCGCATGGGCACGATGGTCAACGTCTACTTGCAGCACAGCCATCGACCCGCCGCTCTCGTGGGACGACTGCGTGGGCAACAGCGACCTGGAGGAGCCAGACAGGCCCCAAGGCCCTCACGTCGAGGACTACGCGGGACACGCTGGCGGCAGATGGTGTTGGGGCCAGAGTGAAGGCATGCTGCAACCCAAACACGACGAGCTCTTGTTAAGTCAAGCCGTCGGGGAAGCATCGGACAACCTGAGACGGACCAACACCAGAAGCAGCCAAGCACCCGCAGTACAGCAGGGCGAAGCTCAGCAGCCTGCGGACATGTGCGACCCGCCGTGGGAGGGCGCAATTGACGAGGAGGAAGACCTAAGGGGGCACATGGAGGAGCGCTCCACCTACTGGGTCTACAACCTTGCGGAGGCGGAGGGCAGCCACAGATCTTGGAAGCTGTGGTGTGTACCTGTCGTCAAACGTCTACAACGTCGGCATCCTGTGAGGTTGCGTGCCATCCAGGACGCCAGGGACGGCGAGGCCAAGCACATCGACCGCATCGCAGAGGACATCTACAAGGCCGCGTGGAGCAACACAGTGGACCGCAGGGCCGGCATTGTCAACTGGATCTGATGGCAGGATCGCCAGGGCGAGCATGACAGCAGGGACAGGCTGGTGGCGGAGCACTGGCGCACCCTGGACAACATACGCGCCGAATTTCGTGGAGTACTTGGAAGGCGGGCTCCGCCTGAAGGTACAAGGCGACGTCGCAGGCTTGAACCAGACCCACCAGCAGGCGCAGGTGCTGACCAGTGGCGAGGTGAAGCTGATGAAGGCAGCCATGTCTTGCCGAAGTCAGAGCGGGACGCCTCGGTGCTCCTCGAGCCGAGAGCGTCCCAACGCGTCGCCACTAGTACGCCGGATGCCTCGAATGGCCACGCTTTGCCAAGGTCAGAACCGGCAGCCTCGGTGCTCCTCGAGCCGAGTGCTGCCTCACGCGTCGCCACGTCGCCGGATCAAAACAAGCAGTCCAGCAAGAGAGGCACCTACAGCCTGCAGCCCAAGCTACAGAGGCCCGACGGACACCTGTTCCACGAGCGCCTGGCGATCAGCCCGACCCAGACGCTCATCAAGGCCTTAAGAGGAGGTGGGGGGCGACTGGGAGACCCTGCTGCCGACCCTCTACTGGATGGCGAACATAATCCAGACCAAGACTGAGGCTCTGAGCCAGTGGTGCTGGAAGCTGGTGGGAGCAGATATCCTGGCCTCTCACCGCCAAGATGCTCGAGATCAGTACCATCGCATTGCAGGAGACATACGCGACGCATGGGACAAGAGGCAAACGGACGTAGCGCTTGCACGGCCGAGGGGAATGGGCATCGGTTCGCAGAAGCGCATGATGAACAAGTGTCTCCCGTCGGTCAAGCTCCTCGACGGCACGCGCGCCACGTCGCAAGCCCAGATGGGGAACAGGTGGCTCCAGCACTTCAGCCTGGTAGAGTTCGCGGCGGACGTGCCGATCGCGGACCTCCACAAGCTCATGCAGGCGCAGTTCGAGAAGGGAAGCCTGATGCCAGACGTACTCGACCCCAGCTGCGTCCCGACGTTGGCGGACATGGAGCGTGCGATGAAGATCGCAAAGGACTCAGCGCCAGGGGTCGACGGCTTGATGGGGAAGCTCTTCCGCACACAGCCGAAGACACTGGCGGCGGCCTACCACCCACTGGCAACCAAGTTTGCCTGCACAGGAGTGGAGCCAGTACAGTGGAAAGGAGGCTTCTACAGACACCACCACAAGAAAAAGCAGGCAGAAGAGTGCGGCAACCACAGGTGCTTCGCGGTCACGGCCATGGTGGGCAAAAGGGCGAGGCACTTCTACAGGTCAAAGGTGGCGGAGTACCTGCCACAAGCCGTAGGAGATCGCCAATTTGGAGGCGTCAGGCGCAGAGGCACTCAGCATGCGTCTGTGGTCACCAGGATGCTGCAGTCAGCGGCGTCCGCCAACATGCTGTCGTTCGCGGCGATCTTCATGGACGTCAAGAACGCATTCTACTCCATGGTCAGGGAGCTGGTGCTGCGCACGCCCATGGCCAAGGAAGACAAGGACGCGATCGCCGAGTCCACGGCCGTCCCCCCCACGGCCCTGGAGATCCTGAAGAAGCAGCTGGAGGAGGAGATGCCGCTGCTCCACCGTACGGAGGCCAGTGAGCATCTGAAGGCATTGGCCGAGGAGCAGTACACGGCCTCATGGTTCGTCTGCGAGAGCTCAGACCACGTTGCCCCGGGAACCAAGTCCTCGATCCCAGGCCAACCTCTCGCCGACCAGATCTACGAGATCGCCATGGCGGTGGCCATCAGGATCTCAGAGGCGAGGATCGAGGAGGGCTACGGCATTTTTGTCACGGGCGCTAACGTACGCTCGCTGGCGCAGCAGCTCGACAGCGACCTCGACTTCGAGAAGATACCAGGTCACAGCGTGACCTTTGCGGACGACGGCACATTCTTCTTCATCGGCAAGGCCGAGGAGGCGATGGATGCGGTGGCAGTCATCGCGGGCATTGTGCTGGACACGTTCGCGGAGTTCGGCCTCGTCCTCAACCTCGACCCTGGCAAATCGGAGGTGCTCGTTGCCTTCGCAGATCAAGGGGCGAAGGGAGCGAGGAGGACCCTATGTCATGAGTGCCATGGAAGGGTCAAGCTCAGGTCGAAGCACTACGAGGGAGCCGTCATCCACGCAGTGCACAACCACGCGGCGCTGGGGACGGTCATCGACGACCACGGCGCAGTGTACCCCGAGCTCTACCGCCGCGCAGCCACCACTACAGCCGCTCTCAGGAAGCTGAGAGAGAAGGTCTTCCGCAGCCACCAGCTGGACCTGCCCACCAAGATGGTATTCGCTGACGCCCTGGTATGCTCGTCGAGATGCTTCTCACAAGGCAGCTGGCCAGGACTCACGAGGGCGGAGGCCAAGTATCACCACGCCATGGTCATGGCAGTCTACAAGGCAGCGGCGGGGAAAAAGTTCGCCACCAAGGAGGACGGTGAGCTGGACCTCGACGCCTACCCAGAGGCAGAAGATGAGGCACTGCTCGCCAAGGTGGGGAGGGCTAGGCCGGAGGGCCTGCTGAGAGTAGCGAGGCTAAGGCTTTTCGGCGAACTACTGCAAGCAGGACCACCCCTCGCTTTCGCGACGATGGCCCAGCTCCTCCTGCGGCCCCAGCATGCCAAGAGGCAGTCCTGGCCGCAGATGCTAATGGGGGACCTCCGCTGGCTGCAAGGCTACTCGGCGGACCTGCACGACCTCCCGGATCCCAGTGATGAGCTGAGGCCTTGGGAGATGATGATCATACGCTCGCACTCCTCGTGGAAGTACACGCTCAACGACACGCTCAAGGCGGCGGCAGCACAGCTGAGCAGAGGTCATGCGGCGCGCATGGCAGAGAAGCGCTTCTTCGCCATGGTGCAGCCAGCGGGAGTGCCGTACTCTACAAGGGAAGGCAGCCCTTTCGGGCCCCCGCAGGCAAACGAGCCAGACACAGCGGCGACGAGACAATGGACATGCCCGTGGTGCCAGAGGACGTTCAGGCGACAAAGAGGGCTCAGAGTCCATATCTCCCAGCAGCACTGGACCATGGTCAGGCTAGCACGTACCTGGACGGGTTCAGCAACGCAGTGCCAAGGTTGCCTGACGCTGTTCGACCAGACCCACCACCTCACCGAGCACCTGGCGATTGCATCGCCTGCCTGCCTCGTCGCGACCATTGACGCGGGAGAGGCGCCTGGCAGTGAGGAGAGCGAGCTGCGCAATGAGCTCCCACGAGGCCTGCTGAGGAAGAGAGTGAACATACCCGCGATCAAGGCAGCGGGGCCCTTGCCATACGTGGTATCCCTCAGCCAAGATGATGCAAAGAAGGTCCTGCTCGAGGCAGACTACGTGCTCGACGACGCTGCCAGGGCCACGCTTCAGGAGGGCTCAGAAGAACGACCCCAGGAGAAGCCGGAAGTTCAGCACGACGAAAGGTACGACCTGAACCAGTTCCGCACCGACAAGTACAGCGGGATCACCACGGAGGTGAAGATACCGTGGAGGATACAAAGGGCAGAGATCTACGTACTCAACCTATTCTGCGGGCACAGGCGCAAGCAGGACATTCAACATGTGTTCGAGTCAGCGCCGAAGTTCGAAGTGTTGTCGGAGAAGGTGCACATCATGGTCCTCAGCATCGACGTGGCGATCGACGCCCAGCGCTGCGACCTCATGCGACAGGACAGCCTGATGGTTTTCCACGAGGGGATCCTGAAGAGGCAGATCGTGATGACGGGAGGAAAACCGCCATGTGAGACATGGAGTGCGGCGAGATGGTCAGAGCAGCCAGGCCCACCGCCGCTCAGGTCCCACGACCAGTTCTGGGGAGTGGTGCACGCTGCACCACGGCAGAGGATCCAGCTGGCCGTGGGGAATGCCCTGATGCAGTCCATGGTGCTCCTCCTTGCGGCGCACCTGGTGGCAGGCACGGCAGGGTGGTCGGAACACCCCATCCCGTGCAGCTGGCGGCTGGCGGCCGTCACATCGTGGACATGGGAGCCGTGGCTCGCGCTGCTGTCGGCGCCGTGCACCACGACCACGGACTTCGACCAGTGCGAGCACGGCCAGCTGAGCAGGGCCCCGACCAGAATTTTCGGGCTCCGCATGGCGGGGCTGCACAGTCGCCTGACTGCGACGCCTGGGGAAGGAAAATGCTCCCACGGGCGAGCGGCCCACGCCACTCTCCTAGGGCGCGAGGTAGGGTCCAGGGCCTTCCGGACCGCGCGGAAGAAGGTCTACCCCCCGGGCCTCTGCCGCAGCATCGCCGAGAGCATTCTGGAGACGCTCGAATCGGCTCTTGATGCTGCGCTCCCGGACGAGCCCAGGGATGAATCCCAGTCTCACCACCTCCTTGTGCAGGGCCTGGCGGACTTTTATGTCTCAGAGATCCCTACGTCGGAGGACGGAGCCAGGGAGTGGGCCCCTGATTTTGCGAGGGGAAAGGGCCGCAGCAGGCCTGACCCTGAGAAGGGCCGCTTTGAGGCCCCGGGCCCGCCTGGCCAGGACCCCCCAGGCCCCTCCCAGGATCCTGAAGACAGCCAGGGCCCCACTGAGGAGGAGGCCTACGCCGCTGAGGTGATCGGTCTCTCTCCCCTCCTCTGGTCCCCGATTCCGCCTCCGCCTCCGCCTCTCCCTCCTCGCCCCTCTCTTACCGACACCCAGCGGCGCAGGATTGCCAAAAATAAGGCCAGGGCCCAGCGGATACGGCAAGAACGCCGTAGACCGTGGGCCTCTAGGGGCCTTGACCTGCGACTCGCGTGGGGGGCCCCAGAGGGCTGCCCCATGCAGGAGAGCCCCTGCGGGGCTCGGGCGGACTTGCCAAGGAGCGGGTCGGCCTGGGCCCAACAAATCTTCGGAAGGGCCTGACAAGGGATCGGGTCCGCCACACCACCCTCCACCCGGCTACAGGCCGGGTCCGAGCCAGCCCACTATAAGGGCCACTGCACGTCGGTTCCGACAAGACGCAGAGTTCCACCACCTCCTCCCTCCTCCCTCCTCCCTCCTCCCTCCTCCCTCCTCCTCCTCCCTCCTCCCTCCCTCCCTCCTACCCGCCTCCCTCCACCCTCCCTCCCTCCTCCCTCCTCCCTCCTCCCTCCTCCCTCCTCGCCTCCTCCTCCTCCATCCTCCTCCTCCTCCTCCTCCTCCTATCCTCCTCCTCCTCCTCCCCTCCTCCTCCTCTCCTCCTTCCTCCGCCTCCTCTTCCTCCTCCGCCTCCGCCTCCGCCTCCCCTCCGCCTCCGCCTCCGCCCTCAACCCTCCGCCGCCTCCGCCTCCGCCTCCGCCTACCGCACCGCCCCCACGCTCCTCCTCCTCCTCCTCCCTCCCTCCTCCTCCTCCTCCTCCTCCGCGTCCTCCTCACTCCGCTCCTCCTCCTCCTCCTCCTCCTGCCTCCTCCGCCCTCCTCCTACCCCTATCCCTCCTCCTCCTCCTCCTCCTCCTCCTCCTCCTCCCCCCCCCCTCCTCCTCCTCCTCCTCCTCCTCATCCTCCTCCTCCTCCTCCTCCTCCTCCTCCTCCTCCTCCTCTTGCAAAACCCCGAGGAGGGTTCTGCACGGGAGCTCGGTGACAGCGATGACGATCGGTCACCTTTTTACCTCAGCACGGCGAAGCAAGTCTCGGTAGCTTCAGCCGTTAAATGCTTGAGCCAGACGGTAACGGGGACACCGTCACTCCCCAGTCACCTGACTGCTCACATGTTAACACCCCCCTCGGACGCTAGTCCGCATAGGCTGACGGGGAGGCGTCAACAATCACGAAAACAGGTCAAGCTAGACAAAACGTCGCGCGCAAATGACGTTAAGCCTCAAGTCTCTTCATCACACTGTTGAATTCGAAATGTCTCGTGACGGCGTTTACGAGCACGAAGTTTCTCACACGTGCAACCTGAGCTCGAGTAAACACTTTTACTGTCACAAGTTCAAACGAAGCATCTAAAGTTTACACAGCAAGCTAGCATTTGGATGATTTTGGCTGCTTTCGCTTTTTATTCGCCAATACCTGCGGCAACAACAAGAGATGCGCACGCAAACAAACTCAGCGCAACAGGCTGCTGCCACTCGATCGTTAAGCCAAGTTAAGAGGGGAGATGAGGAAGAGCGTGAACTGCAGCATGTTGACTGCCTGCCATCTTTCACGGACGGCGCGGGCGCCTCGCCGACGGGGCCCGTGAACCTCTCGACCTCGGTAACCCGCGATGGCCCACACCGGCTGCGGTGTAGGACGACACCCTGTTAAGGGCCTGCATCTGGTTGTAGTAATCGTCGCCCATGCACGCGTTAATGCGCTCCTCGTCGTCAAGCCAGCACCCCTCATCGCGGCTCTTGATTGAGCCGTCAACGATGTTGTGGTAAGTGCCGATGGCTCTCCAGTAACTGGCGCGGGGGGCCTTGAACAGAGGCCCATCGCCTGGATTGTTACGGAGGTGCTCTTCGACCGCAGCGCCGGTAAACGGGTTCACAGTCCAGGCCGGATCGGTAAGCCAGTTGGGGAAGTCGTCGCACGGTAACCAGCCAAACCAGCAAAGCTTCTCACGGCGATCGCTTTTACGCTCGGTGACATGATCGGCCGGCCAATTATCACGGTAAAGTGCCCTCACGGATCCCTGATCGTTAAGGGCAACTTCCAAGACGGTCTGGTGCCAGTAGACTGGAGGCTTGCTCATCCTGCCCTTTAACTCCGCGGTGCTCCTGACCTCGAGGTCGTCGATGTAGTAGTTACGGTAATGCACCTGGAGCCCGTTCATGCAACGGCAGTAAAGCCTGGCAAGATCGGGCGTCGCAAAGCGAATCACGGTAACTCCAGTCGAGATGTAACCGTGCCGCCCATGGGTGTCCTCCACCAGGTGCTTAACGGAGATGACGGTGGGGTTGCCGTGGGGCAGCATTCCTGCCCACGTTAAGAGGAGGCCGTTAAGCTGCTTCTCGTTCATCTCCGGCACCATGTTGACGTACACTTGCGTGCCCGGGCAACTGCGGTGCTCAAACCACGATGGGTGAAGCTCTTTAAGGTGGAGCGGTGGCACGTAGTCATCGTCAAATAGGGACTGCACGTGCCCAACCGCGTCAACCCATTCATCATGCTTGGCCAACTCTTTGTCCGTTAACTGAGACCTCCAGCTGATCGGACCTTTCAACACGGCATAGCCGATGAAACCGCAAGCGTGTTGGCCGAAGATGTCAACGAACACGTCCTCGTAATCGTTAAGCTCCCGCCCGGTGTTGCCCTGAATGGCCCTGCCGCCAGGGGTCGTTAACCCCGCCTTCGCCACGTGTCCGACGAAGTTTCCCTCAAACTTGCGCCAGTTATCACGTGTCTTCATCGTTAAGGCTACCACATCCCTGGGATCAGATTCCGCCCGAAAGTTAACGTCGTAGTCGTCGCTCCTGTTGTTCAGCATGGACATGCGACCGTTGACGTGGTACAGCGGGCGGTAAGTGGTGTCCTTGGCGACGATCCTGGAGTGCCTCTCAACCTGATCAATCGCGCGGTTAACGACCTGAGGCTGCGGCGGCGGGACGTGCTGGAACGGTAACCTCTCGGCCTCTGGAGGCGGGGGCTTCGCGCCGGTAACGCTGCTTGCCGCCCCGGACTCGCCGAACCGCGGAGGGGGCGGCTTGGCCGGCCTCGCGTTTACGACGGGAGCAGGATCCTTTGGCGCCTCATCACGTTGACCACCAACCGTTCGATCCTCGTCCATCTTGATGCCTATCTGCCTCAACTCCTCCAGCTCCCGTTGACGTTCACGCATGGCCTTCGGCGCCCGCTTATAAGCAGGCTGTGGCTCTTCACCGCCCAGCGGGCTCGACGGTGACGCTCGAATCCTGTTCGGTGACACGGACCGCCGACTCCCCCCGGCTTTAGCGGTTACGCCGGCCAAGTCCTGAGTAGGGGGAGCCTTGCATGGCGGAGCCACGTTAACCTGTTGCGCTGGGGGCGCGCCCGTGGCCATGGGCCCGGCTGCCGCGGCGGCGGCAACGGGTGGCGCCTTGGCGGGCGCTGCCGTCGGGGGCGACCAAGGCAACGGCGGCGGCACCGGCGGAATATCGGTAACCGAGGAGTTGATCGGGTCACCCAAGAACTTCTGCAAACCCTCAAGCCTCTCGGTAACTCCCATTAGAATACGTAGCGCCGCATCACGTTTACCTTCGAGGTCCTGCAGGGGCGCGATATTCTCGGTAAGGCGCCTGGCGGCAATCAAGAGGCAACCGATATTTTCGTTAATGCGCCGGTACTTGGTTGCATTCTCCGCCGCGTTAACCTCCGAGTCGAGATTCTTGATGTTCAACTCTGCCACCATCGCCACAAGGTTGTTAACCTCGTCCTGCGCCCTCTTGAGGTTCACGTTGACATCGTCGCTGGCGTTAACCAACTCGGTGTTCTGCTGCGTTAAGTCAACGATCCTCTGCGCCATATCATCGGTGACCCTCTGCATCTCGTCAACGTGCTTATCATAGGCCCCGTGGAAGTTAACGGCCATGTTGGTGAGGGTCACGGTGAACGCACGAGCCACGTTGACGATATCGTCGACGCGGCGATTGAGGTTCTCGCGCGTAACCGGCCCTGCCCCAGGCGGGCTCTGGTCGACCGCCGCGCCGTTGATCGTGACGTTGACTTGCTGGTCCACCATGCTTTCGTTCACGCTCGAGGGAAAGAGGTAAAGGATGGAGGAAGCTTTAATCAAGACAGCTTGCCTGACAGAAATGAGCTGCGGATGTCAACACTCGGTGGCCGGCGCAAGGCTGTGCCGACCTGTTAATGCGCTTTGGTTTGTGTTTAGCAGATGTGTGCTCATACTTTCACGACTGACATACTTGGTTAATGCATCTGCTACGTTCTCATGAGTACCCACTTTCGCAATTCGAATCACTTCCTCCTTTACCTTCTGCTGCAACCACAGTTGACATACTTCAATGTCTTATTTTTCCTAAACCTCGTCTACTCGCAATCGCGATTGCAGCCGCGGCATCACTTTTCAAGGCGAGTTCAACTTCCAAGTTAAAATCCCTCAACACTGCCTGAAGTCCCAGTCCGACTGATCCTCCTTTCACAAGGCCGTAATACTCTGCTTCCCCTGACGATAATGCAATTACACTTTGAGTTGTGCTCCAAGATTTTGCAAGGTGTTTAACCCACATCACTACTCCTCCACTCGTAGACTTCCTAGTTCGTTTACATCCTGCGTAATCTGTGTCTGTCCAAATCGTCAACTCTCGAGGCTGCTCTTGATACTGATACACGTAACTGCTTCTGCTGTGATACTTCAAATACTTTCCTAGCTTGACTAGACCTTTCCACGAGCCCGTAGTTGGCTTTGACATGGTCCTAGCAAGTTCTTTTACTGAATACTGCATG
Organism: Prorocentrum cordatum; assembly: GCA_963575745.1. NCBI lineage: Eukaryota > Dinophyceae > Prorocentrales > Prorocentraceae > Prorocentrum > Prorocentrum cordatum. The sequence continues at coordinate 233,953 of CAUYUJ010000658.1, forward strand.
TCCGATCTGTCTTGCGCTAAATAATTCGCCCTAGCCGTTAATGCCTGATATCGCTTAGTCATGCTGGGCGAAAGTTCTGCCTCGTCTCCCTCCTCAACTGGAATGCGTTCACCCGGCACCTCAGTCCTCACTTTTACCCCCTCAAGTTCAAGCTCTTTCACAATTATTTCCGCATGCCTTTGATCAGCCTCATATCTCAATCCTTCCTCAGTCCACTCCACAATCCTGTTAAGAATCCTGATCGCCTTCATGTCTTCCTCCCCCGGTCCAAGTCGCCCTCTCACTTTTACCTCAACTCCTCCTATATTTTATGTTCGAACCAATCGAGGTCAAGGTCACCACCTAGTAGGGTAAAGTCATCCCCATGGACCGTTAACCATAGGGCTCGGGTCTCGTGCTTAAACACGCACGGCGACGCAACTCCACTCTTGAACCCAACTTTAATGGCAAAGTCCATGTAACAGTCTTCCCAGTTGCTTGCCGCATCTCTTGTTCCATACATTGACTTTAGCAACTTTCCACACATGCCCGGCTCGCAATCCTCATCCGGTAGCCTGATGAATATGTCTTTCTTTGCAGGGGCGTAAAAGTAAGCTCGTTTAATGTCAATGAATGCCAGCTTTAATCCTTTCTCGCGCTCGCCTTTCTTAAATCCCACTCCTTCGGTAACCGCCATTGAGAAGAGTAACTTCTGTGCTTCCAGTGGGGGCGTAGCCGCAAATATATTCTTTTCTTTGGAGTTGTATTTAACTCGTTGGGCTACTAGCCTTGACCTGTGGTCAGGGCTTAACTCATCTCCTTTGTTAATATCTATCCATCTGGTTCCAATGGGTGCCTTCCCCGCAACTTGCCAGCACACTTCTTCTTTCACTTTCTCGTAAACTTTGTGATTTCTAAACTGCTCCATCTCTTCCTGACGCGCTTTCATTGTTTGTTTAGGATCAAGTTCGTTTCCTGTAACATCGCCCCATGCTTGGATTATCTCTCCATTTTCCTTGTGAACGACGTTAATCGCATTCATGGGGAGAGGATTAACTGTGCCAACCTTCTCACACGCTGCACAGGTACTGGGCGTTTAAAGCCAACCCTCATGTTCACACGCACTGCACTTCCACTTGTGTGGGGCAGTCTCGCCAACAGCTTCATATGTAAAGGTGGTAGAAATGTTAACCGGTCCCTTCTTGAACATTTTCCTCCTTTCTCTGCCCGTGATCTCGTTCACGGACCTGTCTTCGATAACTTTCCCAGTGTCCAAGTCAACGGTAAGTCTCCTAACACATGAGCTCCATCGTGGTCCACTTGATCCTGGTAACATCAATCTCTTGGTTCCATAGTCGTTTCTCGTCCATGTTAACTGGTGCTTGTACTCTCTGTCTTGGTCCGCATGGTCACATGCCGTTAATTTCGTTTATCTGCATTTCACTCTTTGCTCCTCTTCGTCAACTTCCATATTTGCCGTTTCCTCCTCTTTTAATGCACCTCCTTGACGCCCGTCAATCTTCATTTGTTCCACAAGTCCCTTTAATATCGCTCGGCGCAACATGTCTGGATAAACTTCTGATCGGTGAGTCCTTCCGCCACCGGTTAACTCCATGTGTCGGCGTTGCCCCTTGCACCTCCAACTTAACTCACGGCCTATGCCCGGGCTGTTTGTCATGAAGTTGGTTGGTTTTTTAATGAACATCTCCTCACCTTTGACCATCTGCTTCAAATCGTAACAGCACAAGTCTCCATTGTAAACTTTAACATCTTTGTTTCGGAGAAACCGTTGCACTGTTGATGTACTCCAACTTGTCGCACCTGCGGGATGTTCAAACAGAAAGTATAACCCATTTCGCCGTTGAATTTCACAAAGCTCCATTGCAAATGCTAGGTGCTTGATCCCGTAATCCAACATTTGTTTTACTCGGTCAGCACCTAATCTTTTGAAGTTAAACGCTTGGAGTATGCTGAAAGCTGCGCACATGGGACTTACCACCAGTAACAGGGCTGACTTGGATTTAACTATCTTCTTTGCTTTCGCTCGCATGGCTGGCACGTTAAAGTCCCATGGGTTACCATGTTGGTCGCACGTTGTTAAGTCCATTGCTAACCCAGGTATCAATCCCATTTTCTCTGCCATACCCGTAACCCTTACTGGCGAATATGCCTCGGTTACGTGCGCCTGAGTTTCATGTTGATTCGCGCCGTGAAGTTTGGCGGCCCTCCCGACTTCGTTTTGATGCACGACGTCCAACTCCCCGCTCATCAACCACTCAACCAGCTCAGAGTCAAATCCCATCATGTTAAGTCCCAGTTTGATTTCGTTTAATTCTGACATCTCTTCATCTTGTTCCGGGTTAAGTTGACGATGCTGAGTTGCCTGCTGATCTTCTTCGTCGTGGTCATCTTCTGCTTTCCGTTTAATCGGTTCACTTGGTGGGTCCTTCATTTCTTCATCTTCAATTTCAATTTCGGTCCACCTGGTCCAGTAACCGTTAAAGGGGTTTCCCATTGCCCATGCTTGATCATCTCCCTCTTTGCCGTACCAAGCATCTTCATGTTCACGTATTTCACCGCTGTCGTTTAGAATGGCATGGGTAAATCTCCCGGGTTTAAGTTTATCCCAATCGACAGGGCATCCACCATTGGTGGGAAAGGCTAATTCTCTTATTGGTCGCCTGTGTTGACAGATAACTTTGTTTCCTTTTATCACCCACTCATCTTTTACATCCTCAACTTTGGCACTCGGCGGAGGTGGCGCGTTAAGTTTCGGTCTCTTCGCTTGACTTTCTGATTCCTGATCTTGACTTTCAGGCGCTCGGCTTTTACCTTCGAGTCTCAGTTGGGCCGAGGCTAACCTTGCTTGTATGTTTGGGCTTTCTTGTCTCTTTAACCACTCGATCACGCGAGCTCTGCAATCAGCATTATGTGGCTTATGTTCTTTGTCGCCTCTAACTAGGCATTTACACCCGTAACATCCCGGCGTCGGTCCCATTTTCAGATATTCGTGCTTCTTTACGGCTATTCCTCGCGCAATCAGCGGCTTCGTCTCAGGCGCCGTAACTCTTGCTCTGGCAAGTCCATGGGAACCATAATTCTAGACTGTAACTCCATTCCTGCCGCGTTGGGGTCAGGCTGCCAAGGTAACCCCTTCATCTCGGTGATTTCGTTCATATTCCATCTGTCCGCTTCACTTCCCTTTCGTTTGAACTCGTGCGCTTTGATCGCTCTGTTCAGTGTTCCAATGATGAGCTCCTGACTCTTCTCGTTAATTCCCAAAAACACTCCACTTTCCCATCTCATTTCAAGCTTTTCACGGCCTTTGTGCGCAGGCGTCTTTAAATACATGACACATTCACCGAACTCAGGAACTTGTTTGTTAAACTTCCTCCCCCTACATATTTCATGGGCTGTCTTTCCATCTGCATCTATCGTGAACTTGTTGATCAGAGAAGACGCATAACTAACCATCCATGGTATAATCGCATGGCTTTCACTAAACTCGGTCTTGTAATTGGCATCCAAGGCGCTCTTTAATGTCCTGACTTGTCCTTGCACCGTTCTAACAGCTCTCTCAATTTCACCGTTGGCCTTTGAATCGCCTACAGGACTGACTTCAACACCCATGTCAAGGTCGCTCGACGCCTCAACCGCGTTGGCCAGCGCCGTAATTGCCGCTTCTCCATCACTTTTAAGTATAACCTTCTTATGTCCGGTAAAGCCGATCATGTCACATCCCACTTTTACTGAGTATGGACCCACCCCTTTCTTCAACAACACTCGGCTCCACGTTAACTCGGTTTCCCTGCAACGCATGGCCAGAATTGGGTTACCATTGTTCGCACTTTCGCCTTCTTCCTTTCTTCCTTTAAGCCACATGTAATCTATTGAAATTACTGGTACACCTCCGTTCCTTCTCCTTTTACGTCTCCTGCGATTGCGCCTACGCGCCTTGCCCCCAACGCAATGTGGGCACCAACTTCGGCAAGGCAAATGCGTTGCATTGCGCGCCTCAACTTCCTCCTTGGACGGTCTCATGTCACAGTAATCTTTCTTCGGTAACTCTGCTTCGTCACTCACAAACACGTCTTCTACGTCACTCAACTCACTTTCGCTGCCCCCACTTTCGCTCCCTTCACCTTCTTCGGTGTTAAAGACGTTTAAGTTTTCACTTGGTCTTACGGGCAATGAGGGGCTTAGTAGAACAGGTCCGCCTCGAGGGTTCCCGGCCGCGGAAAACCCCCAGCTGCGTTTACCTCACTCTTGGGCTTGACAGCCTCCACCGGTCCCTTCGGCACCATGATGTTAAACTGGAACGTGCCGTTCTTCTCGTGGATGGTCGTACATTTACCCGTGGCCTTATTCATAACATGACTCAGGGATTTCCCGTTAAGGTCCTTGTCAAATACCACTCTGTTTCCAGCGTTTACCATCTCTCTGACAGATCCCAGAACTTTGTTAACTTCCGCCACTTGAATTGGCATGCTGACTGAGTTTCCATGTTCATTCTTGCCGGTTACTATTCGCTGCCCGTAATTCTGCATCGTCGTTCCGTTTGCCGCGCTGTAGTGTCTTCCCTGATTTGACGCATCTGTCTGTTTAATGGGGAAGCAAGTGCCTATTCTTGGGGGTCCTACCGTGCTGTACGCTCCAGAGTCCACGGTAACCACGATTGTTTCGTGCGTTGCACTCTGAGGCGGCACCGCGTTAATTTCTGGGTCACTGTCTCGCATTTCGATTAACCCAATTTCTCCACATTTCTCAAACCAACTCTTTTCCTGCTTTATGTTTTTACTTATCCTCTGGCCCCACTGATTTACATGATTGCAGTTCCCGTTACACCGATGCTCCTGGTAAGCTTTTCTCAGGCCCACTGAGATTTTACGCGCCATTTTCTTTCTGGAATGTGAGGGCAGTGCCCATTGTCCGTTAATCCCCTCAGCCGCGGGCGGTTCCGGTGGCACGTTCACTTCATCATTCATCCCAACACTCAGCACATGCTGCGGTTGGCCAAACGAGGTGGTTTGTTCACTTTCCGCGTTTACCGTTGGTCTCTCTTGCTCAACTTCGCTGGCGGTCTTTTTGGGGCCTGGGCAGTTAACTGCAATGTGCCCTTTAGCGCCACACGTGTAACATTCACGCTCGTTGTGGGGGGGTAAATCTTCCTTGGCCACCGTAACTTCCACCCCACGAGCCGCCACCTTTACCACCTTGTTTACCTCCAATCTTACCTTTCCTGTAAGATCCATAGGTGGCACGGTAATCTTTGCCTTTGCCGCCTTTGCCACCTTTGCCTCCTTTCGTGAACTGTTTAGGCTTTGTGCAGTTCCTGGCTAAATGACCCATGCCTCCGCAATTGTAACATTTGGGGCCTGAGCCTTTGCCTTTACCATTGTTTACGGCGTCAACTTCCTCATGATCTCCAGTTTCACTTTCATTAGCCCAGGACCCGTAACTCCAAGAACCGCCCTCTGGCCACCAGTTTCCATCTTCGTCAACCCATCCTGTCTGATCCCAGACATTTTCGGACCCTTGACTCGTCTCGTTAATATTTCCAATGCCCATCGCATCTTTATTTTTGGTGTCTGAGTCAAGTTTCTTTTTACGCGCCCAATCTTCACACTTGGAGTATAACTTTTGGAACGAATCAATGTTAAGTGCGTCAGGCGTTCGCCGACACGCCTGCTGCCACTCGTCAAACCAATCATTCGCGTGTACCATTATTGCCCTGAGCGCGGTAACCTTACAGGGGAGGGGCAGTGAGTAATCTTTGCCATACTTTTCAAGATTCTCCGCTAACGCGCCCCACTCCTCAAGTCGGGCAACGGTATCGGTAATTTTCTTGGGCGGCTCAGGGTTCATAGCGTGCGTCATCTTTGAGGAAAGGGTCGCTCCGGTAACAGCCGAGTACCATTTGTAAACCTTTTGCCAAGCCATAATTCCGTCACCATCCATGAGTCCCTTTAATTTTCCCTTGCTTCTGCACCTTCAAGCTTTTCGTTAAGGATGTACCATAAGTCTTCCTCCACTTGAGTTTTGTCTCCCTCGGTAAACTCATAATCTCCTTTGTTGTCATCCTCTGCTTGTTTAGCTCGGTTTGCCTTTAAGTATTCGCTTGCTGTTAACCGACCGTTCATTATGCGTATGATATCACAATCATCTTCCTCTGGGACAACTCCGTCAAGTGTCTCCAACCTCTTGTTCAACATTTTCAGTGCCGGTCGGTAACTCGGTTTTACTTGGGCAAGCGCGTTTAAGAACTTGTCGTTCCAGTCTCCGAACTTTGCTCTTTCTCCACTGAAGTTCTTTAACGCCTGTAATGCTTTGTACTCGCTTATCGGTTTACCGCTCCCGTGCTTACTTCCGTTTCCGCCTTTGATTGCTTCCGAAAGCTGACCAAACTTTTCAATTAGCTTCTCTTGTACTTCGCTGTTGGTCTCCAACTCGGTAATTCTTTCTACCAATCTGCGAGCATCCCTTTCAAGCGCAGCGTTTCTCTTCGTTATCGCTAACAACATGCTGTTGGTCTTCTGAGCACTCTGTAACATTTGAAATGCCTCAACGTTCGATACTTCTTTGCGGTCCTGTGTTACTCGCTCGTTAATGAACGTCGCAACTCCATAATGATTTGCAAGTAACGCCGTTTGAACGTAACTGAAGTCCCCGTTCAGGCACGCCTGCTCGCACAGGTCGTTGAAGCGGTTAGGGTCCATGTTGACCCATGCATCTCTGTCCGCCGGCGCGTTAAGGTTGACCGGCGGGTCGCCCTGCGCGGGCCTAGCTGCAGCGGCCGCCGCCGCCGCCATGGCAACCGCGCTCCGCTACCATGCAAAACCCCGAGGAGGGTTCTGCACGGGAGCTCGGTGACAGCGATGACGATCGGTCACCTTTTTACCTCAGCACGGCGAAGCAAGTCTCGGTAGCTTCAGCCGTTAAATGCTTGAGCCAAACGGTAACGGGGACACCTTCACTCCCCAGTCACCTGAATGCTCACATGTTAACACCTCTGCCTCCTCCTCCTCCTCCTCCTCCTCCTATTCATCCTTTCTCCCCTCCCTCCCTCCGTATCCTACACTCCCCCCTCTTCTCTGCTCCCTCTCCTCCCTCCTCGCCCTTCCTGGCAGACGCAGGCGGGATCTGAGCCCAGAGCCTTGGGCTCGGCCTTCACGTACGGCGGGTTCTGCTCTATGGCGTTGAGGCACTTCTGAACGCTGAAGTCCTCCTCTGTCTCGTCATCCTTAATCATGTAAAAGCACCGGCTGTCGCCTCAAGCGGGGGATGGAGGAGGATCGACACTGCAACGCCGCCACGCAAGAGGAGGGCGCTCGCCTCAGACGGGGAAATGCGTCTCTCCTGCATGCCTCTCTCACAGGGTGGGGCAAGGGGAGGCCAGATAAGGTGCAAAAGAGGGCGGAGGGCGACCCCGTGGAGCCCGTGGATCCCTCATCCCTCCTCCTCCTCCTCCTCCTCCTCCTCCTCCTCCTCCTCCTCCTCCTCCTCCTCCTCCTCCTCCTCCTCATCCTCATCCTCATCTCCCTCTTCTCCTCCTTCCCTCCTCCTCCCTCCTCCTCCTCCTCCTCCTCCTCCTCCTCCTCCTCCTCCTCATCATCATCATCATCATCATCATCATCATCATCATCATCATCATTATCATCATCATCATCACCATTATCATCATCATCATCATCATCCTCATCCTCATCATCATCATCATCATCATCATCGTCATCATCATCTTCATCATCTTCATCATCATCATCATCATCATCATCATCCTCATCATCATCATCATCATCATCAGCATCATCATCATCATCATCATCAGCATCATCATCATGAATAATAGTAGCAGCAGCAGCAGGAGGATCAGCAGAACAAGCATGTTTCACGACTCGCAGAGTAACTACTCGCAAGTGGCCTGGATCCGCAACGGGGGATTACGATCCATTGCATCGAGGCAAGCCTGTGTGTTTCGGACGCTTGCGAGTAGACACTTTGAAAGTAGTAGAGTGCGTTCGGTGAATCAGATGGGCCACCCAACTAGGACAAATGCAGCAGCGTTACGTGCAGAACCAGTATCATGCCATAAGAAAGTGTGAATATCGCGTCGCACAGGTATGATGAACAGCATCGGGTAAATTCCTTCACTGGGCAATTGCCATGCCAACCAACTATCACAAGGATTACCACATACAGCAAGGCACTCTTAGGGGGCATGAGCCCAACACCCTCCAATAGTCTTACATCAATCCCCCATCGGCCATCCTCCCACCCTCTTCGCTGCTCCCTCCTCCCTTCCTACCTCCCTCCTTGCCCCCCTTTCGGCCGGATCACCCCCACCGTGAGTGCCGTTCATACTCCAAGCACACAGTGTTTGGGGGCGAGGCGGGGAGGGAAAGCGGAGGGGAGAGGGGGATGGTAGAAGGAAGGGCAGGAGGAAGGAGGGGCGGAGGAAGAATGGGAGGAGGAGGAGTTAGGGAAGAGGAAGGAGGGGGGGGAATGGAAGGGGAAGAGGAGGAGAGGAAGGGGGAAGGAAAGGGGTAAGGAGAGGGGGTGGGGAGGGGGGAGGCGAGAAGGGGAGAGGAAGGAGGAAGGAGGGGAAGGGGATGAGGAAGGAGGGCAGAAACGAGAAGGACCTGGGGAGGGGCAGCCGACGGCACGGCTTGCCCTGCGTGCTCTTGCCCACCCTGATGCCGACGAGACCCTTGCTCTTCGCGTCCCCTGCCCCCCGGTCTCCGCGGGAGCCCTCGACCCCCACCCTTCTGCCCCAACCCCACCCTGTCCCTGACGCGCACCCCTCGTCCCGCCATCCCCCTCCAGTCTCCCGCCTCCCTCCTCCTCCTCCTCCTCCTCATCATCATCATCATCATCATCATCCTCCTCCTCCTCCTCCTCTTCCTCCTCCTCCCCCTCTTCCTCCTCCTCCTCTCCTCCTCTTCCTCCGCTTCATCCACCTCCTCCTCCTCCTCCTCCTCCTCCTCCTCCTCCTCCTCCTCCTCCTCCTCCTCCTCCTCCTCCTCCTCCTCCTCCCGCCTCCTCCTCCTCCGTCGCCCTCCTTCGCCCTCCTCCCTCTCCTCCTCAACCTCCTCCTCCTCCTCAGCCTCCTCCGACTCCTCCCCATGTCATCGGCGCGAGTCTCACCGTCGTCCCATCCCTTGGTGTTTCTCCTCCCCCTCCTCCCCCCCCTCCTCCTCCTCCTCCTCCTCCTCCTCCTCCTCCTCCGACTCCTCCTCCTCCTCCTCCTCCTCCTCCTCCTCCTCCTCCTCCTCCTCACTACCTTCCATCGTAATCATCTTGCTCATCACACTGATCACCACCGTCAGCATCATCAACAACAACAAGAAGGAAAAGGCGTGCGTGAGAGCCCCGTGCGCTCTAGCCGTCCGGACCCGCCCTCGCCTTATTGCGAAGGCTGCGCTCAGAGCCCCGTGGACGCATTTTGCCGCCCCCCCCCCCAGCAACAGCAACAGCACCCAGCAACCAAAAAAAAAAAAACCTGGAATTCCCTTGGACTCCCCTACGGACCTTGACGTGGTCCTACGGGTGAAAAACGTATGCGTGCCGGCGTGCCGCCGCTTCAATACAGATCCGATACACACTGTATGGGATCCTGTAGAGATCCGATACAGACTGTATAGGATCCTATACAGATCCGATATAGACTGTATAGGATCCTATACAGATCCGATACAGACTGTATGGGATCCTATAGAGATCCGATACAGACTGGACGGGATCCTGTAGAGATCCGTTATAGACTGTATGGGATCCTGTAGAGATCCGATACAGACTGTATAAGATCCTATACAGATCCGATCTAGACTGTGTGATCCTGTAGAGATCCGTTATAGACTGTATGGGATCCTGTAGAGATCCGATACAGACTGTATAGGATCCTATACAGATCCGATCTAGACTGTGTGATCCTGTCGAGATCCGATACAGACTGTATAGGATCCTATACAGATCCGATACAAACTGTATGGGATCCTATACCGATCCGATACAGACTGTAGGGGATCCTGTAGAGATCCGATACAGACGGTATAGGATCCTATAGAGGTCCGATACAGACTGTATATAATCCTGTAGAGATCCCATACAGACTGTATAGGATCCTATAGCGATCCGATAGAGACTGTATGGGATCCTGTAGAGATCCGATACAGAATGTATGGGATCCTGTAGAGAACCGATACAGACTGTATGCGATCCTGTAGAGATCCGATACAGATTGTATGCGATCCTGTAGAGATCCGATAATGACTGTATAGGATCCTATACAGATCCGATACAGACTGTATGGGATCCTGTAGAGATCCGATACAAACTGTATTGGATCCTATACAGATCCAATACAGACTGTATGGGATCCTATACAGATCCGATCTAGACTGCATGGGATCTTGTCGAGATCCGATACAGACTGCGGCTGCGGCCATTTCGGCACACCCCTCACGTGGATCGTGGCCCGCCATTGGGTACCTCCGCCGAGGTCCACAGCGGCTGCGCCCATTTCGGCACACCCTTCACGCGGACCTTGGCCCCCCATCGGGGACCTCCGCCGAAGGCCCCAGCGGCCGCGGCACACCCCTCACGTGGATCGTGGCCCGCCATCGGGGAGCTCCGCCGAAGGCCCCAGCGGCTGCGCCCATTTCGGCAGACCCCTCACAAGGATCGTGGCCCCCCATCGGGGAGCTCCGCCGAAGGCCCCACAGCTGCGCCCACTTCGGCGCAACACTCACGCGGATCGTGCCCCCCATCAGGGAGCTCCGCCGAAGACCCCAGCGGCTGCGCCCATGTCGGCACACCCCTCACAAGGATCGTGGCCTGCCGCCAGGGAGCCCCGCCGAAGGCCACAGCGGCTGCGCCCACTTCGGCACACCCTTCACGAGGATCGTGGCCCCCAATCGGGTACCTCCGCCGAAAACTCAAGCGGCTGCGCCCATGTCGGCACACCCCTCACAAGGATCGTGGCCTGCCGCCGGGGAGCTCCGCCGAAGGCCCCAGCGGCTGCGCCCATTTCGGCACACCCTTCACGAAGATCGTGGCCCCCAATCGGGTACCTCCGCCGAAAACTCAAGCGGCTGCGCCCATTTCGACACACCCCTCACGTGGATCGTGGCCCGCCATCGGGGAGCTCCGCCGAAGGCCCCAGCGGCTGCGCCCATTTCGGCACACCCTTCACGCGGACCTTGGCCCCCCATCGGGGAGCTCCGCCGAAGGCCCCACAGCTGCGCCCACTTCGGCGCAACACTCACGCGGATCGTGCCCCCCATCAGGGAGCTCCGCCGAAGACCCCAGCGGCTGCGCCCATGTCGACACACCCCTCACAAGGATCGTGGCCTGCCGCCGGGGAGCCCCGCCGAAGGCCACAGCGGCTGCGCCCATTTCGGCACACCCTTCACGAAGATCCCCAATCGGGTACCTCCGCCGAAAACTCAAGCGGCTGCGCCCATTTCGACACACCCCTCACGTGGATCGTGGCCCGCCATCGGGGAGCTCCGCCGAAAGCCCCAGCGGCTGCGCCCATTTCGGCACACTCCTCACGTGGATCGTGGCCCCCCCTCGGAAAGCTCCGCCGAAGACCCCAGCGGCTGCGCCCATTTCGGCACACCCCTCACGTGGATCGTGGCCCCCAATCGGGGAGCTCCGCCGGAGGCCCCACAGCTGCGCCCACTTCGGCGCAACACTCACGCGGATCGTGCCCCCCATCAGGGAGCTCCGCCGAAGACCCCAGCGGCTGCGCCAACTTCGGAATTCCAATGGGGGCCTATAGAATTCCAATGGGGGCCTATAGAATTCAGATAGAGGCCTATAGAATTCCGATGGAGGCGTATAGAATTCCGATGGAGGCCTATATAGAAGTCGTATGGAGGGCTATGGAATTCCGATAGAGGTCTATAGAATTCCTATGGAGGCGTATAGAATTCCGATGGGGGCCTATAGAACTCGTAAGGAGGCCTATAGAATTCCTATGGGTACCCTTAGAGTCCCGATGGAGGCCTGTAGAATTCCGATGGAGGCCTATATAGAATTCGTTTGGAGGGCCTATAGAATTCCAATGGAGGCCCATAGATAATTCCCATGACGGCCTATAGAATTCCTATGGGGGCCTATCGAATTCCTATGGACGCCTACAGAATGTGTATGGGTGCCTAAAGAATTCCTATGGAGGCCTATAGAACTCCGATGGAGGCTCATGGAGTTCGTATGGATGCCAACAGAATTCCGATGGGGACCTATATAGAATTCCTATGGATGCCTATAGCATTCCTATGGAGGCCTATAGAATTCCGATGGAAACCTATAGAATTCCAATGGAGGCCTATAGAATTCCTATAGGGGTGCCTATAGAATTCCTACGGAGGCCTATAGAAATCCTATGGATGCTTATAGAATTCCCTGGGAGGCCGATAAAATTCCTATGGGAGCTTATATAGAATTCCTATGGAGACCTATAGAATTCCTATGGAGGCCCATCGAATTCCGATGGAGGCCTATAGAATTCCCATGGGGCCTGTAGAATTCCTATGGCGGCCTATAGAATTCCGAGGGGGGCCTATAGAATTCCTAGGGAGGTCTATAGAATTCCTATGGAAGCCTATTGAATTCCTAGGAAATCCTACTAGGGAATCCTTGGCGCCCCCAGGAGACCCCCAGAGAGGGTTGCTCGGTTGCTCGGTTGCTGGGGGGGGGGGGCGGCCGGGGCTCCCACGCACGCCTTTTCCAACAAGAACAACAACAACAACAACAACAACAACAACAACAACAACAACAACAACAACAACAACAACAACAACAACATCGTCATCATCGTGATCATCATCATCATCATCATCAGCAGCAGCATCATCATCATGATGATCATCGTCGTCATCATCATCATCATCATCATCATCATCATCATCATCATCATCATCATCATCATCATCATCATCATCATCGTGATCAGCATCATCATCCGCATCATCAGCAGCATCATCAGCATGAGCATCAGCATCATCATCATCATCATCAGCATCAGCATCAGCATCAGCATCATCACCATCATCATCATCATCACCAGGAGCATCATCATCATCAGCAGCATCAGCATCAGCATCAGCATCAGCAGCATCATCATCACCACCACCACCATCATCATCAGCATCGTCACAAGCAGCAACATCAGCACCGGCAGCATCCTCATCATCATCGTCATCATAATCAGCAGGATCGGCATCATCATCAGCATCATCAACATCATCACAATCATCATAGTCATCATCATCGTAATCAGAATCAGCACCATCATCATCACCATTACCAGCATCATCATCGTCACCATAATCATCACCAGCATCATCATCAGCATCAGCAGCAGCATTAGCAGCATCATCAGCATCAGCATCAGCCGCATCAGCATCAACATCAGCATAATCCTCTTCATCATCAGCATCATCATCAGTATCAGCATCGTCATCATCATCATCATGAGCAGAAGCAGCAGCAACATCGCCTTAATCATCATCAACAGCATCATCGGCATCATCATCAGCAGCAGCAACATCATCAGAATCAGTATCAGCATCATCATCAGCATCAGCAGCATCATCAGTATCAGCAGCAGCATTACCATAGTCAGAACCAGCATCAGGATCACCACCACCACCGTCTTCATCATCACTATCATCATCATCATCATCATCATCATCATCATCATCATCATCATCATCATCATCATCATCATAAAACAAGTATCAGCATCATCGTCATCATCAGCATCATCGGCATCATCAACATCGTTATCGACATCTGCACCATCATCACCCTGCTCCTCCTCCTCATCATCAGCAGCATCATCATCATCGTCCTCCTCCTTCTCCACTTCAGCCTCTTCATCCTCATCATCGGCATCATCATCATCATCATCATAGTCACCAGCATCAACATCAGCATCAGCAGCATTATCATCATCAGCATCATCATCGTCATCATCATCAGAATAATCATCATCATCACCACCATCATCATCATCATCATCATCATCATCATTATCATCGTCATCATCATCATCATCATCATCATCATCCTCAGCAGCATCATCATCAGCATCATTATCATCATCGTCATCAGCACCATCACCATCATCATCACCATCACCTTCAGCATCAGCATCAGCATCATCATCATCATCACCAGGAGCATCATCATCATCAGCAGCATTACCATCATCATCATCAGCAGCAGCAGGAACAACATTGTCGTGTTCATCATCATCAGCATCATCAACAGCAGCATCATCATCAGCATCAGCATCAGCAACAGCAACATCATCATCACAATCATCATCAGCAGCAGCATCAGGATCATCAGCATCAGCAGCAGCATCATAAAAGTCAGAATTAGCATCATCACCACCGCCACCACCATCATCATCATCATCATCATCATCATCATCATCATCATCATCACCGCCATCATAATAAAATAATCATCAGCATCATCATCAGCACCACCACCATCATCATCAGCATCATCAGCATCATCAGCATCCTCACCATCATCAACATCATCCTCCTCATCCTCATCATCAGCAGCAGCATAATCATTATCATCATCCTCATCCTCGTCCTCATCCTCATCCTCATCCTTGTCGTCATCGTCATCATCATCGTCTGCAGCAGCAGCACAGCCACCACAACCATAATCATGAGACTCGGCATCGGCATCGTCGCCATGGTCGCTTCATCATCAGCAAGAGCACACACGCCTGATCCTTCGTCAGATCCTCCTCCCAATTCCTCACCTTCATGCTCCTTCACCTCTCCTCCTCCACCTCTCCCCCATTCCCGTTACTCTCCTCCTCTCCCCGTCTCCTCCATTCCCGTTACTGCCTTTCACACTATTCCTGGCCCATGCCGTCCGTCTACCTCCTCCCCGCTATCTCGTCCCTCATCCCTGCTCTCCCTCCGACGGCACTGCTCTCACTGGTGCAGGGGGAGCGCCCCCTTGGCCAGATAGTGTTGGGCAACGAGGTTACTGAAACGAAGGGAGCACGACCGACGGCGTGATGTGAACTTTGCTGGTGTTCGGCCTGGCGGCCTGGTAGGAGGTGGCCAGGAGTGACGATCGTATCATCTGCAGCCACCTCCGCTGGTCATCCTGCCTGTTATGCTCGATGTTAATCCCCAGCTGTGCGTTGCTCTTACCCCTGCCTTCACCAACGTCAGTGCTTCTCGCCCACTCTCTCGCAAATCTGGCTGACAATCGTTCTTTCTCATTTGATTTGACGCTGCCCTTCAGTGACATGTACGCTCCTCGAGGGGAGAGAGTCTGCAAGAAGGGAGCGAGGATAGCCAGATCAAAGGCACTGGCGACTCTCAATCACATGAGCGTGGCCCGCTTCCCCACGTGCTGCCCCCACAACCCATGGCAACCTTTGGGGTGGTAGCCGAGCAAAGCCTTCACAAGCTTGAAATCGGTGCCCTCTGCTTTCAGCTGCTCTCCTCCCTGCCCACCTTGATTCCCCACACCCATGGCGTCTGATAGTCACACTTGCTATCCCCCCGCTCATCCTCCCTCCTTTCGCTCCATCCTCTTCCGCCTCCTCATCAAAATCAGCATAACGTGACTCCCTCCTCCTCATTTACCCTCCTGATCTGGTGTCCCTCTTCGCCCTCCTCCACATCCTAATCCCTCCTCTCTCCTCCCGGAGGAGTAGGAGGAAGAGGAGGAGGAGGAGGAGGAAACAGGAGGAGGAGGAAGCAGGAGGCAGGACGAAGAGCAGGCGGCGAGGGGAAAGGAGCAGAGAGGACAGCCGAGCAGCCGCAACCGGCCGGAGCAGGAGCACGATGATCCCGCCCGAGCACGCCCCGCACGCCGGGCAGGGCCAGGAGCCACCACCGCCATGCACGCCACCACTGTGGCATCTGCCCTCTCTTCTCCGCCATGCTGCTGCCGGCTCGGCTACAGCAGGGGCCCGACCACAAGAAAACCTTCCACAAGAAACCCAACCCTGAGACCCCACGGCGTCCATGGATTTTTTGGTCGGGAACGTCACGTTTTCCGCAGCAAAACCATCGAAACCCAAGAAAGCCAGGACACCCTGGAGGCAAGCAGGGTGTTTCTTGGCATGGGCCCCCCACTCTACACGGCAGAGTGACCATGGGCAACAATGAGCTCTGGTGCGCGGCCTGAAGGGGCCGCGGGGGACCCGAATCCAAAGGCGCGGGGCAATGCTCGGGGAGTCTCTGTGGGCCCGCACCCACAGGGCCACTGCGGCGAAAGGCCACGCTTATGCGCAGCCGACCGATGCCCCCGCCGCCGAGGCCGAGGAAAAGCTGGCCGGCGACGCGCCAGCCGCCAGTCCCCGCAACAGGGGCCGAGGCGGCGCTGCTCCCCCTTCCGCGCTGCTGCCACAGATGAGGAGACAAACTCTATACACCGACGGTTCTCCCAGCCCCGCAGTGACATCCGCACAGGGAAGCGGATCCTGGTGTATACGGGATCCTGGTACATGCATTTTGCGTTGTTTCCCGGGGGGGAACGGGGACACAAGTTTACACCACACCACCCCGACTTCGTCCCCGACCTTCATAAAAATCCTGGGAGATGTATATGTCCCAGTTCTCGAACAGGGGGGCACGGCACCGCCCCGCCCGCTCCCCCGCGTTCGGCGCACACCAGCGCACACCGCAGGCCGACGCCCGGGTCGGCGCACGCGACCGCGCAGGCCGAGGCCCCGTCGGCGCACGCGGCGGCTACAGGCCCCGCAACTGCGCGGTGACGCCCGGCCTCGCCACCCCGACGGGCCTCACCGCACGGAGGGGCGTCCTCGGCGAACGACCCGCGCACAGGAGCGGCCCGCCGACCTCGAGCCACTCTCGGTTCCCCGGGCGGCGCGGCCACCGCACCCGCAACGTCGGGGGACCCCCGTGGCACCTATTTGGTGCCTAAATACCACGCCTGCTATATCGTGGTGAGCAGTGGACCACCAACAAAAGCCAGCGGGGCCGACTTGCAAACCGCCTGCGACATCCTCACAATCTGGCCGCGAGGGGGGGTGTCCTTCTCCCCCTTTGGGTGCTGGAGCCAGCGCCTCGCATGAGAAATCCTCACCCTGCGAGTCTGAGCGCAAGCAAGTCTGAGTGAGAGTGGGTCTGTGTGTGGATATGAGTGCGAGTGAGTATGGGTGAGAGTGGTTCTGCGTGAGCGGGTCTGCGCGTGAATCGTAGCGTGAGTGAACTGAACATGAGTGGGTCTGACTGTGCGTGGGTCTGAGTGCGAGCGAGTTCGACTGATAGTGGGGCTATGTAAGAGTAGGTGTGAGCATGAGTGAGTCTGAGCGTGGGTGAGTCCAAGCATGAGTGTCTTCATGTGAATGAATATGAATATACACTGAGAACATGCGTTAGGCTATGAGAACAAGAGAAGAGCCGAAGGGACCGAGGGCAAGGCTGGGACACGCGGGGCGCAGCGGGAGAGGCACTGGTGCGGAGGGAATGGGTCGACCCGCACGATAGCCTGCGCAAGACACCCAGGCGCGACACTCCGTGGACACCACCAGTGGAGAGACACGGGAGGCAGAAACGAGACCTGGCCTGAAACCATTATCCGCCTGAAAGCTGCCTGCGGCGCCCCCTCCGTCGAGGGCTGGAACAAGGCCCGCGCCAAGAAGGATGGGAAGTGCACTGGGAAAGGGGCGCGCAATCCCCGCGGCCACGACGAATTCAGCCGCGCCTTCCTGGGAGACCGAACGCGGTCTGACAGCAGCCGCAGCCGAACCGCCAGAGCCAGGCAGCTGGAGGGAAAGGCCAAGGAGGCAAGCGCCCCAGCGAGGCACTCCGGCCCAGTGGGGGCCAGCCCCGATTGCGCGAGCCTCCGACGACACGGACCTTAGACGGCGGTCCAGCCACCTTTCCTGGGCCCGCGGAGCGCGTCACCGACCCACTCGGACTGCGACCACAGCGAGGTGCCCTCCACCCAAAGAAGTGCCCCGCTTCTTTCCTTCACATGTCCGCGCACATGCTAGGCGCGTTTCGCTCGGCGCGCCTCACACCCCTCACCCCAGGTGGCGCGCCGGTCCTCCAGACGCGCCACCCACCCCGGGCGGTGCGCCTGGCTGCTGCGGGCTTACCCCAGCTTCTGTTCAACCTGTCTGTGCAACAGTCCGGCGCGTTCCCTCGGGCGCGCCATCCACCCCAGTTGACGCGCCCTCCCCTGCCCCTGGCGCGTCACCCCCTCCGGGTGAGGCGCCCCCCCCCGTCCGCTCACCGGCGGCTGCCACCTGTCCGTGCACCAGCGAAGTGCTTCTCACCCGCGCGCCATCCACACCTGACGGTGCGCCCTCTCCCCCCCGCGGGCGCGGCCCCCCGCCCAGGTGCTCGCTGCGCGGCAGCCGGGACCTAGCCCAGCTCGCGGCCACATGTCCGCGCACTGGCCGCGCGCCCCTGGCTTCAGCGCGCGGCGCGCCCGCCGCACCTGGCTGAACGCCACCCCGCCGCCCGACGCCTGGGCGCCGCGACGCGCGCCCTGCATCGGGCCGCACTGGCCCTAGCCCGCTCGGCGCACGCGCCGCCCAACTAGCCATGGCCGGGCCGCTGTTTGCCTCGCGGCTGCTCGCCGGGAGCCCTCGCCCAGCTCCTGTTCCCGCTGGGCGCCGCCCTGCCCTGGCTGCGATGCTCGGCTCGCTGCCTCTTTGCCACCCCCCCCGCCGCCCCCGGTCCTTCCGCGCGGACTCCGCGCGCCGCTCTGCGGCAGCCGGGCGCTGGGGCCCCCCTTCTGGCCACCCGGCTCTGCCCGGCCTCTCGCCCGGCCTCTCGCCGCCTCGCCCCCCCGGCGCCGAGGCCGCGCCGGGCGCGCGCCGGGGCGGCGCCAAATGCGCCGCCAGGGACGCTCAGCGCCGATCCAAGATATCCGCGCGGACCTCCGAGCGCGCATAGATACGCCGTTATTATCGGGGGCGTCTAGAAAGGAGGGCGCCCAAGAGGGAGGGTCGCAAGTCATGGCCCGAGGCGCGTGCGAGGCCCATGGGGGGGCCCGCCCCTGCCCCTAGAGCCCTGCCCGATACTCCTGATCTCGAAGTGAGTGAACCCGACCCGCCCGCCCTCGAAGGTGGCCCTGTGGAAGGCGGCGGGACCCTTCCAGTCGATCTCGATGGCGCGCAGGTCTCCGCCCAGTCGCTGCCCAGATACAGGCAGGCGGCCCTCGCCTTGCCCAGCTGGCCAATCGGGATCGGCGGATCCCCGGCGCCCCCAAGGACGAAGAATGAAGCCTTAGGCTGAAAGCGGACTATACGAAGGCTCCTGCCCACAACCTGTCACGCGATTATTCTTTGCAGCCATTAGAGGTCCAGGACGCGATGAGAGCGTCGACGAACGGAAGAAATTTGGCAGCCAGATCCTCATGAATTTTGACCTACTCAGGCTTACAACCAATCGAACTTGTGGCGCGATGTCCAGATGGAAGCCGGGCGAGCGCAATGGCACCCCTATCCGAACGTTCTCCGACGATCGGCCAGTCACGGCGCGGATCCACGACCACGACCACGAACTCTAAGAACTTCGCCCGAGGCAGAGAGGAGGGCAAAGACGCGGTAGAATGAGAAATTCCACAACCCAGGTCCATGAAGAGATACTGGTACCACGGCACGTCCAACTGGCTGAACTTTTCCTCCTACGCCCTTGGCTGACAGGAGCTTGTCGACGTGCTTGATCATTTGGACTGCGAACACTTGTCTCGAACGCTGCGACCGCGCGGTCGACGCCAATCGCGCCCATGGGGGCCACGTCCGCGGCCGCGTCGAAGCGCAGCTGCCGTGAACGACGCACGGCCGCGGGAGTTCATATCCTCCAAGACGCCGAGAAAGCCGTCGCAGAAATTCGTCGCGCTGCCCGCCTGGCCGCCATCGCCGAACTTGCCGATCATGAGGTCCACCTGGCCGCTCTCGCCGCCGAAGGTGACCGCGCGGGAGCTCCAGGACTGCGCGTCTGGATCGCCCGAGAGATCGAAGTAAGATGAAGGATTGCCGGCACCAGCTGGTCGGGCGGGTAGTCGAGGTGTCCGATATCCTGTCGCAGCTGACTCGGCGTGGATGCGACCCGCCCTGCTCCTCCTGCAGGGTCGCCTGCACACCTCGCGCCAATGGTCCTTCCCCCACAGCTCGAACAGCGCGGTCGTTCCTTGAAGTCAAGCCAAGTGACCTTGGAAGTGCCAAACTTTTCCTGTCCAAGAAATTCTCGGTCAACCTTCCGAGCTGTCTTGAGCTGGCGCGACTCTACCCATGCTCTCTTACGCCGGGGAAGGGCCACGTCGGCAAAGACGCCGACTTAGTAGATTCGCCCAGGTCCTGCTCGTCAAGAGAATTCAGAAGCCTGACCACTTCCTCCTCATATAGCTCCATCTCGACGAGACCAAAACACTCTGAGTGGGAACAGATGCCATTCGTCTCGTTCCTGTGCATATTGGAGCGATGATTCCCAGAGCTGGCTGATGACAGAGTCTGCTTGGGTGATGTCCATTTCCAAAAGAGCACCCCGAACCGACGCAAAACCCTTGCAGCCGCCAATAAGAGTACGATGATCAAGACGCGCCTGACATGACAGTCCAACACCATCTTCGTAGCACCTGTCCCTGACGTGATCTGGCAACGTTAAGCCGAACCTCTGAAGATGATATATATGGCTGTCGCGTCTAATCACGTAGTCGGTCAGCGACTATCCTCGCGTAGTGGCGTAGTCGAGAAGAGCTTCGTTATGGGCGCGTCCATCCAGATCGCCTGGATGCTTTCCTGCCAGGAGACGAAGGTGCATCAGAACTAGCTCCAAGCCGTTCTCTACGTCGAGGATGTGCCTGATCGCCCGGATCTTTGTTTGAAGATCAATGGGAGACGTCTCCAATCCTTCCAGTCCGCGTCATAAGTTTGTATGCCGCGCGAGCCTCGCAAGAGTGGATACTGGCAGCGTAGAGCTCCAGATGCCCAAAAACCACGCCACCCTGGTGGTGCGGAGAAGTCTCGGCTGGGAGGCTCGTGGGAATAACTGTGCATCCAGGCTGACCAGTCTTTTCCACTGGCACCCTGCA